>OZ023146.1:5329330-5591773 GCA_963675895.2 Styela plicata
CCATCAACTTCCTGGTCAATAAAACAAGCCCACTGAGCCAGCATATAAAAGTTGATGTTTCGTACATTAATATTTGATATTTTGGATCCTAAATATAAGTGAATACAATTGATAGAATTGGGTCGAGTTTTATGATGTTCTGAAATGATTTTTTTATATTTTGTATTGCTTGACCTCATTTAGCCGAATGTATACGTAAACATTTAAGTGATAAAATTTTGTGCTTTTGTTTTACCAAACTTTGCGTAAACATCAAATTTATTTTATTTACTAACAAGATAGAATAATTTGTATTTTTTTTTTTATTTGTTCTTAAATTGAATTTATTTGAGACGATTGGTTTTTCCGATACAATTTTTTAATTGTTTGAGTATATAATTCTTTTATAAGGTTTTCTTGATTTTTTATTTCAATAAAACTCGAGATCATGCAAATTCCTTTTATTGTAGAATTAAGAAATGGGTATTCTACACTGTGACAAATGTGCAATGAATTTACCGTTCATTTCAAAAATCCATTTTATTCAAAACCATCTTGTTAATGATATAAAAGACAAGTATGAGATGTTGATGCATGCACCTTGGCGGCGCGTTCAATCAACAGCCCACGTCAATTGGTAAACAAAGTTGCTTTTGTAGCTTTATTTCAACATCACCGAATAAAAATAATGCGAAGGAGCGGTAATTTTACGGCACTTTTGGTATAGTGTACCGTTGATAAGATGTGATTTATGATGCAGAACCACGCCAAATCACCGACACTCCTACAACCTTCCTAATTTCAACAAAAATCGAATTCTTGGGTTTTAAATTTGACAAAAATGGGCATGGACTCCATATAAGTCACGAGTCAAGACGCACCAGCATTTTGTCGAGTTGTGGAATCTTGGTAAGATGACTCGAGAAGAGCCAAGTCATTGAAAACGTTACTCGAGTCAAATCATTACTTCCAGTCTCCTGAACACTGAATCAGAGTCCAACACACGCCCACGCATAGGCGTTGGAAATATTGGTTATTAGTGTGAAAATGCTATATAGTAATTTTAGGCTTTTATTAAAAAGGAAAACATATTAAAAAGTGCGATTTATGCATCTGTACTTCTGGTATATCATGATAGTAATTGTTCAACGATTGCAATATGTTTTGATCAGGGAGTTTGTATAGCGTAATTAGTAAAATATACAGTATGTTTGTTGTGCAAGATTATTAAAACACAATTATTATTTCTTTTGACGTCATCCATTTAAAAAATTTGTTTTGTGAAGCATTAGCCACATATGGAACACCCCTACACGTCGCGATTCATCAGTGGCTCAAGCTTCTCAAATGACTTAACATGTAGAAATATTTAGTGAAATAAATTTAAAAAGATGGAGCATTACCATTAAGTTATGCAAGTTTTAAAAAGCACACGGCACAAATATTAAAACTATTCAAATATCAATGGGTTACCCGAAATTGCATTACTGTGGAAATGAGGTTAGACACAATAGCTAATGTAAATGCGATTCGTTTCATGATTTTCATATATCTGACATCCGATATCAATTTCCTCCTGATTTAATGCACGAAATTCATCGTCAAATTATGTCAACAACACTTGTGCAAATTACGAGCCGTGAACTTTGCCACTTCGCTTGAATGTTCGTTAATTGCCTTTAAAGACATTGAATTTTAAAATTTTTTTTTTAATTTTGCTTATTGCAATGACGGAAGCAGTGTGTAATTAGATCCAACCAACGAATACTTATTGCCAAAGAGCTATTAAAAATGAAGTAACATCGACTGCAATCCGAACGCGAAGCATCACAACAAGAACTGTATCTTTATAGTAATGAGTGATATCTGGACAAAGAATTTATTGCTCCATTTTTTTCCATTTTTTCGTCTCGTATCATTCACAGAAAAAAGTTTCTAAAATCAAAGTTGAGTAATAATCATTAGTCAAAATGGTTGAAAAAAAGTATTTTTTCTAAATATTTTTTGTTATGAATGAATCACTGATAGATCGCGATAAAAGCCTGTAACGGCTGGCAGTAACTCTTCTTTGTAGGATTTAAATTCACGTTTACAGCATTGAAAAAATAGCAGTACATACACACTGAGTAATATTTCAAACAACGTACTGATTGAGCTAACCAGTAAAGCTCACGTTTTAGGGAGAAAGTTTCAGAAAATCTTATTGAAGTTGATACAGACACAATAGTTGATAGAAATATGACTCGATTCACAATTTCAACGATGCAGATATCCGATATCTATTTCCTAAATTCCAAACCATATGTTCGTAAAATACAACAATATAATTTGATAAACACATGTGGCAAACTTAGGTATTATTGTTAAATAGAACCACAGCCGAGTTAACTTTTAGTATGATCATACGTGTTACTATCATCATAAATTAAAATACCACCGTCCATATTCATATATTATTAATCCCCAAGCATGGGAAAATGAGAACGAATTTAAAAAAATACGTGAAACATTACCAGGTAATCTAGGTTCCCCTTTAAAACTAGCAGGCAACAAATATTATTGATTAATAAAACGAAAAATTAGGTATTTGTCGTCCAGCTGCATATAAAGCATTTTTAATATATCTGAAAAGTCTATTTGAAATGCTTTTGTAATTAATAAGATTCAACTATACGTTTTTAGAGACACCAATTTTGTTTACCGGGTACCTACTCTAAAAATAGGTAATTTTATCTATTGTACCTAGGTAGTTGACTACGTGAAACTTCAAACATAAGTTCAGTAATTTAAGTATACTATATAGGTAGACTAGTATTATTTTATCTAGTACTCTCATAGCTATACTAAGAATACAATTTCAAATGCACGAAATTCGATGGATTTGACTGTTTTGAAGCTTACAAACATGGAAATGACTTCGATCCTGAGTTTAATGATGAAGAAGAATGAGAGAAAGACTTCGAGAAACGTGATAATATAGATAAGGTCAGTTTTTTTTACACAACATTGATTCCTCAAGTGAAAATGTGTCGCTGTTGCAAACAAATAGTTGTCAAGTAGTTATCATGTTGGCATCACATGTTCAAAATATCGATTTGGTTTACCGGTAAATCCCGGTCGGTCCAACAACACAAACCCTATCCGTTCATGAGTGGCCAGTGGTCCAGAGTCTTGCTCAACTGTAGGGCTGGGCAAAACCGGATTTACAATTCGAATCTGACTGAATATGAATAATTACTAATATTAATAGAAAAAGACTTGAAGATAATCAATTCTCAATTGGCACTGCATGACTATTACCGAAAATGTTCATATTTTAACGTCAAAATACAATCGATTTTGGTCAAATTTATCGTAAGAGATTAGAATCGCTTTAACTGCGCGCATTTGACTTGCGACTATAGGGCTGAACAAAGACGAATCATATGAACAACAAATATAATATCTTTAGTATCATAATTCCGTTTTCAATTCACACTCTGTGTCTGGGTCTGTGTATATTTTTTTAAAATTTTTATGGACAAAATATAATCGATTTCATTTTGTCGTTAAAATCGAAAATTCCACCTTATTTTGTTCCTATAAACCATTCGCGATTAATTCCAACAATGAGTGCTTCGAATCGATTCGAATTACCGAATCAATGTATCCAGCCTCACGTTTTTCGTCTTGGACATAAATTGGTCGGACAAAAAATAGTATCGTTGAATTAATGTAGAAAGAAGCAACGCAATGATAAATAGTTTTTCATGGCACTCATCAAAGCACTCGGCTTTTACGGTATAGTCGGTATAGAATGTTTACCGGTGTTACAAATAAGGCTGAGTAATTTGATTAGGTTATTCGAATCGACAAAAAACACAGATTATTCGAATTAATCTTGAATTGTTCTTAGGAACATAAACTTGCTAAATTAAGTGGAATTTTTATTTTAAACGACAAAATGCAATCGATCCATTCAATAGAACATTAACATTAGGCTAGGCAATGTATTAAAATAATAAAACTATTAAAAATTCAACGAGATATCCTAAAATGCATCACTGTGAAAATGAGATCAGACACAATAGCTAATAAAAATAAGAATCGTTCCATGTTTTCCATATACCTGACATCCGATATCGATTTCCTCTTGATTTGATGCACGAAATTCATGTAGAAATTCTTTCGATAAGATTTGAGCAAAATATGAATCGTGAAATAATTTTCAATATCATTTCATAAGCACAAATGTGGTCAGTCAGACAGTTCTAGACGATGGTGAGCTCATCCATCATTCCTTTGTTTGTTATAGCCGCGCATAACAACAAATTGGGCGCAAACAAAGTCTCGAGCGAGCGAAATCAAAATTGAGTGAACACCATATACAAATTACATATACAAAGCCAGGCAAAAGTTTTCGTATATTTTGTTACGAATGAGGGTCACTGATAGACCGCGTTGTCAAGGTGCAATCCATCTGTGATTCATTCCAAGCAAGAAAAATACGTCTCAGCGCCAATTACGCTATATCTTAATGTAAAGGAAAAAATCATAGGGCATAAGCAATATTTTATGAAGTCATTTATTAGTATCATAACAATGATAAAGCTTGGTGGAGGAAGACGTCAACCACAGTTACGTGAATCACCCTCACATGGATTGAATATCCAGTGAATGTTCTTTGAGGTACTTCAACTCACGTTTGCCGCATACGAAATTAGCAGACCTGGAAGAGCATTGAGCGATTGAGCAAACGCTTCAGTGAATGAAAATTCCAGAAAATATTTTGGAACTCGATAAAGACACATTAGTTGATAGAAATATGATTCGATTCACGATTGCAACGTTGTTGACATCCGATATCCATTTCCTCACCATGCGTTGAATATTCGTTTTCATAATACATAATGATAAAATTAAAATGTGCAAAATAATTAACATTTATTGCCAATTATGGGTCTTAGAAATGTGGAGATATTTTTAAGTATGATCATGCATGTAGCTATTATACAGATAAATCGCACCTTGGCGACGTGTTCCATCACTAACCCATACTCCCCAAAATATATTTAGATTTTAGACAAACGTTTCCGGTAGGATTGGTGCTTCGTATTCAGCGAAAAAGTTTTAATACTTTTTACTTTATTTTATTGGTTATTCGATTCGTATATCAAGCGGTGTGCACGCATGTATTAGGTACTAGGATGATAACTGCTCAAAGATGTTATATCAGAAGAGGAACGTTTTTTACAGAAGATACTTTAATTTACATTGCATAATGTACGGTTATGTTTCAAATTCAATTTTGCAATTGAATTGGCCTCAGATTTTTATAATTACCCGTCAAATTCTATCAAAAGAATAAATGGACATGGTATATCGACTACTCATTATTATATACCTTATGGGAAGTACAAAATGCATTGAATAAACCAGGCAACAGACTTACGCACAATATATTATTAGTTTGAATATGATAATATAATAGTAAAAAATTAAATAAACTTGCAGTTTTTGCAACAAATGGACTCAATTTGTTTTAACCGCTACGATTCAAATAATCAATCCGATGCGCCAATAGCTTTAGGTAGGGTGTTGTGATAGATTGGGAGTCTTCAATGTTGCATAAAAATGGCAAATATGCTTATGATATGTAACATTGCTGAGGTGAAGAAAACGGAACCTGCCGAAATTGCAATATTGCATATTATATTACTATCTATGTATGCAGAAAAAAAATCGCTCAAAAATCTGAGTAAATAATTTGACTAAAAAAAAAAAAATTACATTTTGCAGAATAAAAATAAATATCATATCAGAGAAAACAACATGAAAATTATATTCTTTTTAATATTTTATGCTGCTTTGTCGAGTAAGTATATTCTTTGAATTCATTTTTATCGAAATTTTTATCGAACAGAATAGAACTTGTAATTCTACGGATGTCGTTTGCCAAATATAGTCAAGTTTTCTCGTATTCGGATGGAAAGTATATTCATTTTCCTCAATATTTTATAAATTTATTCATTTTGCAGCAAATTCGAATTTTACGTTGTAAACTATGACATAAATCATGAGTTTGAGCGAAATGGGCGATATGTCTGGAAAATATCATCAATCTCGTTTAGCTAAAATGGTGAAACAAAATTCTATTTCTAAAATGAATTTAAAATATGATATAAAATAAGCTATACCCAAGCAGTAAATTTTAAACGCTACGTCTTGCGTTAAATATGTGTCACTCAATGATGGATCGCGCCGTCGAATCGCGGTCTCTCTGTGAAGCATGGTTGACAAAATGGAATATCGATTTTTGCAAAAAATCATTTTTCTTTACTAACAATGTAAAAAATAAAGAAATTTGTCAGGCAATTATTTACTTTTTTGACTTCTTATGTTTGTTATACTGTCGAATGTTGTTACACTGTAATAAAATGTGGTATAATATGGGTTTTTGACGATGTTTTTAGCCATATTGAAAAAAAAAAAACTATTTAATCGAGTTATAGCCATGTTGTTGATGGAATAAGGTAGGGCGCGATGACCATAATGGTTATCATGTCGGCATCAAAGATTGCAGATCTCGGATTTGCGCACGGCTCGTTTTTCCCAAGCAAAATTCTTTAACCCTGGGTGTAATAAATTGGGTTTGGATAGATAACTTCTCAAAGACCTTAAGCTTGTCTGTCTTTAAGTGGTCGCTAGTGCAGGACTTGTTGAGGGTGATCAACTAAAAATGCTTGACTATAAAAAATGCGCTGTTGGTGTGACGCATTACCGAGTTGCGTTTTTGAGGTAATTTTACAAATACACGAATGCAAATTATAATAAAATTTTATCTTCTGCAGATGGAATAAGATTCGATGGATTTGACTCTTTTGGAGATTTCGGATACGACGGCAATGACTTCGATCCTGAGTTTGACGATGAAAAAGAATATAAGAACGACTTCGAGCCAGATTATGACGTTGAGAAGGTCAGTTATATAATGATAAACGTACAGTACATACAATCACGTATCAGGCTCGTTCTACCATGAACCCATGAATGAATGAATGAATTGGCCGAAAATAAAGTAATATCGTATATTATAGATATACGATTCCTGTTTCTCGGGTGACTTCTCACAATGCACATTGACAAAAGTATATCTTTATCATTCATTTACAGTAATATTTTCAAAAATCAAAAAAACTCGTTAATGAGATTTATGTCAGTTGGCATATTAATTTTCACCGTTCACATATGTGGTCGAAAATGCTAGTTTTAGAGATATCTTTTAATATAGCCGATTGTTGTTAAAAAACGAAGATTTCACCACAATATTGTCACAGTGTATACGTTTTTTTGAACAAAATTAAGTATTCCCAAGCTTCATATACACATAATACACAGTTATGGACTGTTGATGGACCGCACCTTCGCGGTGCGTTCCATCAAAGTCCCATATTCGGCAAAAAAGTCAATTTTGAATTTCTTTCGATAACGACAGGTAAAATTGCTGCCAAAGACCAGTAATTTTGTTGCGTTATTTGTTACAGTGTAGGCAAGGTAGGAATCAGCAACCGAAAGGAGTCAAGCAACGATTTTCAAAACGCCATGAGGTAAAACTGTAACCTAAGCGGGAAATGCTCCAAACAGACTTGCTTTTGTAGAGTATAAGGAGTAGTACATTCGATAGTTTACATGGGGCGGTGGTAAAACGATCAATCGCTTTTTAGCTTTCTTTTTCAACTTTTGCAAAACGCGGTGCGAGATTCATTAGGGAAATTCTGATGCGCTCGCCTTCTTACTAGTATCAATTGATTTTATTTAACAGTAATGAATATGAAGTCGTTGAAATATGTTTGCTATATGTGCATATATATTTAGTTTTGAAACGAATGTCAAATATATATGGAGCTTTAAATTTATTGTGCAATACCGTTTTAAGATATAAGCTAAACTCACAGTTATATGCATTAAACAATCAAAGTATAATCCAATAAAGTGCAACCTAATTGACATACCTCTAGGTAATTCATTTCGATAAATCGAATGGTTTAAAAAGCAAAAGATATTCGAAAATCGACATTATGGGATCAAGGTAAACTGTTATCTTTATTTTGACAATTGGAACAAAAAATTGTAATGATGAAATCAGGATATTCATTTTTTTATAGAATACGTTATTCGATTCTGGACTTCGAGTGGTAAAATTATTTTCCAGGCATATGCACAAAATGTTTGCAATGTCGGTTAACTATTGCAAAAAAGATCTGCTTGTCATATGAATTACTAGCAATCAAAAATTTTATTTTGTTAAGCATTAGTTACAGATGGGCCGCGTCTCATCGACACGATCCAACTGTGAAACATAATTAACAAAAAGATGACTGGAAAAATATTTCAGATGGAATATGAGTCATGGTAAGATTTACATGCACGCAGTCTTAGGAATTGACTTTTGCCAAGGATTCAAATTGTGTCAAACATGATTCAAATATTGTGTTAAATATGCTAGCAAAATAAAATTTCTAAATAAATTAGTCCAGTAAAATATTTAATTTATTGATTAATTTGAATTGTTTTGAAAGGACCAACTACAAGTGGGTGGGAAAAATAAATGAGATAAAATATACTCATTCTCAAAATTTAAATCGGAAGGCTCTATTCAGAAACGAAATCAGAAATATGATAATGTCTGGAAATATCTTAAGTTTTTAAGGTAGTGCCGAACACCAGTTCCGAATAGGGGGTGGAGGATTTTGGCTTAACATTCTACTCATTTTTCCTGTTCATTGACATGATTGGGCGAGGAAGCCATAAGCAGCGCTTACGTGAACCACTGGGCATCGACGAGGCGTCCATCAGACCTCTCGCATATAGTCATTCCTTAATGGATTCAAAAGCAGGACGGTAGTGAAGCGTATCTCGAAGCTAATTGGACCAAAATCGATTATATTTTGTCGTTCAAATAATATGAAATTTGTTTATCTAATACATGGGGTGTGAATAGAAATGGGATATTGGTTATTTACATAGAATTAGTGATTCGATCCAATTCAAAAATCATTCCAATCAGATTCGATTTCCAAAGGATTCGAAATTGCTTAGCCCTAGTCATAACTCATGAGTATACCTATATCACCGTGGATGCGGATTGGTCAAAACTCATGAGTATTTTTATGTCACCGAGGATGTGGTTTTGTGACAGTTCATGTGCATTTCTATGTCATTCAGGGATGTGGATTAACCACAACTCATGAGTATTGCATGTTACTGGAAATGCCGATTTGTCACTAGGTGTGCACCGATACCTCTTTTACGCCAAAAACAATACTATAAAATGAGCCCAAGCTGATATTGCCGATGATAAAATTTGCCAATACCGGCCGATGCCCGATACTCCAAATTACCGATTCAGATACCACCGAAACTTTAAATTCCCGATACCGGACAATACAGATTCTTTAAATTGGGCTGAAAGCGATGCTGCCGATAATCAAAATCGCAGATACCGATACTATTGATACTGAAATTACTGATTACGTTCATCTTTAAAGCTAAATGTACTAGATAATAGTGGCCCGTAATCTCTGACAAACTTGTTGATACTATATTCAAGCTAAATGAGGCAAATTGTGCTACAATGAAATGTTATTTTGCAGATTTTAAGGGTATATTATACTATATTCCATTAATGTTGTTTCAAAACACTGTTATTATTACAAAATGGTAGGTTTTCAAAATTCAATTATAAAAAAGGAATTAAAATCGATACGTATTTATATAAATACGAATAATATTGTTAGGTTATCAAAATATAAATAAGTTGATGTTAATCAAGTTAGACCAAATTCATAGACAGAGTTTATCATGTTGTGTTTCCTAAAAAGATTTTTCAAGTTTCACTCATCAGTTAAAACACATTACTTCTAATCTAATACACAAAGCTCCCCAAAATTCACTTTTCACAAAATTTATGACAAAGATTCGCAATATCCTCCATTACTTGACAAATGAAATATATATTTTTATATTGTATATTTGACTCATGATTCCAATAATGATTACAATACTCAAGCCGACTGCTATGTTGCCAGGGGTGCAAATTTTTCATAAAGCATGACTATTTCTATGTCACCGAGGATGCGAATGTTTCCCAACTCATGATTATTCCTGTGTCACCAGGGATTCGCATTTGTCACAACTTATGAGTATTTCCTATGTCACCGGGGAACCGGATTTATTACAAATCATATATTGCATGTCACCGATGGTGTCTATTTGTCTCTAGGGATGTACCGATATCACATTTGTCGTCTCCGCTTCTTGAAAATGAGCTGATACTGATAATGATCAACGATGATCAAATTTGTCAACACCGGCCTCTACCAATACTTCAAAATGAGCCGATGCCTATGCTCTAAGTTAACGATACCGTCGAAACTTTAAATTTCCGATACCGGTTGATATAGATTCTTGAAATTGAACCGATACCGATACTGTCGATACTCAACTTTAAAACTAAAATACTACCTAAAACTACTATATAATAGTGGCCCCATAATCTCCGTCAGATTGATACTATGACGTCATCATTGGTATTTAAGCAAAATGTTGCATATTGTGCTACATTGAAATGTTATTTCAAGGACATATTTCACTATATTCCAATCATTGCGCTCCATAACACTATTATCATTGGAAAAAGAAAGATTTGCAAAAATTCAATATTAAAAAATAGAATATAAAATTGAAAAGTATTTTTATTAACGCGATTTGCGTAAGGTCAACCTGAAAAATAATAAGTTGATGTTAATCAAGTTTACCAAACCCATAAACTTAGATGTCAGTGTTCTTTTCTTTTCGATATCGGCGAGTATTGGCTCTTTTGGGAGTATCAGTAGCGAAATATCCGATGCCACCGATACTTTTAAATGTTTGAATTTTTGGAGAATTCGCTCTAACCGAGGCCTTAATCAGTTCCAACTAACGGTCACTTGAATGGCAATAAGCTGTTACAGGAAGAAAGCATCAAACGGCTCCGCACAGTACTCGACATATCAAACATTATGTAATGGAGTGGATCAGTAGCTTACTTGCGGTTGTGTTGTTGAACTTGTTATAAATTATTAGACTATGTTTCTTTCCTACAACATACTTTAATTTTGATTACAGAATAAAGTGATTGCCACGCCTAGGGTTACTATTTTCAGATTCCAGGTTCGAATTTATTTGGGCAATATAGCTTCAAGAATTGCGCAAACATACTTAAAAAAAAACTCAAATATATACTTGTTTTTGGTGATTTTGTAAATTATTCCCAATCTAGAATTTTTATCTTGGGAACTAATTTGATTAAATGTTGTTCTTCATAAGGTGGCTTAATGTTGACATTAATTTTGGATGTTGTTTCTGAACATTTCTATAAGTTATCCAATATTCGTTGTTTTGCAATTACTTGTATTGTTAATTCAAGTACATTACATACACCATGGGTATGTTTCTTTGCTGGTTGTTCATTTACAGAAAAATTGTGATATTTTTTGGCAAATTTTAAATTTAAGGATATACTTATTATGCATATTTGAAGGCATTTGTGATGTTTATTGGTATCGGTCGGTATCGATATCGGCAAAAAAGTGGTATCGGAATACTCCTAATGACGAATCGGCATCCCCAATTACATGCAATACTCGTGAGCTGTGATAAATCCGCTTCCTCATTGACATAGAAATATTCAGGAGTTGTGACAAATCCGCATCCACGGTGACATAGGAATGAATACTCATGAGTTGACACAAATCAGCATCCCCAGTGACACAGTAATACTCACAGTACCGTCAACAGTTTAATATGATGGTGACAAATGCGCATTCCTGGTGACCTAAGATTTCTCATAGGTCATGACAAATCCGCAACTCATGGTAAAATAGCAATGGCCATGAGTATTGTAATATTTTTTTCATATTTTAATCAATAAAACATGATTAATATACGAAGGAGTCAAATATATATTATAATCAAATACGAAAATATCTATTCTATTTGTCAAGTGCTAAAAAACGATTACAAATCATTGTCATAAATTGTGTTTCATTTGAATTTAGCGGAGTTTTGTGTGTTAGATTCAGAAGTTATGTTTTGGACCTGAAGAATAAAACAAGTACAATGATTTTAGAAAACACAACATGGAAATCTGCGTCTATAGATTTGGTCTAACTTGATTATCATCAACTTTTTTTTTATGTTGACCTAACGAAATTCGCATCAATAAAAATAATTAATGATAGTAATAATTCCAAATTATTTTCATAACTTTTGTTCATTTTGAGAAACAAATAAGTGAATTTTGCAAAGCTTTGAGTGATAGGTGTAGAACTGGTCTTTTGGAACTGAGGAATAAAACTTGAGCAATCATTTTCGAAAACACAACATGGACATCAAGTTTATGGATTTGGTCCAAGTTTATTAACATCAACTTGTTCTGTTCATCTAACGAAATTCGCATTAATAAAAATATTTATAAATTTTAGCTTCTGTTTTTTTTAATATTGCATTTCACGAAGCTTTAATTTTCCAATAATAATAGTGTTGATTGATTAGAATACAGTGAAATATGCATTGAACTTTTCAAAATAACATATGAATGTAGTACAATCTGACACATTTCGCTTAAATACCAATGACGACGTCATAGTACCTATGAATTTGTCGGAGATTATTGGGGCAATATTATATACTACATTTTTAGCTTTAAATTTGAGCGTTATCAATGAGTTTGAATATGGACACATCGGTATCGACCCATTTTATAGTATCTGAATACACCGGTATCGGCAATTTGATTATCGGCAGGATCGGTATCAGCCCAATTTAAATATTCTTTATCGGTCGATATCGGAAATTTAGATCATCGTATGTCTCATGAGTTTTGATAAATCCGCATTCCCGATGGCACATTAATAATACTCATGAGTTGTGGCAAATCCGCATTCCTGGTGACATAGGAATACTCAGGAGTTGTGACAAATTTGCATCCTTGATAGGAATACTCATGAGATGTGACAAATCCGCATCCCCGGTGACAAGGAATACTCATGAGTTGTGAGAAATCCGCATCAACGGTTCCCTGGTGACATGAGTTTACCCATCCTATTGGAACCACGTGCCACATCCTAATTATTCAAGTATGGCGAAAATATTTTTTTCTATTTGAGAACAATAAAAAAGTTTTGAGGCAGTCGAGCTTTGACCCAAGCAATGCACAGCATATACATGATGTCATGGCATTATCATTGAAGATTCATTGATTATTACATCTTAATATATTAATATTATGACCATCTCAGATATTTGAAGTCTTCGAAAAGTTGCTCAATTACAGACAAGATTCATGGAAAATGTAGACACTGATCTATATTTTGATATATATATTCAAAAATTTTCGAAGATGCAATGACTAAAAACTTCGTTAAAGTATTTCAGAGGCAGAATAATATTTTAATTATTAGTAGAATAGGTAGCACAATTTTAGATATTCAAATTCCAAGGTATTGAGCGAAGTTGGCGCGTAATCATATTTATTATAAATTTAAATGCTGAATTTTCGTAGTTTTATGCATGAACAACAGAATTTTAATGTTGCTAAATAATCGATTTTAATAAATTAAAGTTTGCTCTAAGCAAGGTCGGACGAGGTACAGAAAAGAAACAAAGAACTGATCACTGAAATGACAAAAATTTATAAAAAAAAAAAAAGATATAGTAAAAGTAACTGTCTTCCGAGAGGAAAACATCCCAATCGGAACTGAACCGCCATTATAAATTGTGAAGAGTTGCATTCGTCCGGAACAATGGTAATATCATCAATCATTTCGTTGTTTTCCTTTTAATCGATTCCTGTGAGACGTAGGAAGTATATTAGATTAAGACTTAAGAAACGAGAATTGCATTTGAACTTTTTATATATGCATTTTACAATTTACAACTTACGTTTTACAATTTTTTGAAAAATTTTGTAATTTTATGAACAGTTGGAAAAACGGACACAGCGATATCATTGTGTTTCCGCATATATGCGATAACGCAAGATCGATGTGTTATAATAATAATATCCTATAGATATTGAACAACTCTAACGCCTGATATGATTATTGAAGAGGTGATTTTCACTTCCTCGTAAGACTATGATGAATAAATTGTATAAATAGGTTGTGAAAACGACGCTGCAAAACAATGAGGTGTTCGATAATCAATTTTGTTTATACTCTGTCCTTTCCTATGTAATATTAGGCTTTATGACATAACATACCAAAAACGTGTTTGAGTTTGTAAAACGATTATTAATAATATAAAGCATTCGAATAAACAAGTCAAGTTAATATGAGTCACCGATGAATTAAGCCTTCAAAGCGGGGTCCATCAGTGGCTCATGCTTTACAAAATAAAATTCATTCATTAACAATTCGTTCCACCAATAATCAATCATTTAGAAAAAATTTTTGAGTTTTGCTGTGTATTAACAGCTTCGCGGAAGAATAAAAATTGTGATGCAGAACGGTTTCCGCCTATAGGTATAGCACAACTTTTAAAAAACAATAACTTAAAATATTAATAAAATTAGATAGATATTTTCCATTTCTAACCCCTGATAAGAATGACGAATAGGTTTGTGATTTTGACTTCCTGACATGACTATAAAAAATAATTCGAATAAAGTTGAACGAAAAGATGCATATGCCTGCATGACAAGCTAACCCACATTTAAAAAGAGGAGCAGATGATGTATCCAGTGTATTTTATATCAGGAATAACTTCAATATACATAGTGTTCATGAATATTAGACACACTATACCAATCTATATATTGCTGTATTATAGGTGTTGTATTTATATAAATAATGAAAATCGACAGAAAAAAAAATGAACCAACGCTGTGCTATTAGATAGAAGATATTTTTAAAGGATCAGATGTTAAATGAGAAAACAAATGGGCATTAGCGATGGTGCAGATTAGTGATGGCATGGATAGTTAAACTAGGTGGAGTATAAAATATTTGCCAGAAAACAAAGCATTACCAGATAACCTAGTTTCATGTTTTAAACTAGATAGTGCCTAGATTTGAAAATATTCAAACTACGTCGTTTCGCCGGATGCAAGACATTTTAATTGATTTGCAGATTGATATTCGAAGTTTTTCATACTAAACCTACTTTTTTAACCTCTTAATTAACCACCTAGTTAATTTTTTACATAGCAAGTTAAAAATTCGATAATCTCACCTATTCGGCCCAGTGAATTGAATAAGAAAAACTTCGAACAGAAAACTCGAAAAAGTTAAACTAGGTAATATAGGTAAAACTAGGTATAAGTAATTATGAAATAAACTCGGTGAAGTAGGTACACTAGGTGAAATCGATACTTTTACCTGGAATTGCAAACACTATTGCTGATAAACAGAAGCCTTAAGTAAGCTCTTAGTGAGGAATCAACAACCTATATGCACGCAGGAAAAATCTTTTCGTCTATGGAAAGATCTGTTCATCTTTCCAGGTATATTTCATGTTGTATAAAATATAAATTTTGCAAGACTTCAAACGTCATAACTCTCAGTCAGATATTTGTTTTTTTCAAGCATGAGCTGTTGATGAGCTGCATCAGTGAAAAACTAATAATTTGATGCACTTGCGCATTAGTAAAAACAGATTTTGTTCAAATCTACGTTGTTACGTGAAATGCATTTAGTCACCCATATACATTCAATAAAAAACTTGTTGAATTTACATGTCAAAAGGTATTCACAAATGAAAAATGTTTCAATACTTTATTTTCTTTTTATTAAACTTTTAACAAGATGAAGATTGTTTGAAAAAGCTTATTTCGAATCATACATCCTACTTTATTTACCAATGTCACATCCTCCACTGCATAGTATATAATTTCTAGTGAAAATGCAAATAAAGTTTAGTAGAGACAAATATAATAGAGATAGATAATACTTGAAGAGAAGCTTAATCCAGGAAATCTAGGATTGGACTTTTATAGGCGTCTATACCCATTGTATAGATGATGTTATTATTACAAAGGTTTGTATTCAGCTGTTCTCTCGTCGATTTATTATCGCACGAATTCGGAAACGAGTTAGATGCCCTCACAAGCTGATTTTTTTATCAACTTTGAGTCACTGATGACTGTACCCCTGTGCCTGATACATCAGTGGGACATACTTTACAAAACACATCGTGCCAACTTTTTCTGATTGAAAGTTTTTTTAATATTTATATGAAATTGCTTCCCGATTTAATGTCACGCTTTACTATATATTGAAGGCTGATTCATAATATTTAAGTAAACACGCGAAAGAAGTATATCTGCATCAAAAGGCGGCGAATATGTCGTCTACTACGTTTATAATCTTCTTACTTTTTATTCTGCAATGGGATAAAGTATTTTCTGGTAAGCTTCTGTTCAATCAATTAATATAACGTAAAATATTTTTTGATGAAAAAAATGGAAAAGAAATCTTGGATAAACCGGATTATTAAACTTTGTTTGTCTTTGGTTCTAATTTGTCGTAAAATAATCGAAATCCAATAAATTATTATACATTGTGTATTAGATATTTTTTCTGAAAAGAAAATATTCATTGGTGTATATTTAATAACCTGAAACGTAAAATTATATTTCACAATTTAATTTTCCAAATTTTATTGTTAAAAATTGAAATTGAGTTTTTTTATTTTATTTTTTTTTTTGAAATGAGACGTGTGTGATTTTAATAGTGCCGAAAAGTGATTGCATTTTGAAAAAAAAAAACTATTTCTTCCCGGTTGGAATTAAATCGACCATTAGGTTGTGAGTTACAGGTAAATGTCGGCCATATTTATTTGTTGGAATAAATCAACAATTATATTCTCATAACATCATTGTAATTAATAGAACCAGGATATTTTATTTCGTAAACGAAAATTGAATGATATCGGGAGAGAAAAAAACGAGAATACGATCTAAACATATGGCGACCTATAACCAAACTTCAGAGTATTCTATATTGAGTGAGCTATATAGGTGATTTTTAATATTCTAGTAATCATTTTTTTCAACAGTTGCCCTACACTGATTGAAATATTTTTCCGGAAACTAATATAAATATTAAAATCAAATTGTTTTTCTGTTATTTAACATTTATGTTTTTCTTACTTGGTCACATTCTTAGAAAATTTAGTATTAACTAACAATTTGAATTCTTATTTTAGAAAATGATTACAAGAAATGCTACTCACAAGCTGCATGTATGGTTGGAGAAAAATACAACCCAGAATGGATTCAAACTTATCCAGCTTCCGAATGTGACGGAAAATATTCGGTGAGAAATATTTTTATGATTATGTTCGATTGATGTCAATTTGACTAGTTTTTATTTTATTGAAATTTACAAATGCAGTAGCAACGAGGTACTAAAAGATGTACTACCACCAACTTCGCAATAAGCGAAAAACATCCCATTGGAACTGAACCAGTGAGCAGAAATTGCATCTGGACAGCGGCTTTTTACGGATGTTAGGACTATTTTAAAGCTGGCACATACAAGACCCATAACTCTATCTATACAAGGAATCTAACATGAACAGAATAAAGTATTCATATTTCAAGTCTGTTTGGTCGAGTATAAGTTTCCCTCTCTCTATTTGTTAAGCAACGTTGATTGCAACGTTTGCGCTTTCATGCGCAGGAATTACTCACTAAACCAGTTACAAAACTTTTTCTCATGCGTACTCTGTTGGTATGAGCCACAGACGAGTCACATCATAATGAGCTTTCTATTTATGGCCCCTCTTTTACAAGAATAAAATTTAGTAATACTAGAAGCTTTGTTGTCCAAAATACTTTATCATTCGAGTGGGGATGGGTGGTTCTGAAGTCGCGGACGAAGTGACGAACGAACCAATAAAACACGGTTTAATGATTCAACAAATTGTTTATGGAACCAGGTAA
Source organism: Styela plicata (assembly GCA_963675895.2). NCBI lineage: Eukaryota > Metazoa > Chordata > Ascidiacea > Stolidobranchia > Styelidae > Styela > Styela plicata. The sequence continues at coordinate 5,347,275 of OZ023146.1, forward strand.
AAACAAAACTTGTCACCATGACCAGCTTTAAATTGACAAAACAGTTGTTAGTATGCCGATTTGGTACATATATTTTTATGCAAATTTCTCTGTGATATTTTCACAAATTTTTGATCTCCTGAACTGTTGACAATTATTTATTAATTTGAGAGAAATGTTGTTGAATCATTCTCCAATCATGATTTCATTGTATCCAGGAAAGAGCGAAAAATGAAATGAAAGAACTTGAAAACAATTTCAACAATTCTATTCATCAATTTCTTAAAGGTAAGTATGAAAATGCATATATAAAGATATATTTTACGCAATTTTATTACTAAAATACTTCTCATGTAGATGCATAATGTACCGAATTATCGTTCTTCCGAGTGTCGCAATTGTATTCCGCCCTAAAAACGGAAAAATGCGTTTCTGAATTCACTATAGCTATAGTATGCCTTTAAATCTGTTTCAGGTTTGTTCAACCGCATCAGCGTCGTAACTTAATAGTGCTCAAAACTTATTCGTTTTTTCTTTTATAAAAAGTTGAATTAATGTTAGTAAAAAAGTTTTTGTGTACATATTTTTTTTAGGACTTGAAAATATATGTTCATGTGATAAAGAAAATTGGGCAATCAATGTAACAATAGATGTGATAGAGAAGAACAACCCTAACAAAAATGGTAAAAAATCATTAATAAAAATAGGTAAAAAAATTCCTCTGCTGAAGAAAAAGGCAGAGTTTTTATTTGCATACTTTTTATCATTTATCAAATGGTTTCTCAGACTTGATTTTTGTCTAAATTATCTGATATCGCAGTTGAGTGGGGATGCGTATTTAAGCTTTTGCAAAAATGTTTGCTGTTTATCTTTCAGAACCAGAGTAAATAAAACGTTTCAAACTTATTGCTAGGCACTATCGCATCTAGGGAAGGTCATGGTTCTGAAACCTATGGCGTAATATCTTAATTTTTCGTCTCCGTTTCCTAGTGATTCTGGATATGCGATTAAGTAGTGACATGAAAAACAGTTTAAACTCTGTTTGTCGAAACGAAACCAACCGTTTAGTATAATAATTGTAACAATGTAAATGCTATTTACTTTAATTTATATTTTCGCGGGAGGTGACACGAAATATTAACGTCTCTTATGCACATAAAGCAAAGTGGAAAATCAGGTTCGCCCGAAGCGAAAAGACAGCAAAAGCAACTTTCCCGGGCCGAACGAAACGTAAGGGTCGGCAGTACTTTTATCGTCCTTTTGGCGAATAATAGTTCTTGTTTTAGATATTAAGATATTTCAAAAATCGTATCTATTGCAGCAAAAAAATGATTTTCATTTTACCCCTAGCATTTTAAAGCATTATTTTAGTTACGATTAAGTAGTAAAGCTAAAACACTGAAACAAGGGATAGCTTTTAGGAACGCTTTTACCGTGGTTGATCCTCACACCCAACCTTATGGTGGCACTTAAATATTTATTTATACGAAAGTAAAATCGATTGCGAAAAACATTACATCCCAGAGCACGCCTGCGGACATAGGCTCTTATGAATGCATACTTTTGGATATATAGCTATGTGACACCTACAAGGGAGGTTACAAGGAGGCGAAATTTTGACACAACATATAAATGAAAATAATTGTGAAAGAAATAATAAAACTTGTTTTGGAATTTTTGGACATGTGTCTGCATGCTTCTCACCCAATAATATTAAAAAAAATCTATTTTAATATTTAAAAATATTCTAATATTATAAAAGCTCATGAGAGAATATCATTCTTTTTTAAATAATACAATTAATTATGTTTGAAAAAGTTTCAATTTTATCTTATATAAAAATAATGTCGTAAAACATTCTATCGCCATGTTGTTCCAGAAATGGGTTAATTCAAAATTTTCTTAAATCCAAATTAACGTATCATTATTATAACTGAGTAATTTACATAAAACTTTACTTCCCCAAATTTTATTTACAACTAAGTTCTGCTTGCTTTCATTATTTCTTATATATTTTTAGAAGAAAACAAATGTTTTGGTCCTGTTCTATGTTCTGATTCTGACAACAAAACCTTTCCAACTTGGATGCAGATTCGACCTTTTATTACTTGTTCAGAAAGTGAGGAGGTAAAAATTTAGATAAATATAATTTATGAACTTTTTATCTTGGTCAGTAAAAATAAGTTTTTTAATTATGAGACATTAATGAGCCTCCTCAACCGTAGATACCTTTCTCGTAACTATGAAGATTCGTACATGCAATACAGTGATTTTCGCTGATGGTCCTATTGGATTATAGTTTCATTCTAAGTGTACTTTTAGGTTTAGGTAGACTATAGTCAATAACTCCTGGGTACTGCCTCTAACCTTGGTTCAGGTCGAGAATATGGTATGATCTAACAAAAAAAAAATGATAGTTTTTTTTTTCCATTCAGTTTCTTTTTTAAAACAAAAGTATGATCAAGGAATTTGATGCTCGTGTGCGAAAGTCGCGCATCGCGACACGCATTAAAAACAAAAGCAAAAAATAATACTTTCAAAAAATATAAGTAGTCGTAACGTCACAATAATGTTTCGCCAACATTTTTTAGTTGGCTGTTCCATTTCCTTCAAATATTTGTTGTTTTTTGAACCAGGAACAAGAAATATTGACCAAAAAGATTGCTGAAATTTTCCGAAGTTCAATTCAACATGCTACCGCGGGTAAGAAATGTCTTTTTCAGCATTTCTACATACATATTCTTTTATAAAATATCATGATTGATTACATTCCAATTTATTATTATCAATAAATTCTAATCGTTGACTTTTTAATATTTTAACAATCCTTGTCAGTTGAAATATTAATCGATTTCGCTAATAATTTTATGTCGTGTCGAGCATCGAAAGAAAAAAGGGCCATCAGCATTTAAAAAAAATATATATGTAATGCATAAACACGCGGATCAAGAAACTTCAACTACGGTATTATTTATTAAAATTTTAGTTACTACGGCGCGATGGCACATCTTTGCAAAAATTCTGACAAAACTAAGTTAATCCAAACTGCATTTTGAACATAGTTTTAATCAACAACATCTATGTTATATCCAGTGCAGAGCAATTCGATTCGATTTACATAATATTCGGATCACTCGTGAATGGGTCATAGAAACAAGAACTTGATAAATGGGGTGAAATTGTCCATTGTTAACTATAAAATGCAAGCGACATTGGCCAAATTTGATCAAAATCGATTGCATCTTATTTGTGTTTGTTTATTTGTATGTAAGAATATAAAAGTTTGATTTTGGATAGCATTTAAATTGAAAATGAATCGTTTTAAGGTGTGTGGAAGCTAATAGGAATTCCGAATGATTCAGTTCTGCCCAGTTATATGTTTATCAATATATCAGTTTTTACCTACAATATTCTGTTTTCGTTTTAGAATTGGCCATATTTCTTGGAAAACGTTCAAACGAATCATCTCAACAAATTATTGAGGAACTTAAAGCAACAAAATTGATAACTGATCCAAAAGGTATGTTTTGATATTGGATTTACCAGAAATAATTCCTCAAACTATGAATATTTGAAACAGTTTAGGTGAATATAATTATCTTTTTCCCAACAGTTTGTAATAGTTGTTCTTACTTCTGATATATATATATATAAATTCAATCAATCCAAGCAAGGTCGCAAGCATAGCGCCTGATCAACCAACTAATTATATATTTTTCGAAGAGATTCCGTAATGCATCTAAGTGGCAAACATATTCAAACCGCTCTATAGCGAACTGCAGTGAGTGTTTACTTATATACCTTGGGCAATTGCAAAACCATCTACAAACTTCATCGTTTTTGCATGGGTATATCTTACGACCCATAAATAGCACGTTGAGACACGTTGAGGCATCACCGACTCTCGCTCTTTTTCATTACAAAAGGTTGCTCCACGCAAGGCCGAAAGCAGCGCCATAAAGGTGTCAACAAACGGCAACTCTGATGGAAGAGATCTACTGCGAAATGCATTCTAAGTGAAAAAGGACCCATACAACCATACAACTGAACAGAATAATATGATTATCTATCTAGTGTCGGCAAAATGTGGCAACGCAGTATGGAATTTCTTTCCCAAAAATGTTTTGTAAAGTATAAGTCACGGATGGATCGTGGCGTCGAGGCGCGGTCGATCTGTGACGTATACTTGATAAAATCAAATTTCTTATTACAAACACACGTGCATTTCAACAATCATTACAAAATTATTGAAACATAATTTTTGTCATATCGATCAATTTAGGCATCAGAAGACGTTGCTATCTTCCAGTTGTTTGTCTTGGCGAGGTATTTGTTAAAACAACATGGCGACAAATTCTACCAGTACCAGGATGTGAAGGACACACACCGGTACAAATGTTTTTTTACAGTTAGGCAACATCAGTTTGCGGAAACCCGATTTGAATATTTTGTAATCTGCTCGTACTTTTTTGTAATTGAAATTTTCTCTAATTAATGAAAATATTAGACAACACACGACTACGGAAAAGTAAAAAAAACTTACAAAAATTAATAAGGAGAGTAAAACCACTTCAAACAAATACCTAGAAACATTCAACTCTTTAAACTTAAATCAAATTTTCTTTGCAAAGTTTTACGTATCAGTAAACTCAATAGATAACAAACGGAATAATATCAAATTTATTAAAAAGGAAATATCCTCAAAATTACTGGTAACAAATTTAAAAGTGAACTCGTATTTTTTATTATAAAAAGGCTTCCAAAATAGACTATTCGAAAAACTTGTTTTTGTGTTCTCATTAAATTGCCTTAAATGCAGCAAAACGACGATTATTTGATTTTTTATTAAGGTATGCGTAGTTTTCAACATCAAAACATAACTATCTAATTACACTTTGCCTATAGTTTTGTGGAAAAATTAGTTCGACTTTATCTAGTATAGGAAGAAACTAGGTTCTTATTACCACTGCAGATGGTGATATTTCTTACTAGAAAATAACACGAATATTTTAATTTTCTATATTTCATTACTACAGGAATTTCTACGTAATAAAGCTTTTGTGGACTTCAATTTTGCTTTGAAAGAAATTCTGAAAGGTAAATAATATAATATTCTTACCGAAAGGGAAAGAAGAATCAACAAAAAAATTATCCCAAGATATGTTTTGTTCAGTAATCAAATCCCAAAAAATAATTATTTTCTCAAGTATTAGCCACAAACGAACCGCGTCTCATCGACGCGATCCATCAGTGACACATGCTTGGTAAAAATAGTTTCCACAATTTTTTTGTAATCGGAACTGAGCAAAAATTAATTTTGAAAGGAACGAGGTTTAGCTGTATCACGCATAGGATTTTTTTTTGTGCATCGAAAATTTCTGGGCATAATTTTTGCTTTCTAGCCTAAATATGGAAATGTAGTCAACTCGCAAACACGCTACACACTCGCGCGCATATAAAGCTATGTGTTATGTGGTAATATTTTATTTAACAGTATTCAAAGCGTCTCCGACTGAAAATTGTCCAGCATGCAAAATCACAATTATGGCTCCGAGCAGCCAACCTATTTTTACAAAAGAAACAACGGATTAAGCAAGTTTAAAAACGACATCACAAGTATCAACGGCAAAGATACAGACTATACCAAAAGAACTGGACTATACAACAGAACCAGAAACAACATCGACAGCACTTCTATTCGATGAAAAGTATAACACGAACGCAACCACATCTTCAGGTAAAAATTTGTTTTCTTTTCTTTTCGCATCAAATCTGGAATAGAACATTTCGAATTGAATCTTTCCGGCTCATGATTTCATTGCGAAATTTGGTCTCTGAAATTTAAAAAAAAAAAACTAGTTTCTTTCAAAATCAAATCAATTTTTGTCGAGTATCAAACAAAGTTTTATTAGGATTTGCAAAAATTTGTAAAATCGATTTCAATTAAAACCTATTTTCGAAGTTATTTGAGAATAAAAGTCAGTCAGCAAAACACAGATCCTCCACGTGATATAATTAAACATTCTGGGTTTGCTTCCCATTGTCAAAGTACTTGAAATTGTAATTTGTTAAACGTATTATTTAAGAAAAGAAGTTATTTCTGAAAATATAAAAGTGAAAACAAAAAAGCAAACGATAATAATAATTTTCACAACAGACTCAGGCCGAAGTCATTGATATCATCTTCTCATACTTAACCTATACATGTAGATGTGTAAAATTGCAGTAGATCAAGTTTGAACCACCTATGGATTTATCTTATATTTAACAAAGCATATTTGCTCAAAATAATCCGATTGAAATGATGAAAAAAATAAACTGAATATCGGCATTACTTTTAAATACCATTATAATGATATATCGCTAATATTTGTTTTTTCTTTCAAAGGATGTTATGGAGGAAAATGTTTCAGAATGCACAATGAAAATTTTGTCATTATTATTGTTTTTCAGACGGCGAAGGGTGCTTTGGAGGAAAATGTTTCAACGTAACATATTCTGAATATAAAAATTCAAATTATGAAGATGCAAAACAAATGTGCAAAGATATTGGATCTGATTGGAATCTTGGAAATATTTATGATCAATGTTATTTTGATTTTATTAAAGAATATTTAATGGAAAATAAGAATCCACACGGTCATGATGATGATTTTTCTTGTATGGATTGGAATGACTATGAACCCAGAGGTTTGAAACTTGTTTATTTATTTAATATGATGTAATATAGTATATTGAAATGAAACGATGAACTTTATTCGAAACATGTCCTTAGCTGTGTTTACAATTTAATCTGTTTAGAGTTTTAACTTGATTCTTAATGCAAAGGAATATGTTTCACAGGACTTTCGACATATGTTTTTAATCCTAAATTGGCGCTTTCTTTTCCAAATGCATCGTTGGGTGTGGATTAAAATGGAAATTGGACAACACTGACCCCAAGTAGGAACAATACAGAAGATATATACGCATTTTATAACTTCTACCCATTTCTAGACTATTTCGTTCTACACGCGGTCAAAGTCGTCCTATTGTTGCTTTTCTAGATTTTCATTCGAAACTTAGTCGTAACCGTTGCTTTCTCTTGCCTACTGGCAAAAGTCCTTGACGTTGAACGTGTCTGAGAACCGTCATTTTCTAGAATTCAAAAATCATTAACCACTGTCTTAACGCTGCCGACATTCTATGATTATTTCGTCCACATCGGTTGAGTGTGAAATCTTCGCAATATATTTTAAATTCCATCGTGCTCAAGAAATATCATGAGAAGTTTGTGCAACATATAAATTTAGCAAACATGAACCACAGATGACTTTTATAGGGAATTTTATTTCCTCTTTACGGGGGTGGAGGAATAGTCTGTGTACAAGTTCAACCATCGCAGCTTTATCTTTATTACTTTTTTATTAAAAATTCGAATGTGCTCGTAAATTACCATTGGTTCTGTACTATTAACGATCCTAATATTATAGACATCGCATTTAAAATTAATTACGTATATCCCAAACAATGCTATATATAGCATAGCTTAGGATATTCATAATTGATTTTGTTGGCGATGCATAGACATATCTATGCTAATCATATTATTTATTATTTTATTTCATTTTCACAGAACCTAACAACGTATTTTCTTTCTGGCGAAGAAGCAACGTTTGGAAATTGGTGGTTTCCAGGAAATCCTTTAACAACATCTAGTCGTACTCACTTGGCAATGCGATATAATGACCCAAAGTTTGGCGTCAGTAATCAACGTCCATCATATCCATTAAGGGGAGCTCTTTGTGAAAAAAAACAATAAATAGAATGATGATCGATAATTCAGAAAACACAAATTTATAACCATTCTTCGGGTAATTCGAGTTGATTTTAAGGATTAAAAGTGGAAATTCGCAATAAACAAAGTTTTAACATACGATGAAGTGCTACGTTTTGGCTAAAATATACCCAAGCAATAAAATATCATGCTCGTAGTTTTTAATTTGGGATGTATTCTGAGTGTGCAGTTGCTGGTACTACATTTTGAAGTAGCTCCAAAAATTTGTCCGTTATTCCTTTCTAGAGATGGGAATAATTGAATCATTTGGTATACGAATCTGATTCGTATATTCTTTCAAATCGGATCGAATAATTAAATACATGTACATAACAAAAATTCAATTTTTAATAATTCAACTCATCTCTAATATAAAAATCAAAAAGTTTATAGTTACGAATTGCTTATATTGATAAAAGAAAACTTAAAGACCATGCATTTTCAGTTCAAACTTCATTTCTAAGAGCAACAATTTTCATATTTTAACGACAAAATACAATTGACTTTGCTCCTATTTGACCAAAATCAATTGCATTCTGTCGTTGAAATTGAAAATTCACTGCATTTGGCAAGTTTTTGGTCCTATGGACGATTCGCGATTGATTCGAATATTTTTTTTTTCGAATCGATCCAAATCACTCTAATTGCCCAGCCCCATTCCTTTCCCTGTCAGTAATTTCTGTTGAGCTCGAGTCACTGGTGGATCGCACCGTGAAGTTACGTTCCAACTGTGACTCGTGCTTGACAAAATAATACTTATTACTGTGTTTAGGCGATGCTACGGCCTTGCATAAAAGGAAATTTTGTACTTGGTATATAATTTCTTGATATTAAAATTTCCATTAGTCAGACAAAGAACGAAGAACTCTCGAACCAAAAATACATAAAAAACATTAAATAATCTGCAAAGGTAGAACTAAACATTATTTTAAAATAATGAATGGGTCCATATATGATTCATGATTAAAAATAAAAATGATAATTTTATGAGAAAAGATGTATTAATCTCATTCCCATCATTTCTTTAAGAACAAATAAATTAATGTCTGTCACATTCGTCCAAATATATTTTCTTTAATTTGTTTCTTCTGATCTCTCCACCAACGTGGGGTATTAAATCAAACAACCGTTAGAAAATGAAGGGAGCGTATAATGTGTTTTTACTTTATTGAAAAGTGATTTGCTGATGTCGCGTGTTCGATGGTGATGTTAAGTATCGGCCATCGACTTCCTGATAAATACAACAGGCCAATTGATCTAGCTGATCAAAGATTACGCTTCGTATTTTATTATTTGAGATTTTGGTGATTCCTGAATAGAATAAAATACAATTGATAGATTTGGGTCGAGTTTTATGATGTTCTGACTAGAATTTTTTCATTTTTTAAAGTTCGACCTCATTTGGCCGAGGGTATTCGTGAGCATTTAAGTGATAAAATTTTGTGCTTTTGTTTTACCAAACTTCGCGTAAACATCAAATTTATTTTATTTACTGACAAGAAGTGAATAATTTATAATTTTTTTCTATTTGTTCTTAAATTGAATTTATTTGAGACTTTCGGTTTCTCCGATACAATTTTTTAATTGTTTGAGTATATAATTTTTTTTATCAGGTTTTCTTGATTTTTTATTTCAATAAAACTCGAGATCATGCAATTTCCTTTTATTGTAAAATTAAGAAATGGGTATTCTACACTGTGACAAATGAGCAATGAATTTACCGTTCATTTCAAAAATCCATTTTATTCAAAACCATCTTGTTAATGATATAAAAGACAAGTATGGGATGTTGGTGAATGCACCTTGACGGCGCGTTCATTCAACAACCCACGTCAATTGGTAAACAAAGTTGCTTTTGTAGCTTTATTTCAATATCACCGAATTGAAATATTGCGAAGGAGCGGTAATTTTACGGCACTTTTGGTATAGTGTACCGTTGATAAGATGTGATTTATGATGCAGAACCACGCCCATTCACCGACACTCCTATAACCTTCCTAATTTCAACAAAAATCGAATTCTTGCGTTTTAAATTTGACAATAATGGTCATGGACTCCATATAAGTCCCGAGTCAAGACGCACCAGCATTTTGTCGAGTTGTGGAATCTTCTTAAGATGACTCGAGTAGAACCAAGTCATTGAAAACGTTACTCGAGTTAAATCATTACTTCGAGTCTCCTGAACTCTGAATCAGAGTCCAACACACGCCCACACATATGTGTTGGAAATATTGGTTATTGATGTAAAAATGCTATGTAGTCATTTTAGGCTTTTATTAAAAAAGAAAACATATTAAAAGGTGTTATTTATGCATCTGTACTTCTGGTATATCATGATAGTAATTGTTCAACGATTGCAATATGTTTTGATCAGGGAGTTTGTATAGCGTGATTAGTAAAATATACAGTATGTTTGTATGTTGTGCAAGATTCTTAAAACACAATTATTATTTCTTCTGACGTCATCCATTTAGAAATTTTGTTTTGTCAAGCATTGGCCACATATGGACCGCCCCTACACGTCGCGATTCATCAGTGGCTCAAGCTTCTCAAATGACTTGACATATAGAAATATTTAGTGAAATAAATTTAAAAAGATGGAGCATTACCATTAAGTTATGCAAGTTTTAAAAAGCACACGGCACAAATATTAAAACTATTCAAATATCAATGGGTTACCCGAAATTGCGTTACTGTGGAAATGAGGTTAGACACAATAGCTAATGTAAATGCGATTCGTTTCATGATTTTCATATATCTGACATCCGATATCAATTTCCTCCTGATTTAATGCACGAAATTCATCGTCAAATTACTTCAACAACACTTGTGCAAATTACGAGCCGTGAACTTTGCCACTTCGCTTGAATGTTCGTTAATTGCCTTTAAAGACATTGAATTTTAATAATTTTTATTTAATTTTTCCTATTGCAATGACGGAAGCAGTGTCTAATTAGATCCAACCAACGGATACTTAATGTCAAAGAGCTACTAAAAATGAAGTAACAGCGACTGCAATCTAAACGCAAAACACCACAAAAAGAACTGTATCTTTATAGTAATGAGTGATATCTGGACAAAGAATTTATTGCTCCATTTTTTCCATTTTGTCCTCTCGTATCACTCACAGAAAAAGTTCCTAAAATCAAAGTTGAGTAATAATCATTAGTCAAAATGGTTGGAAAAAAGTATTTTTTCTAAATATTTTTTGTTATGAATGAATCACTGATAGATCGCGATAAAAGCCTGTAACGGCTGGCAATTCAGTAACTCTTCTTTGTAGGATTTAAATTCACGTTTACAGCATTGAAAAAATAGCAGTACGTATACACTGAGTAATATTTCAAACAACGTACTGATTGAGCTAACCAGTAAAGCTCACGTTTTAGGGAGAAAGTTTCAGAAAATCATATTGAAGTTGATACCGACACAATAGTTGATAGAAATATGACTCGATTCACTATTTCAACGACGCAGATATCCGATATCTATTTCCTAAATTCCAAACCATATGTTCGTAAAATACAACAATATAATTTGATAAACACATGTGGCATACTTAGCTATTATTGTTAAATAAGAACCATAGCCGAGTTAACTTTTAGTATGATCATACATGTTACTATCATCATAAATTAAAATACCACCGTCCATATTCATATATTATTAATCCCAAAGCATGGGAAAATGAGAACGAATTTAAAAAAATACGTGAAACATTACCAGGTAATCTAGGTTCCCCTTTTAAACTAGCAGGCAATGAATATTATTGATTATTAAAACGAAAAATTAGGTATTTGTCGTCCAGCTGCATATAAAGCATTTTTAATATATCTCAAAAGTCTATTTGAAATGCTTTTGTAATTAATAAGATTCACCTATACGTTTTTATAGACACCAATTTTGTTTACCGGGTACCTACTCCAAAAATAGGTAATTTTATCTATTGTACCTAGGTAGTTGACTACGTAAAACTTCAAACATAAGCTCAGTAATATAAATATACTATATAGGTAGACTAGTATTATTTTATCTAGTACTGTCATAGCTATACTAAGAATACAATTTCAAATGCACGAAATTCGATGGATTTGACTGTTTTGAAGCTTACAAACATGGAAATGACTTCGATCCTGAGTTTAATGATGAAGAAGAATGAGAGAAAGACTTCGAGACAGATTATAATATAGATAAGGTCGGTTTTTTAAAAAACATTTATTCCTCAAGTAATAATGTGTTGCTGCTGCAAACAAATAATTGTCCAGTAGTCATCATGTTGGCATCACATGTTCAAAATCTCGGTTTGAACCAACGGTAAATTCCGGTCAATAATTCACACTCACAAGACTCAAGTCAAGAATGTAAACTTGGGTGCCCGGGACTAATCGTTCCAACAACACGAAGCCTATCCGTTCACGAGTGGCCAGTGAATCTGAATCTTAGTCGAATCTGACTAAATACGAATAATTACTAATATTAATATAAAAAGATTTGAAGGCAATCAATTATCAATTGGCACTGCATGACTACAAGCGAAAATGTTTTAACGTCAAAATACAATCGATTTTGGTCAAATTTGACCAAAATTGATTGTATTTTGTCTTTAAAAATTAAAATTCCAATTTAATTGGCAAGTTTTTGCTCCTGAGAACGATTCACGTATAATTCGAATAATTTGTACCTCGGATAGATACGAATCACACAATCGAATGGCCCAGGCCTATGCTCAAGATGATCCACTCAAATGACAATAAAGCACCAATTTCAGGCACAGGTCTATGGCTAGAAAATTCTGATCAATTAGTACAAATTAAACAAATCAGCCTTGAATAGATTTGGTAAAATCAAACTCTTAAACTTAAGTTGATCTGTAGTTAATGTTTTGATGATACTAAAAAAAAACAGTAGCGGTTGTGAGAAACAAAAGAAATTTATAAAATGAAATTTCAATTGCTAGCATATTGTCTTTAATCATCTGTTGATGTTATTTTAGAAGAGCTAGATACAAATTTGTTGGTATCTAATATATTAAGGTCAAATATTCACGATTCAGGAAGAAAAATTGTTATTTAATGAAAGTTAAATTTAAAATGACTAATATCAATCCCAATTTCGAATGATATTTTTGTTGTTGTCCAGTTTAATGCACTGTAAAAGAGTATAACTTTGCCCTTCATTTAGAGAAATTATCTTGTTGGAGAGATTTATGTCAAATTCCGGCTATTGTTGGACCGCATCCAGGGGCGTGACAACCATTACAGGATGAAATTTTTGGATTTGAAGTTTCACTTTTAAATCACGGAGTAAATTTACTGTTGAAGAACGCAATTTTACCACAATTTTGTCACAGTGTAGTGTCCTTTAGAAGATATCTATTTTTATAGTGAACAATGATTAGATGTGCACTAAAACTTTTACGATATTGTTTGTTTTCGAACAACTCTACGTAATTCGATTTTGATACTAAAGCGGATATTTCCTTAAAATACATATTTAAACTTTAAAAGAAAATAATAAAATATTTATTTTTAGGAAACTTCTGAATAAAATTGCCTAAAATTATTTGATGGAAGATGGATGCGTCAAATTTGGAAATGATTACAAGTGTAAAAAGCTGTTTCGCAGGTTTTATAATGAGTATGCAGGTCATTTCAATGTTTTGTCACGCGCGGGTCAAAAACAAACCACACCTCAATGGCGCGATCCATCAGTGGCTGACATTTACAAAAAAGAGTTTAGACTGAAGTTTGTAAATGTAACGAGTTCAGTCGTGTTTAGTGGGTGGATTTTAGTGTGTTTGTTTTGGAATAAATTCTCACTACTGAACAATACTTGGTATATATTTCCACGAATATCCGTGGCATATATATGAAATTTATTTTGATTAAATAACAATTGATATTTATTAAATTTCCCGTTTTTTGCAGGAAACTTGCTCCTATTCTCTGAGTAAATGTCAAATAAAGGGCAAAAAAATTAAAGGAATTTTATATTCGCAGAATTTAAGGCAGACGAGTGGATTCTATTTATGATATATGACAAAAATCTACGAATGATTTTCCTGTCATCATTTGTTCTATCTTAGTGAAAAATTTTCCAAGAGTTCGCAAGGATTAACAATTTACAACACAGATTCGAATAGAATTATATCACCGGAAACTATTCTCTCATGCTATGTGACCATTTTATAGATGTTTCAGAAAGGATGACAAGGATTATGGATATTTAGATTTATGCGCAATATTGTTTTAGAAATTAGGTTGAACTTGCCTTAAAAACATACATTGTAAAAGTGGCGTAAGCCTAAGATCCCCTGTCGACCGCAAAATCGTGAAATCGCCTTCATTTTAAGACTTGAGTGTTTTCAAATGTAGAAAATCTCAAATTCTCTTTTTCTTTCGTCTTCGAAGCTCATTAAATATTCCCATGGTATACCGGGTTCGAAGACCTGCAATATCATTTTTAAAGTAATTCTTCGCTTGGATCGCAATTTTTGTATGTTTTATCCTGACATACGAATACGATACGTCGATGTATCAGCCACTTCTTGAATCCATCGACGCATTCGTGATATACTCGTCTACTCTCAGAGAGAGATTGTCAAGAGACTGTCGTCGTTTCATTACGTTGTCGCGTTTTTACTGCGACAATATGCCTATTTCAATATCTTTTTTTGTTTTTTTCCCAGATATGCGCGGTTTGCTTATGATAATTTGACTTAGCATGGGTATAAATAAAAAGCTAAATGTACGATAATGTACTGCATTTTTTCTCAATCTAGTGTTAAAGAATAGATGGAATGCATATTTGAAATCATCAAGCAGGACCAGAGTTACGCAATGCAAATAAAGGAAAAAATCATTCATAAAATATAGCAGACGTTCGAGCCTTACAAAACTGCGATCTTCAAAATTGTCTGAACGAATTCCATTGAGGTCGTAAAAAAACTAAAGGAAAATTAAAAAGTGATGGATGGTTTTAGAAGAACTCAGGACAGATATCATTCACTGCACTTTATTATGGCGGCTCAGTCCAGTCATATCTACAGTTGCTGATACTACCTTCTGAAGTAGTTATTTTATATTTGATTGGCCGTACATTGGTTTTTTTAAGGTATAGACAAATTATTTAACTTCGTTGAACACTCTATATTATTGCATTTGCACATTTTTGTTTCATAATGTTGGCTTTTTGCAATAAAACTTAATGTTTCGCTTCCAGAAAAGATTTCAGGCCTTCCGCCACTCATTCCGCGTGCTCGTTGATAATTTTCTAATCTTCGATTAAAAATTGTTCTGATGACTTGTGGTTTTGACAAGATTTCGGACTCAAGATTCATCAGTGACTTCTAAAGAAACAACAAATATTCTAATTTTACTATCATAACTTGCAAATCAAGGAATTTATACTTACGAAATACAAATATTAGCATGAACAGACCTAAAGGCAATGTAATTTCAACCCGAGGAGAGATCAATCACGAACTTCAATGACGATCTCTTTCCTCACCTCAATAATTTAACTGCGTTTACATTAAAGACTACTGGACAAAGCATATATACTTGATATAGCTGAAAAAACATTCTTACTGGGTAGCTTATTGCATATTGTTTTGGGATTAAAGACCAAATTGGACAATCACAATTCACAAAAACTTGATAAAGACAACTGATTTATTATTAGGATACTTCCTGTATATACAAATGCACAAAATCAATTAGGAGAACAAGTCATATGGAGAACAAGTCATATGGAGAACAACTAGAAGCATGTTACAAATATGGCTATATGATTGGAAGCCTCCAAGTGCGTAACTCAATTTAAAAAACGCGATATTATGCCCAAACTAAAAATAAACTGATTGTAATTTAATTACAACAGTAAGATGATATAAACATTTAATCCTAACACTGATATGTAAAATGTTAGGTTAAATGGGCATGGCCAGTCGAAAAAGTTCATAATAACAGTTCTGAACTGAACACTAGTTAGTTATGCTTATAATTTTTTTTCGTAAGATTCGTAAGAGATTAGAATCGCATTAGCTGTGCGCATTTGACTTGCGACTATAGCCTCACGTTTTACGTCTTGGACATAAAATGGTCGAACAAAAAATAGTGTCGTTGAAATAATGTAAAACGAAGCAACGCAGTGATAAATAGTTTGTCATGGCACTCATCAAAGCACTCGGCCATTACGGTAAAGTCGGTATAAAATGTTTACCGGTATTACAAACAAGGCTGGGTAATTTGATTCGGTGATTCGAATCGACACAAAGCACAAATTATTCGAATTAATCTTGAATCGTTCTTAGGAACATAAACTTGCTAAATTAAGTGGAATTTTTATTTTAAACGACAAAATGCAATCGATCCATTCAATCGAACATTAACATTAGGCAGGGCAATGTATTGAAACAATAAAGCTATTAAAAATTCAACGAGATATCCAAAAATGCATCACTGTGAAAAGGAGATCAGACACAATAGCTAATAAAAATATTAATCGTTCCATGTTTTCCATGTATCTGACATCCGACATCGATTTCCTCTTAATTTGATGCACGAAATTCATGTAGAAATTCTTTCGATAAGATTTGAGCAAAATATGAATCGTGAAATAATTTTCAATATGATTTCATAAGCACAAATGTGGTCAGTCAGACAGTTCTAGACGATGGTGAGCTCATCCATCATTCTTTTGTTTATTATAGCCGCGCATTGCAACAAATTGGGCGCAAACGAAGTCTCGAGTGAGCGAAATCAAAATTGAGTGAACACCATACACAAATTACACATACAAAGCCAGGCAAAAGTTTTCGTACATTTTGTTACAAATGAGGGTCACTGATAGACCGCGTTGTCAAGGCGCAATCCATCTGTGATCCATTCCAAGCAAAACATACGTCTTAGCGCCAATTGCGCTATATCTTATTGTAAAGGAAACCACCATAGGGCATAAGCAATATTTTATGAAGTCATTTATTAGTATCACAACAATGATAGAGCTTGGTGGAGGAAGACGTCAAACGTGGTTACGTGAATCACCCTCACATGGATTGAATATCCAGTGACTGTTCTTTGCAGTACTTTGACTCACGTTTGCCGCATACGAAAATTAGCAGACCTGGAAGAGCATTGAGCGATTGAGCAAACCGGAAAAGTTCACGCTTCGGTGATTGAAAATTCCAGAAAATATTTTGGAACTCGATAAAGACACAATAGTTGATAGAAATATGATCCGATTCGCGAATTCAACTTGGTTGACATCCGATATCCATTTCCTCGCCATGCGTTGAATATTCGTTTTCATAATACATAACGATAAAATTAAAATGTTGCAAAACATATGGCCTAATAACATTTATTGCCAATTATGGGCCTTAGAAATGTCGAAATATTTGTAAGTATGATCATGCATGTAGTTATTATACAGATAAATCGCACCTTGGCGGCGTGTTCCATCACTAACCCATACTCACCAAAATATATTTAGATTTTAGACAAACGTTTCCGGTATGATTGATGCTTCGTATTCAACGAAAAAGTTTTAATACTTTTTTACATTTTGGTCGTTATTCGATTCGTATATCAAGCGCTGTGCACGCATGTATTAGGTACTAGGATGATAACTGCTCAAAGATGTTATATCAGCAGAGGAACGTTTTTTACAGAAGATACTTTAATTTACATTGCATATTGTACGGTTATGTTTCAAATTCAATTTTGCAATTGAATTGGCCTCAGATTTTTATAATTACCTGTCAAATTCTATCAAAAAAATAAATGAACATGGTATATCGACTACTCATTATTATATACCTTATGGGAAGTACAAAATGCATTGAATAAACCAGGCAACAGACTTTCGCACAATATATTATTAGTTTGATTATGATAATATAATATCAAAAAATTAAATAAACTTTCATTTTTTGTAACAAACGGACTCAATTTGTTTTAACCGCTGCGATTCAAATATTCAATCCGATGCGCCAATAGCTTTAGGTAGGGTGTTGTGTTAGATTGGGAGTCTTCAATATTGCATAAAGATGGCAAATATGCTTATTATTTGTAACATTGCTGAGGTGAAGAAAACGAAACCTGATGAAATTGCAATATGGCATATTATATTGCTATCTATGTATGCAGAAAAAAAATTCGCTTAAAAATCTGAGTAGTTAATTTGACTAAAAAAAATTATTTACATTTTGCAGAATAAAAACTAAATATCATATAAGAGAAAAACAACATGAAAATTATATTCTTTCTATTATTTTATGCTATTTTGTCGAGTAAGTATATTCTTTGAATTTTATTTTTTATCGAAATTTTTATCGAACAGAATAGAACTTGTAATTCTACGGATGTCGTTTGCCAAATATAGTCAAGTTTTCTAGTATTCTGATGGAAAATATATTCATTTTCTTCAATATTTTATAAATTTATTCATTTTGCCGCAAAATCGAATTTAACGTTGTAAACTATGACATAAATCATGACTTTGAACAAAATGGGCGATAAGACTTCGACACAGATTATAATATAGATAAGGTCAGTTTTTTACAAAACGTTTATTCCTCAAGTGAAAATGTGTTGCTGTTGCAAACAAATAGTTGTCCAGTAGTTATCATGTTGGCATCGCATGTTCAAAATCTCGGTTTGGAACAACGATGAATTCCGGTCAATAATTCACACTCACAAGACACAAGTCAAGAATGTAAACTTGGGAGCCTAGGACTAATCGGTCCAACAACACGAGAACTATCCGTTCACGAGTGGCCAACTGTAGGGCTGGGCAAAACCGGATTTACAATTCGAATCTGACTAAATATGAATAATTACTAATATTAATAGAAAAAGACTTGAAGACAATCAATTCTCAATTGACACTGCCTGGCTATTAGCCAAAATGTTCATATTTTAACGTCAAAATACAATCAATTTTGGTCAACTTTGACCAAAATTGATTATATTTTGTCTTTAAAAATTAAAATTCCAATTTAATTGGCAAGTTTTTGCTCCTATGAACGATTCACGATCAATTCGAATAATTTGTACGTCTGATAGATACGAATCACACAATCGAATTGCCCAGCCCCATGCTCAAGATGATCAACTCAAATGGAAATAAAACACTGATTTCAGCCAGGTCTATGGCTAAGAAATTCTGATCAATTAGTACAAATTAAGCGAATTAGTCTTAGATAAATTTCGTAAAACCAAACTCTTAAACTTAAGTTTATCTGTGGTTAATGTTTTCATGATACTAAAAAACAATAGCGGTTCTGAGAAACAGAAGGAATTTGTGAAATGAAATTTCAATTGCCAGCATAATGTCTTTAATCATATGTTGATGTTATTTTAGTAGAGCTGGATACAAATTATTTGGTATCTAAAATATTAAGGTCAAATATTCACGATTCAGGGAGAAAAATTGTTATTTTATGAGAGTTAAATGAAAAATAACTAATATCGATCCAAATTCCGAAGGATATTTTTGTTGTTGTTCAGTTTAATGCACTGTAAAAGAGTATAACTTTGCCCTTCATTTAGAGAAATTATCTTGTTGGAGAGATTTATGCCAAATTCCGGATATTGTTGGACCGCATCCAGGGTCGTGGCAACCATTACTCGATGAAATTTTTGGATTTGAAGTTTCACTTTTAAATCACGGAGTAACTTTGCTGTTGAAGAACGCAATTTTACCACAATCAATTTTGTCACTGTGTAGTGTCCTTTAGAAGATATCTATTTTTCTAGTGAACAATGATTAGATGTGTACTAAAACTTTTACGATATTGTTTATTTTCGAACAACTCTACGTAATTCGATTTTAATACTAAACCGGGTATTTCCTTAAAATACATATTTAAACTTTAAAAAAAAGTAATATAATATTTATTTTTAGGAAACTTCTGAACAAAATTGCCTAAAAGTATTTGATGGACGAAGTAAGTGAACCCTAATAAAATGTATGCTATTTGCCTTGCTAACTTATTGAAAATGATACAACTTACACTTATATTGCTTGCTGGTACATCCTAAGCGTAATCTCAGAGCTATTTTTTTTTATCAAAATTGATCAAAACCATGTTGCAATAAGTTTAACATGGAGGTTTCTGAATCCGCTATATTTTTACTTAAAATGCTTTAAGTAACTTTGATGTTTATTGAAAAATTGTGAAATTGATCAGATGGATTATCGCTGAATTTAAATTATTATATTAGATATATTATACGCAATATATACGAATGTTCGGCTGTGGTTCAATATGCAAAATTCGTATGCGTGAGAGGAAACTTGAAACAGTGCATCCTCTGGAAATCCGCAACACTCCCCTCTCAATCCCACAAAAACATTCGAGTTAATCAAATTTCGTGGTTTCAACATTAGCCCTGACGAAATAATCTACGTCATCTCGATATGCGAGAAAGAGTCAAGAAAGAATCTGCAAATGGATGAGCATCATCAATATGAAATTGGAAGCGCCAAATTTGGAAATGATTACAAGTGTAAAAAGCTGTTTCCGCAGGTTTTATAATGAGTATGCAGGTCATTTCAATGTTTCGTCACGCGCGGGTCAAAAACAAACCACACCTCAATGGCGCGATTCATCAGTGGCTCACTTTTACAAAAAAGAGTTTAGACTGAAGTTTGTAAATGTAACGAGTTAAGTCGTATTTAGTGGGTGGATTTTAGTGTGTTTGTTGTGGAATAAATTCTCACTACTAAACAATACTTGGTATATATTTCCACGAATATCCGTGGCATGTATATGAAATTTATTTTGATTAAATAACAATTGATATTTATTAAGTTTCCTGTTTTTTGCAGGAAAACTTGCTCCTATTCTCTGAGTAAATGTCAAATAAAGAGCAAAAAAATTAAAGGAGTTTTATATTTGCAGAATTTAAGGCAGACGAGTGGTTTCTATTTATGATATATGAAAAAAATCTACGAATCCGATCATCATTTGTTCTATCTCAGTGAAAAATTTACCAAGAGTTCGCAAGGATTAACGATTTACAACACAGATTCGAATAGAATTATATCAACCTGAAACTATTCTCTGATGCTATGTGACCATTTTATAGATGTCTCAGAAAAGATGACAAAGATTATGGATATTTAGATTTATGCGCAATATTGTTTAAGAAATTAGGTTGAATTTTCCTTAAAAACATACATTATAAAAGTGGCGTAAGCCTAAGACCCCCTGTCGACTGCAAAATCGTGGAATCGCCTTCATTTTAAGACTTGAGTGTTTTCAAATGTAGAAAATCTTAAATTCTCTTTTTCTTTCGCCTTCGAAGCTCATTAAATATTCCCATGGTATACCGGGTTTGAAGACTTGCAATATCATTTTTAAATTAATTCTTCGCTTGGATCGCGATTTTTGATGTTTATGTCAGGATGTTTCATCCTGACATACGAATACGATACGTCGAAGTATTAGCCACTTCTTGAATCCATCGACGCATTCGTGATACACTCGTCTACACTCAGAGAGAGATTGTCAAGAGACTATTGTCGTTTCATTACGTTATCGCGTTTTTACTGCGACAATATGTCTATTTCAATATCTTTTTTTCGCAGATATGCGCGGTATGCTTATGATAATTTGACTTTAAATAAAAAGCTAAATGTACGATAATGTACTGCGTTTTTTCTCAATCTAGTGTTAAAGAATAGATGGATTGCATATTTGGAATCATCAAGCAGGACCAGAGTTATGCAATACAAATAAAGGAAGAAATCATTCATAAAAATAGCAGACGTTCCAGCCTCCAATACATCCAGTACATTACAAATTTACAAAACTGCGATCTTTAAAATTGTTCGAACGAATTCCATTGGGGTCGTAAAAAAAACTAAAGGAAAACTAAAAAGGGATGGATGGTTTTAAAAAAATTCAGCACAGATATTATTCACTGCACTTTATTATGGCGACTCATTCCAGTCATATCTACAGTTGCTGATACTACCTCCTGAAGCAGTTCTTTTATATTTGATTGGCCGTACATTGGTTTCTTCGAGGTATAGAAAAATTATTTAACCTCGTTGAACACTATATATTATTGCATTTGTACATTTTTGTTCCATAATGTTGGTTTTTTGCAATAAAACTTAATGTTTCGCTTCCAGAAAAAATTTCAGGCCTTCCACCACTCATTCCGCGTGCTCGTTGATAATTTTCTAATCTTCGATTAAAAATTGTTCTGATGACTTGTGGTTTTGACAAGATTTCGGACTCGAGATCCATCAGTGACTTCTAAAGAAACAACAAATATTCTAATTTCACTATCATAACTTGGAAATCAAGGAATTTAAACTTACGAAATACAAATATTAGCATGAACAGACCTAAAGGCGATGTAATTTCCACCCGAGGCGAGATCAATCACGAACTTCAATGACGATTTCTTTCCTCACCTCAATAATTTAACTGCGTTTACATTAAAGACTACTGGACAAAGCATATATACTTGATATAGCTGAAAAAACATTCTGACTGGGTAGTTTATTGCATATTGTTTTGGGATCAAAGACCAAATTGGACAATCACAATTCACACAAACTTGATAAAGACAACTGAATTAATATTAGGATACTTCCTGTATATACAAAAGCACAAAACATATTGGCTAAGTCATAAGGAGAACAACTAGAAGCATGTTACAAATATGGCTATATGATTGGAAGCCTCCAAGTCCGTAACTCAATTTGAAAAACGCGTTATTATGTCCAAAATAAAATTAAACTGATTATAATTTAGTTACAACAGTAAGATGATATAAACATTTAATCCTAACACTGAGATGTGAAATGTTAGGTTAAATGGGCATGGCCAGTCGAAAAAGTTCATAATAACAGTTCTGAACTGAAAACTAGTTGGTTGTGCTTATGTGTTTTTTTTTGTGAGAGATTTGAATCGCTTTAGCTGTGCGCATTTGACTTGCGACTATAGGGCTGAGCAAAGACGAATCATATGAACAACGAATAAAATATCTTTAGTATCAAACCTCCGTTTTCAATGCACACTCTGTGTCTGGGTCTGTGTATATATTTTTTTAAATTTTTACGGACAAAATATAATCGATTTCATTTTGTCGTTAAAATCGAAAATTCCCCCTTATTTTGTTTCTATGAACCATTCGCGATTATTTCCAACAACGAGTGCTTCGAATCGATTCGAATCACCGAATCAATGTATCCAGCAAAAATGCAGAAAAAATATTATCGATTTTGGTCAAATTTGACCACAATCGATTTCATTTTGTCGTTAAAATCGAAAATTCCACTTTATTTTGTTCCTATGAACCATTCGAGATTAATTTCAACAATGAGTGCTTCGAATCGATTCGAATCACCAAATCAATATATCCAGCCAGTTTTTCGTCTTGGACATAAATTGGTCGAACAAAAAATAGTGTCGTTGAAATAATGTAAAAAGAAGAAACGCAGTGATAAATAGTTTTTCATGGCACTCATCAATGCACTCGGCTTTTACGGTATAGTCGGTATAGAATGTTTACCGGTATTACAAATAAGGCTGGGTAATTTGATTCGGGGATTCGAATCGACACAAAGCACAGATCATTCGAATTAATCTTGAATCGTTCATAGGAACATAAACTTGCTAAATTAGGTGGAATTTTTATTTAAAAGGCCAAAATGCAATCGATCGAAATAATAAAACTATTAAAAATCAACAAGATATCCAGAAATGTATCACTGTGAAAATGAGATCAGACACAATAGCTAATAAAAATATAAATCGTTCCATGTTTTCCATATATCTGACATCCGATATCGATTTCCTCTTGATTCGATGCACGAAATTCATGTAGAAATTCTTTCGATAAGATTTGAGCAAAATATGAATCGTGAAATAATTTTGAATATCATTTCATAAGCACAAATGTGTTCAGTCAGACAGTTCTAGACGATGGTGAGCTCATCCATCATTCCTTTGTTTGTTATAGCCGCGCATTGCAACAAATTGGGCGCAAACGAAGTCTCGAGTGAGCGAAATCAAAATTGAGTGAACACCATACACAAATTACATATACCAAGCCAGGCAAAGTTTTCGAAGTATATTTTGTTACAAATGAGGGTCACTGATAGACCGCGTTGTCAAGGCGCAATCCATCTGTGATCCATTCCAAGCAAAAAATACGTCTTAGCGCCAATTGCGCTATATCTTTTTGTAAATGAAAGCACCATAGGGCATAAGCAATATTTTATGAAGTCATTTATTAGTATCACAACAATGATAGAGCTTGGTGGAGGAAGACGTGGTTACGTGAATCACCCCCACATGGATTGAATATCCAGTGACTGTTCTTTGCAGTAATTTAACTCACATTTGCCGCATAGGGAAATTAGCAGACCTGGAAGAGCATAGAACGATTGAGCAAACCGGAAAAGTTCACGTTTCAGTGAATGAAAATTCCAGAAAATATTTTGGAACCCGGTAAAGACACAATAGTTGATAGAAATATGATTCGATTCACGATTTCAACTTGGTTGACATCCGATATCCATTTCCTCGCCATGCGTTGAATATTCGTTTTCATAATACATTACGATAAAATTAAATGTGCAAAATATATGGCCTAATTAACATTTATTGCCAATTATGGGCCTTAGAAATGTCGAGATATTTATAAGTATGATCATACATGTAGTTATTATACAGATAAATCGCACCTTGACGGCGTGTTCCATCACTAACCCATACTCACCAAAATATATTTAGATTTTAGACAAACGCTTCCGGTAGGATTGGTGCTTCGTATTCAACGAAAAAGTTTTAATACTTTTTACGTTTTGGTCGTTATTTGATTTATATATCAAGCGCTGTGCACGCATGTATTAGGTACTAGGATGATAATTGCTCAAAGATGTTATATCAGAAGAGGAACGTTATTT
The DNA here is from genome assembly GCA_963675895.2 of Styela plicata. Lineage (NCBI taxonomy): Eukaryota > Metazoa > Chordata > Ascidiacea > Stolidobranchia > Styelidae > Styela > Styela plicata. The sequence goes on from OZ023146.1 coordinate 5,372,008, forward strand.
ACAGAAGATACTTTAATTTACATTGCATATTGTACGGTTATGTTTCAAATTCAATTTTGCAATTGATTTGGCCTCAGATTTTTTTAATTACCTGTAAAATTCTATAAAAAGAGTAAATGGACATGGTATATCGACTACTCATTATTATATACCTTATGGGAAGTACAAAGTGCATTGAATAAACCAGGCAACAGACTTTCGCACAATATATTATTAGTTTGATTATGATAATATAATAGTAAAAATTAAATGAACTTGCATTTTTTGTAACAAATGGACTCAATTTGTTTTAACCGCTGCCATTCAAATATTCAATCCGATGCGTCAATAGCTTTAGGCAGGGTGTTGTGTTAGATTGGGAGTCTTCAATATTGCATAAAAATGGCAAATATGCTTATTATTTGTAACATTGCTGAGGTGAAGAAAACGGAACCTGCCGAAATTGCAATATGGCATATTATATTGCTATCTATGTATGCAGAAAAAAAATTCGCTTAAACATCTGAGTAATTAATTTGACTAAAAAAATTATTTACATTTTGCAGAATAAAAATAAATATCATATAAGAGAAAAGCAACATGAAAATTATATTCTTCCTATTCTTCTACGCTGTTTTGTCGAGTAAGTATATTCTTTGAATTCATTTTTATCGAAATATTTATCAAACATAATAGAACTTGTAACTCTACTATTGTCATTTGTCAAATATAGTCAAGTTTTCTAGTATTCTGATAGGAAGTATATTCATTTTCATCAATATTTATTAAATTTATTTATTTTGCCGCAAAATTATGATGTCTGCCAAATTTAACGTTGTAAGGTTTGACATAAATCGTGACTTTGGGCGAAATGGGCGATAAGACTGGAAAATATCTCGTTTAGCTAGAATGGTGAAACATTATTCTATTTCTAAAAGGAATTTAAAATATGGTATAAAATAAGCTATACCCAATCAGTAAATTTTAAACGCTACGTCTTGCACTAAATAGGTTTCACTCAATGCTGAATCGCGCCATCGAATCGCGGTCTCTCTATGACGCATGCTTGGCAAAATGAAACGTCTAATTTTGCAAGTACAAACTTTTTCTTAACTAACAATGTGAAAAATAAAGAAATTCGTCAGGCAATTATTTCCTTTTTTGACCTCTAATGTTTGTTATACTGACGAATGTTGTTACACTGTAATAAAATGTGGTATAATATGGATTTTTGACGATGTTTTTAGCCATATTGAAAAAGAAAAACTATTCAATCGAGTTATAGCCATGTTGTTGATGGAATACGGTAGGGCGCGAGGACCATAATGGTTATCCTGTCGGCAACACAGGTTCAAGATCTCGGGTTTGCGCACGGGTCGTTTTTCCCACGCAAAACCCTTTTGCCCAGGGTGTAATAACTTGGGTTTGGATTGATAACTTCTCAAAGACCTTAAGCTTGTCTGTCTTTCAGTGGGCGCTAGTGCAGGACTTGTTGAGGATGATCAACTAAAAATGCTTGACTATAAAAAATGCGCTGTTGGTGTGACGCACTACCGAGTTGCGTTTTTGAGGTAATTTTACAAATACAAGCATGCAAATTATAATAAAACTTTATATACTGCAGATGGAATAAGATTCAATAGATTTAACTCTTTTGGAGATTTCGAATACGACGGCAATGACTTCGATCCTGAATTTGATGATGGAAAAGAAAATGAAAACGACTTCGAGCCAGATTATGATATCGAGAAGGTCAGATATATAATGATAAACGTACAGTGAATGCAACCACATTTGAAGTTTTTGCATATTTTTGAAAACGAATCGAGCTTTCCATAAGATCTGTGCCCAACCTGCGAAGTTGTTGACCGCGCATTAGGCGCGTTCTACCATGAACCTATATTTGGCAAAAAATAAAGTAATATCGCTTATTACGGATATACGATTCCTGTTTCTTGGTTGACTTCCGGCTTGTTAAGTGGGATTCACTGATATTTGAGACCCATGCTTGACAAAATTAAATTTCTGACAATAAGCTAGATAAAAATTTGTTAATGTTAATAATATATAGCATATATATCAATAGATGTTTGATATCACGTATGAAAATATTTGACATGTACCCAAATTCCGAATGACATGTTATTACGCAGGCAGACTGTATAAAAAATTGCAAAAGTTCAATGTAATCGTTCCCCCTTTTCCAGTAATTCAACTTAGTGATATTAAAATAAAACTTTATATTGGACGGTCAAATATAGGCTTGTGATGGTTCTCAACGCGGATGGGCTGTTCAACAACAGTCCATAATTGGCGTAAATTCCTTGAAAGGCACAGTTTCGATACTTGGAAATATACAAATACTGTAAATATATAATAATTCATCATCATTTTGTCACAGTGCACATTGACAAAAGTATAACTTTATCATTCATTTACAGTAATATTTTCAGACATCGAAAAGCCTCGTTAATGAGATTTATGTCAGTTGGCATAATGATTTTCAACGTTTTCCATTAACATCACATATATGGTCGAAAATGCAAATTTTAGAGTAATATTTCAATATATAATCGATTGTTGCTAAAAAACGACGATTTTACCACAATTTTGTCACAGTGTAACGTACTGACCAATGATTATATATTTTCACATCAAAAATGAATACGATAGTACCAGAAATCGAAAGACACGGTTCCTTTTTGAACAAAATTAAATATTCCCAAGCTTCACATAGAAATTAAACAAGATTTTCTCATAATACATAATATTTTACTTGGTAGAAAACTAATGATAACTATTTTTCTAGGAACTCATGAATGAAATTGCTGAAAAGTATTTAATGGACGAAGTAAGTAAATATTGATCAAATGTTTTGTTTTTATTCACAATGTTATCATATTAATAGTGATATCATTTTCAAGTTATGTAAAAGCAAATGTTATGTTGATAATTGTATTATTTCAGGCAAAATCAAAGAAGAAGTCTTTCTGTAGAGAATTTGCAATCTGCAAGAGAGAAGAACATGATAAAAACAAATTTATAATCGGCTGCGTGAAATTTGGAGCAGATTACAAGCATAATGAACTATTTCCCAAAGTTTACAGTAAGTATGTAGACCATCCGAATCAAAATTTTCGTTTTTGTTAAGTTTGTTTAAAAAATACTATTTTCACAGAATAGCCTAACGATTTAATTTAAAATTAATGTCAATTTGCAATTAATTAATATTTCCAAAAATCAGAAGCGCTCTCTTGACGAGATTTGTGTCGAGTATAGTATTGTGTCGAGTCAACACGTTCCATCAACAGTCCATGCATGACTGGTCAAAACAATCGGCATTTGTGTCTGATTTAAATATCATCAATTGAATTTGCGCAATTATACGTATTTTGTTTTACAGTTTGGGTGCTACACTGTGAACAATGCGCAGTAAACTTTCTGTTCGCTTTTAGTAATTGCATATTCCAAAAATTCAATCAACACCAATTGGTCAAAAAAGTCGATTTTGTAGCTTTATTCAAATATCAACAAATCAACTAACTGTGAAATTGCGAGATTTTTACTGCACTTTTGTTATAGTGTAAATGGCAGCCATATTTTGTCCTTTTGTTTCAAATACTCAGCGAATATATAACGTTAGGAGAAATATAGAAATAGAGAAACTTTAAATTTTGATTATTATAAATCTAAGTTGATTATTTGTGGATAGCAAATCGTTTCGAAATTCAATCATATTTCTTCTATTTTACAGAAAACTTAGCCAAGAAGCTCTGTCTCAGTTGTCAAGAGAAATGCAACGCAAGTCTAGTCGATCTGTAAAACATACTTTCTCTGCAATCGGAAAATCGAAAACAAAAGAAAAAACGTTTCTATTCCGTGTCATTTCTACTGTTTTAAAATGCCAACATTTGGATAAATACTCAATCAAAATTTTATTTAGAAAAGCATGAGCCACACATGGCCCGCGCCTCGACGGCGCGATCCATCAGTGACTCATACTCGACTAAACGTGCTTTGGTAAAACAAAAACTTTGAACGGGATAACCGTCATTTTTGTATCAAGCGCTGATGAATCGATGAAGTCTCTCAATTCCGAATGATTTATAGGAGTTTCGCAATTCAAATATTTCAACATCATTGGGTATAGATCATTGTATTGATAATAATATCCACTGACAACTTCACCATATTGATTTTTCGTACAAAATGTACTCGTCACAAATCTGATCCTAATGATTGCGTAATATGCGATAAAGTAATATTGCAGAAATCTAATTATCAGATGTGTCATATTTAATAATCCAGATTTGCATAACAATTTTCCTTTTTTTTTAAGTATTCGCTATGGCCTATTTGTGGTAAGAGTTAACACCTACAAAAGGGAATAAGTGTGCAAAATGATGTTTGAATCTAATTCTAAAATCACAATATTATAAATGACCAGTTGTGGTGTTCCACTTTCCCGTAAAAATCAATATAGACTGTAATTGATATATTTATGCCAAAAATGAAGCACCTTGGAAATTACTGAAATAAATTTCAAAAAATACAAAAATAATTACGTAAAAATCTCTGAAAATTATCAGCATTCTGAAGACAATGTAACTGGAAAAATTGGTCGTTTTCCTGTGAGGGGAACCCCTTGTATGGATTGGATTTTTTTCTTCACATATGTCGTGATTGATCAATTCGAAAAAATGTATCTAAATGTGTCATACCGAGATTTTTTCGATACCGACAAGTAAAATTACCGTAAAAAAACAGTAATTTTGTTGCATTTTTGTTACAATGTAGGAATCAATACAATTGTACAATTTATTTTAAAATCTATCGTAAATCGTTCATAGGAACGATAGTTTTTAAATAAACTAGATTTTTTATTTTTAACGATAAAATCCGACCGATTTAGCTCTAATTGGACCAAAATTGATTTTATTTTGTCCTTGAACTAATGTAAAAATTGTTCATCCAATACATGGAGTGTGAATAGAAACAACACAGTAATCTGTAAATATCTTGATTTTTACAATGGAAATGAGTTGTAATAATAAAAATGGGACATTGGTTAATTACATAGATTTAGTGATTTGATCCGATTAGAAAAAAACGAATCAGATTCAATATACAAATGATTCGAAATTGCACAGCCTCAGTCACTCATGAGTATTACTATGTCACCGTGTGTACGGATTGGTCACAAGAAATGAGTATGTCATCGAGGTAGGTATGTCACCGGGGATGCGGATTTGTCACAACTTACGAGTATTGCTGTGTCATCAGGGATGCGCATTTGTCACAACTTATGAGTTTTGCTATGTCACTCTCCGAAATATATGTACAAATAGATTAGGACGAATTAAATATTTTGTAAACCGCTTGTACTTTTTTGTAATTGAAATTTGCTCTAATTAATGAAAATATGAAGCAACACCCGAATGCAACCAACTAACGAACACGGAAACGTGAAAGTTAAGAATAGGAGTAAAACCCCCAACTTCACACATGCCAAGAAACATAGCGACTGTGTTAAAATGCAGCGTAGTGTTGATCTTTTATTTTGATTTATTTTAAAAAGTCTTTCGAAAAAGACTATTTGAGGAACTTTTTGATGAAATCTCATGAAATTACATCAAATGCTTCAAAACGACAATTTTTTGAGTTTTCATTAAGGTATGCGTAGTTTAGTTACAGAAACATAATTACCTAATTACACTTTACCTTTAGTTTTGTGAAAAATTTGTTCGACTTTATCTTGTATAGGAAGTAACTGGGTTTCCTATTAAATCTGTTGGTGATATTTGTTACTAGAAAATTACACAAATATTTTACTTTTCAGCATTACGTTACTACAGGAATTTCTACACCATGGAGCTCTTGTGGACTTCAATTTTGCTTCCAAAAAAATTTTCAATTCTAAAGAATATAATATACTGACCAAGGGAGGGTGAATCGGCAGAAATATATGCCATGTATTGCGCAGTAACCAAATAAGAAAAATTGTAATCCCTTCTCGGCCTTTTGGCTAAGATCGATCAAGAAGACCAACAAAAGAAGCTCGTCGTCATCTTCTACATCTACACGTCTGATTTCTTCACGTTCGATATTCAAGTAACTAGTCGTCGTCGTTTACATCTACAGGTCCGACTTCTTCACTCTCGATAATCAAGTAATCTGCCGTCGTCGTTATCGTGATGGTTCTGGTTCTCAACACCGCCATCCCGAGCTGATCGAACTACGTTGGCTCCCTGCAACGCTCCCTGGCTTCGCCAGTGGCAGGGCTGTTGGCTGCCCGCAACGCTCCTGGTTGTACCAGCGGCGGGGTCGTTGGCTCCCTGCAACGTTCCCTTGCTATGCCAGTGGCAGGGTTTTTGACTCCCTGCTGCGCTCCTGGTTATTTTCATGACTGGCGCAGGATCAATCTCCTTTGCCCGAACCTCTGAGTCCTTTCGGAACCCAGGTCATTATAACAACTTTATTAAGGCGAGTGGTCATGGCCCTTCAATCGGCTCTTTGTTGGGTGGTATTCGGTAGATGTTGGCTCCCGGCTGCGCTTTCTGTCCAAGCAACGACAGGCGCAGGGTCTGGCTCCCCGCTTCGCGCCCTGTCCGAACTCACGCTTGCTAAAGTTAGTGATGGGGCTTCTGACAGGTATTCCACCTTTGTGCCCGAAGCGGTAAACTGCCGCTTCGCTGCCATTCCTAGCTGCAGTGTGGTTCGCCCGTTCTCGGGTGAGACCACGATGCTGCGAGCTCTGATACCAACGCGGAGTTGTCCTCGTTGTTCTGAGTCTCTGCTTGGCACCCCGGCCCGGCTAAAGCAGTAGCTGGATACCCGAAGTCGTAGCATAAATGAACCTATATATGAAAGCTCCGGCCTAGGCCAGTTACTAGCATATATGGAAATCATAAGCCGCCCGTGCCGAAACTGCTTTCGGGTTCAGCAGGTGGTGGATTTCCGTCGGCGGGAGTGCGAGAGCATCGTCGGAATCACCGACCCCGATGACGGCATTGTCATGGACTTCCGGGATCTGACCTCATGCCTGGCGTCTATGTTTGCTTGCATGAACGCCATGCATTCGAGGAGGACTTTGATCCTCGCCTCGGCCTCTGGTGTGTTGTCTCTGGACCGCGGTTGTTGTCCCGCTCAAGCCCGTTAATCGGCCGCTTGCTATTGCCGCTGTCTGCTTTTTCACGTCTCAGCCAGGGAACGTTAACAGCTGATGGAGCCCTTACCCGGTTTGGCACGCCACGGATTGTATAAAATGCGTTCCTATCGTATTAGCCTAACGCCTATTCGATTTGATCATACCCTCTATTTCTGCAGTATGGGTAACATAGTGCAGGGATCACCTCTCATCGGTTAGGTAAGCCGTTTGAGGAGTACAAATTTTCCCATGTCGTTGCGGCCTTCCGCCGACGGACGACATGACAAAATCATTTTCAAGCGTTCCCCCATTTTTTAGGTTCGCTTATACAAGATTTTGTTCCCATTTTCAGATGTTTCGGTCGCTTTCAAAGTTAGTTTTCCACTTGACCGCGTTTATTTTATTTTTTTTCCGTCCGTCGCGTATGTCGACACTAACACCACGAATAATCAGCACCACACAGTTTTCACCAAACCTTTTTGCACCATTCCTCCTTTGGCCGATTCACTATCCAAATTCATAGTACAAATCTTTACATCTTACTCTGCACAGCTGGGTGACTTGCCCAGTGTATGGTATTTTTCAAATTCACTTTTCCACTTGACCGCTCGTTGCGTTTGATTATTTTTGTTTATTTTATTTTTTGTGTCCGTCTCGTATGCCGACACTAACACCACTAATAATAAGCACCACACAGATTTCACCACAGCCTTTTGCACCATTCCTCATTTGGCCGATTCACTATCCAAATTAATAGAACATATCTTTACATCTTACTCTGCACCGGGCGACATGCCCAGTGTACGCCAAAAATCACATCCGCTGCCTATAAGGCTAGCCTGACACGCCCTCCAAGTCTTGGAGGAGGCCATTTCAATGGCAAAAGGGACAAATATATAGCCTATACCAAAATCTTAAGTATGAGTCACAGATGGACCGCGTCTCTTCGACGCAATTCATCAGTGACACACGCCTGTTTTTTATCTGGGAGCTAAGAATGATTTATATTTTGATGAGAACGAGGTGTAGTAGGATCTCGCATCGGTTGTCTTTTGATTTTTGTGCATCGAAAAGTTCTCGCCTTCCATCGTTTTTGCTTTCCAGCCGAAATCTTAGCCCAATTATGAAAAGGTAGTCAACTCACAAACACGTTACATACTCACGCGCAGTTTAAGCTATTTGTTATGTAGTAATTATTTCATTCAACAGTGCAACATACAAAATCACAACTATGTCTCCGATCAACCAACCTATTTTTAGAAAAGAAACTACGGTTGAAACAAGTTTAGTTGTAAAGTAAAAAAAATTTTCATAAAGAAAGAGACTACCACAAGAGACCCGGAAATAACTTCAACTAAACTTACATGCGATTAAAACCACACCAGGTAAAACTTTATTGACTGCTCAATTATTAGGGAATTTTCACCGACGTCTGCTTGTTTATTTTATAAAGTATTAGAAGAGATAAGAATATTTTGTTTTATTAAATCGAAATTCCGAAAAATTGTCAATTGGGCTTTTCTCGCATCGAATTTTGCATCAAACATTTCGAATCGAATTATTTCGAATTGTCATTTCATTGCGAAATTTGTTCACTAAGATTTAACAAAAGGTTAATTTATTTCTTCCTGATTAAAAAATGATTTTTCGAGCATATTAGAGATGTATCGATATTACTTTTTGCCGATACCTATATCGATACCGATGCCGAAACTGCAAATGAGCCGATTCAAATACCGATACTTAAAATTACCGATGCCGGCAGATACCGATATTCATCACGAAAATTCAGTAATCAAAATTAAATATCCGAAGGTTGTAGGAAAGAAACACAAGCTTAACAAACAATAACAAGTTTAACAATACATTCCCAAGTAAGATACTGATCCATTTCCTTAAATACCGTTTGATATGGCGAGGACTGTGCTACCTTTCTTGTAGCAGCCTATTGTCGTTCAAGTAACCGTTAGTTATAACTTTTAGGAACTGATTTATTCCTCAGTTTGAGCAAATTCCAAAACGTTCCTTCCGAACATATAAAAGGTATAGATGGTATCGGCTATTGTGTCCATTATATGATTTTGGGACTTCATTTATTCATTATTATTATGCCAGCCCCTAGTTTTTATTAAATACAATGCCCAACTGAAAAATTTATCATTAATGTCGTGTTAATCTTTTTTTAAGAATTTTGCCTGATATGTGCATTGAATAGCAGTGTTTCCAAATTTCTCACCCAAAGAATTGAAGTATTAGTAATTATATGTTGTCAGTGAACTCAATACCGCCAGTGAAATCACAATATTCTTTCAATCTCAGTGAAAAAGTTCTGTCCACATAATGTTTTATTTTACATCAGCCACTTATAAATTGCGTGGTCCATCTGTGGCTCATGCCTAATAAAATCTAAATTCTGATTTGGATTGTAATGTTTTGGTTTTGCAGTATAGATTCATTGATTTTTACATCTCAGTATATTTTAAGTCTTCGAAAAGTTGCCCAATCACAGACAAGATTTCATGGAAAATGTACACACTGATCTACTTTTTTAAAATGAAAAATTTTCAACTCATAAATTTTCGAAGATGCGATGATAAAAATCTTCGGCGTAATTATATTTAATATAAATTTAAATACTAAATTTCCTCAGTTTTGTACATGGACAACTGAATTTTAAAGTTGCCTAATAATCCATTTTAGGTTCCATTTTAAAGTTTGCTCTAAGGAAGGTCGGAAGAGATACAGAATAGAAGCAAAGAGCTGGCCACTGAAATGACGAAAGTATAAATTGTAGAGAGTCGCAATCATCCTGGGCGATGCAGGTGATGCCATCAATCCTTTCTGTGCTTTCATCTATAAGATTCCTATTAACTGTACCTAGGAAATATTTTAGATCAAGATTTAAAAAACGAGAATTGCATATGGACATTTTATTTACGAGTTTTTCAATTTAAAATTTACGCTTTAATTTACAATTTTAGGCTTTAAAATCCGAAATTTTGTAATTTCATGAACAGTCTGGCAAATGGACACAGACATACATTTGTGTTTTCGCATATGAGCGATAACGTTAGATTATTGTGTTATAATAATAATATTCTATAAATATTGCACGCTTCTAAAGCCTGATATGATTATTGAAAAGGTGATTCTGACTTCCTCGTATGACTTTAATGAATAAATTACGTATAGTTTGAACCCCTATTACAGAACTATGACTATATGTCATACTGACACATTTTTCGGTGAAAGTTCAAACAAATGATTACTGACATTAAGCGAATATGTTCCGTCTATATATTGTGTTTGTATAAATAATATTATATGCGATTTTAATTTCTAAAGGTTGTTCCCTCCGTCCTCATATCACACGAAAACAGAGCAGCTAACATTTAATAAACCTTGTTCAATTAGAATATAAGAGCGAATAGGTCATGTGAAAGCGACGTTTCAAACATCGAAATGTTCAATAATCAATTTAGTTTTATACTTCGTCCATTCGCGTGTGATATTAGGCTTTCTGTCATAGCATTCCAGAAACAGTGTTTGAATTTGCAAAACGATTATTAACATTATAAATTATCTGACTAGTTTAGTTAAGTATGATCCACCGATAAATCGTGCTGCCAAAGCGAGGTCCATCAGTGTCGGCTTAATAGAATAAAATATGTTTTATCCCAACAATTCGTTCTATCACTAATCCTTTTTAGAAAACACAAGATATTTTGAGTTTTGCAGTGCGTCAACAGTTGAACGGAAGAATGAAAATTGTGATACATTATGATTTCCGCCTATAGGTAGCACAACTTATAAAACAATAACTTAAAATATTTAGACGAATGACGAATGACGAATAGGTGGGGAGTTTTGACTTCATTGATTACGCGCTTTAGAATAGTCCTAACGTACTTCCTGCGTATCGTAAGATGCGACTTATAGGAACCCAAGCCAAGAGGTGGCAGATAATTTTACCATTGACCCGGAGAGATACCACTCGCTGCACTTTACTATGATTCAGTTTCGTTTGAGATGTTTTAGATTGCAGTTGGTGGTATTTCCTCTTTGAGTAGCTCACTGATATTGAGTGACCATTGATGGGTTCCTCTTGTGAGCTTCTTCCGGCCTTGTTTAGGATGAATTTCAATAAAAAATTGAATAGGGTTCAACTCCTAACACAGATGCATATGCCTACCTGACAAGCAAAGCCATTTTTAAATACTTTTAAAATAAGGAGCAGGTGATGTATCCAGTGTATTTTACATCAGGATTAACTCCAATATATATCGTGTTCATAAAATTAGACATACTATACTAATCTATTTGTTACTGTATTTATATAAATAAAGAAAATGAAGGGAAAAAATGAAAGAAGCAACGTTATGCTATTAGATGGAAGTTATCGTAAAAGAATCAAACGCAAAATAAGAAGAGAAATGGTCAATAGTGATGGTTCAGTTCAGTAAGGGCAACCGAGTTTTTAGTTAAACTAGGTGAAGTATAAAAAATTTGCCAGAAAACAACGTATTACTAGATAACCTAGTTTCATGTTTTAAACTAGGTAGTACTTAGATTTAAAATTATTTAAAACAGGTACTCGTCATTTCGCCGATGCACGACATTTTTATTGATTTGAAGATTGACATTCGAAGTTTCCCATACCAGATACCTACATTTTTAAACAGGTAACCAAATAATTTTTCACATACCAAGTTAAAAATTAGATAATCTCACCTATTTGTCACAGTAAATTAAAAAGATAAATCTTCGCACAAAAAAACTCGAAAAAAATAAACTAGATATAGAAAATATATAGAAATATATATTTTCGATTCACAAGTGATTAATGTTTCAAGGCTGTATTTTCATTCTATTAAATGGGTATCACGCTTAAGATTGTCTGAGAAGGCTGATGTTGAATCTTACTTTATTTACCAATGTCACATTCTCCACTGAATAGTATAGAAGTACGAGGGAATATGCGAATAAAGTTGAGAAGAGACAGACATAATATAGCTAGTCAATACTGCGCCTCATTCATCAGTGGGCCATACTTTACAAAACATACCGTGCCAAATTTTTCCGATTGGACGTTTTTTAATATTTATATGTAATTGTTCTGATTTTTTTGTTTTATAATATCAAGCATTGCTATATATTGAAGGTTGAATCATCATATTTAAGTAAACACACGAGAAAGTCAAATTGAACGAAAGAAGTATTTCTGCCTCAAAAGGCGGTGAATATGTTGTCTACGACGTTTATAATCTTCTTACTCTTTATTCTTCAATGGGATAAAGTATTATCTGGTAAGTTTTGGTTTATTCAAATAATATAACCTAAATTATTTTTTGATGAAAAAAATGGAAAAGGAATCTCGGATAAACCGGATTATTAAATTTTGTCATAATGTTTTAAATTTGTCGTAAAATGATCGAAATCCAATAAATTATTATACATTGTATATTATAGTTTTTCTGAAAAGAAAAGTTTTATTTGATAAACTGAAACGTAAAGTTTTATTTCAAGAATTAATTTTCATCCAAAATTTTATTGTTAAAATATTTAAATTGAGTTTATTATTAAATAAGACGAATGTGAAATTTTTATTTTACTAAAACGTGTTATGACATATATTTTGAACAAAACTAATTTCTCTGTGTTGGAATAACATTACAGTTAGGTTATAAATTATAGTTCAATGTCGGTTTTATTTAGATATTAGAACTAAATTGACAAATCAACAATTTCATACTCATTACATCATTGCAAATAATATAACCAGGTATAATTCTTTTGTAAAAAAAATTGCTTGATATCGGGAGAGAAAACGAAAAATCGATCTATGCATATGGCGACCCACAACCAAACTTCAGAGTATTCTATTTCGAGTGAGCTATATAAGTGATTTTTAATAATCAAGATATTATTTTTTCTAGCAGTTGCCCTACACTGATTAAAAGGCTTTCCTGGCAACAAATATAAATATTATAATATTAATTTGTTTGTCTGTTATTTATTAATAATGTTTTTCTTATACCGTTACATCCTAAGAAAAAAAAATAATATTTATAGACAGTTTAAATTTTTATTTTAGAAAATGATTACAAGAAATGTTTCTCTCCAGCTTTATGTATGGTTGGAGAAAAATACAACCCAGAATGGATTCAAACTTATCCATCTTCCCAATGCGACGGAAAATATTCGGTAAGAATATTTTTTAAGACAGTGCTCGATTGAATTCAATTTTACGACTTTTTTTATTGAAATTCACAATAGCAGTAGGAAGAAGATTCTACAAGATGTATTGCCACCAACTTTACAATAGGCGGGAAACATCCCATCAGAACTGAACCGGTATGGTGAAGTGCAGAGAGTGCATCTGCCTGGGGGTGTTCAGTCACCTTTAACAGACATGGGTACTATTTTGAAGCCGGCACATACAAGATTCATAACTCAATTTTTAAAAGGAACCTAACAGAAACAGAATAAAGTATACAAATATTAAATATGTTTTTTCAAGTTTAAGTCACTGATGGATTGAGCCGCAGTGGCGCTGTGCATCTGTGGCTCAGCATTGAAAAATTGAATTTCCTATTGTGAATCAAATCAAGAGAGTAAAATAAATAATTTGTTTAAGAACGAAAGTAACAAAAAGCGCATATTTCGATATGCAAAGAGTTGTTTCTAAAATAAACAAAATTTCAATTTTTTGATGGAAACTTTTGCTTTTGTCGTGAAATAACCTCAAATGCACAATACATCTATGAATATTAATCAAATTCATAGTTCTATTGATTTTGTGATCGTGTTACAGTTTTATATATAAAAAGGAATCTGAAGTCTAAGATTCCATTGAAGACATGACTATATCAAACTGGTAATATCTAGCTTCGTAGAACTAACAGACCATGTCATAGAAAAGGAGTTGCGTTACATTTTTTGCATTTTGCCACCAAAAATTTTTCTGAGCAGAAATATTAGTTATCATTAAGGCTGGAAAAGAATAAAACTTGGTAATACTAGAAGCTTTGTTATCCAGAATACCTGATTATTAATGGAGTGGTGAAGGATGGTATGAAGTCGCGGACGAACTGACGAACGAACCAATAAAACACGGTTCAATCATTCAACAAATTATTTGAGAAAGCAAGTAAAATAAAACCTGTCACCTTGACCGGCTTTAAATTGACAAACAGTTGACAGTATGTAGGATTGGTAGATATATTTTCATGCAACTTTCTCTTTGATGTTTTCACAAACTTGTGAACTGTTGAATTGTTGACAATTCTTTACTAGTTTGGCAGGAATGTTGTTCAATCATTTTCCAATCATAATTTCATTGTATTCAGGAAAAAGCTAACAATGAAATAAAAGAACTTGAAAACAACTTCAATAATTCTATTCATCAATTTCTTAGAGGTATGCAAATGAACATGATATCAAATTTTACTCAATTTAAAGAGTAATAATAAATTTTGTTAATAAAAATTTGAAACTTCCTATTATACATTTCGAGTATTGGTCAAATTTCTTTATTCGGCATAAGCAACAAATGACCTGTGCCTCAACATCATTGTCTGCACATTGTGAAACCATTTTTGAGGTTTGGAGACTTTTCACAGTATATGTAATAAATCAATAAAAACCCTTAGAAATATATTACTAAAATACTTCGCCTGTAGATGCATAATGTATCGAATCACCCTGCTTACCTGAGGCGCAATTGTTTTTTATCATAAAGGATTGAATTCACCATAGCTATAGTAAGCCACCAAATCTATTTGTGAGTTGTTTAACAGCATTATTTTGACGCAACTGAACAGTGTTGAAAAGTTTTTTCGTTTTTTGTTTTTTATTTATGAAAAGTAGAATTAATATTATTATAGTTTTATATTATTTTTTCAGGGCTCAAAAATATATGTTCCTGTGATAAAGAAAAATCGGCAAATAATGCAACGATAGATGTGATGGAGAAGAACATACCTAACAAAAATGGTAAGAAATCGGTATTCATCAAATTTTTAAAATAAAAACATAAAATAAATGACCGAACAGGCTCATATCACAATTTTTCTTTTCGAGAAAATACAATTTTAAGTTGGAAATTGTATGAGAGTGTGGCAGCACAAAAAGTCATGAAATCTTGTCAAATCCATAGATATATATACTTTTTTAAATTCGAATATTGAACACTAGCCTATCTCATCTGATTTCATTTGATCCGAAGTAACATACGAAGTAAAAACGGCGTATTTACTAAACTGAACTATATGAAATAACTCTGCCGAGGACGGAGGGTTGGCCGTAATTTTATTGTCCTTTTGGCGTAAATTTGTTCTAATTATAGATATTCCACTAAAGATTTGGATATTCCAAAAATCGCTTCTTTTGCAGCAAAAGAATGATTTTAACTTTGTCTGCAGCCTTTCAAAGCATTATTGTAGCTAAAACATTGAAAATAAGGGTGACATATAAAATTCTTGTGCTTAAATAAACACTTTTAATCTTGGTTGATCCTCACACCCAACTTGATTGTGGCACTATAATATTTGGTTGTAGGAAAGTGAAATCATTTGTGAAAAACGTTACATCCCTCAGCACGCTTCCGGAAATAGGCTCTCATGAAAGCACTCTTTTGGACATACGGCTATGTGATTTATACAATTTTACAGAAGATTACAAAAAGGCGATATTTAGACACAAAAGAGATAAATAAAAAAAATTTTGAAAGAAATAATAAAACTGGTTTTGGCATTTTTATACATTTGTCTTCATGCTTCTCACCCACAGATAATTATGAAAATTGATTTCAATGCAAACATATTCCAATATTATAAAAGCGCGTGAGATAATATCATTCTGTTTTGTTTCGTTTTTATAAATAAAAAAGTTATATAAGTTCGAAACGAGTTTGAATTTTAAGTTAAATCAAAATATTTTTATACAACTCTTTTCGACCTATTTTTCCCGGACTGGGTTGATTCATAATTTTCTAAAATCGTGACAAAATTATCTTTTCTTTCTTAATATTTAATAAAATACATTGAACAAAAATATTATCCAAATTAACTTATTATTGGCATAACTGAGTAATTCACATAAAACTTCAATTTCCCCAAATTTTGATTTACAACTAAGTTCTGCTTGCTTTCATTGTTTCTTATATATTTTTAGATGAAAACAAATGTTTTGGTCCTGTCCTATGTTCTGATTCTGACAACAAAACCTTTCCAACTTGGATGCAGATTCGACCTTATATTACTTGTTCAGAAAGTGAGGAGGTAAAAATTTAGATAAATATATTTAATGAGGTTGCTATTTTGGTCAGGAAAATAAAATATATTTGTTAAGTATGATACACGATTTGGCCTCCTCGACCGTAGATACCTTTGTCGTAACTGTAAAAGTTCGTACATGCAATACAGTGCTTTTCGCTGATGGTGCTATTGCATTTAATTCATTTTACGTATCTTTTCACGATTTGGTGGAGTTACTGCTTCCAACCTCGGTTTGGGACGGGGATATAGTATGATCTGTTAACAAAAATAATTTAAAAGTTTTCCTTTTCTATTCAGATTCAAAACCAAAGATTAATTAGGATGTTTAATGCTCGCCTGTGATGCGTCTTCACAATAAGCAATTTAAAACAAAAATAACATTTTCTTTTCAGAAATATAAGATTTGGTGACGTCACAATACTGCTTCGCCAACATTTTTAAGTTGACCACTTCATTTCCTCTATGTATTTGTTTTTATTTTCCTATTTCCAGTCATATCTTCGTTATTTTTTGAACCAGAAGCAAGAAAAACTGAGCAAAAAGATTGATGAACTTTTCCAAAGTTCAATTCAACATGCTACTGCGGGTAAGAAATTTTATTTTCCAATTCTGCATTTTTTGTTCACAAAATATCATAATTGGTTTTCATTCCAATTTATCCTTATCAATAAATTTTTGTCGTTGTCTTTTTACTTTAGTAATAACCTTTGTATGTTGTAATATAACGATTTCGCTGAGATTTTTTAATCATATCGATCATCAACAAGGCAAGGCAGGAAAATAGGCAGTCACCATCAAAAATAAAATAAAATGCATTAATACACTGATCAAGACGCTCATTAATGCGATATTTGTCATTAAACTTTTAGATACAACAGACGACATAACAAAAATTGCAAAAATCCTGGTAAAACTAAGGCAATACAAACTGGAATTTGAAGACGTAGTTTTCACCTACAGCATCTATGTTATATCCAGGGCATTTCGATTCGATACAATATTTTGTTTTCTTTTTAGAATTGACCCTGTTCGCTAGAAAACGTTCGAACTCATCAGCTCCACCAATTGTTGAGGAATTAAAAGCAACAAAATTGACAACTGATCCAAAAGGTATGTTTTGATTTTGAGTTTGCTAGAAATAATCAATATAACTAAATATAACTATATCCGCAGTTTGTAACAGTTGTTCTACTTCTGATATATATATATATATATATATATATATAACCTGTTTGGAAATTCAATCAATCTGAGCGAGTTTGGAAGTATAACACCTGATTTACTAATTATCTATATTTCAAAGAGATTCCGTAGTGCATCTCATTGGCAAACATACTCAAAACCCTCTAATGAAGTTTAGTGAGTGATATCTTATCTACCCCAGGCAATTGTAAAACCATCTACCATTTCATTGTCCACGCCTCTTACGACGCATAAATAGCAGCACGTTGAGGCAATTCTTAAGTTCGTAGCCAACAAACGGCCAACTTAATGGTAAAGAAGAACTACAAAATGTAGAACCAACAACTGCATTCTGAGTGAAAAAGAACCCATAAAAAACTGAACATGTTACAACTTAGTCGGGAATTGTTTGCCCGACATTTATGTTAAGTATAAGTCCGAGATAGATCGTGTAAATGAAGCACGTTCCATATGTGGCCTATGCTTGAGAAAATTGAATTTCTTATTAAAAACACTAGCGCATTTCCACAACCATAGCATAATTATCGAAACATAATTTTGGTCATATCGAATAATTTAGGCAACAGAAGACATTGCTATCTTCCAGTTGTTTGTCTTGGCGAGGTATTCGTTAAAACAACATGGCGACAGATTCTACCAGTACCAGGATGTGAAGGACACTCACTGGTACAATTCATTTTTTTTAATTTTGTTGATTTTTAGACACAAACTGATTATTTTTTCTTTCTTTCACTGTTGTGCGAAATAAATTTACGGAAATCCGATCAATCATTTACTTATCTTCTTGAAGGAAAATCTATGTGCAAACAGATTAAGACAAATTAAATATATTACTTTTTTGCAATTGAAATTTGCTCTAATTTATTGAAATATGGAGCAACACCCGAGTGCAACCAACAAACGACCACGGAAACACAACGTGCGTTACACAAAGTGCAGCGTCATGTTTACACTTCTAGGTAAAAAGTAAAAATTTGATCTAGATTATAGGGTATAATTTCCAAGCACTTTCCCACAGATTCACTCACACAGATTCACTCTCAGATTCAACGATTTAAAATTTAACCAAGTTTTCTGCGTGAAGTTTTACGAATCAGCAAATGCCACAGATCAAAAAAGAAATTTAAAAAAATTTTCAACAAGGTAACAAACAGCTTCGAAATACCAGTTTCCAAATTTCAAAAATGGGAAATCATATTTTCTTATTAAAAAAACGCTTTCAAAACAGACTATTCAAATGACTTGTTTTTAAGATGTCCTGAAATTTTCTCAAATGCAGCAAAACGAAGGTTTTTTTATATTAAGGTATGCGTTGTTATAGAAACATAACTACTTAATCACTCCATTACTACTGCAGTTGGTTATATTTGTTACTAGAAAATAACAAGACCATTTTATATTTCAATATTGCATTACTCCAGGAATTTCTACGTAATAAAGCCTCTGTGGACTTCAATATCGCTCTTAAAAAGATTCTGAAAGGTAAATAATATATTATTCTTATCAACAAGAAAAAAGAATGAATAGGAAAATTGTACCGAGATATGTTTTGCTCAGTAACCATATCAGAAAAAATTATTTTCTCAAGTATGAGACATAGATGGACCGCGTCTTTTCGACGCGATCCCTTAGTGAAACATGCTTGATAAAAGTAGTTTTCCCGAAAGAATTTTCGATTGGGTACTGCACAAAAATTAATTTTGTTGAGAACGAGGTTCAGTTGGATCACGCATCGGCTTTTTTGTGCAGCGAAAATTTCTGGACATCAATTATTTTTGCTTCCTAGACCAAATCTTCGCCCAAATGGGAAAAGGCAGTCAACTCACAAACACGCCACACACTCACGTGCAGTTTAAACTATTTGTTATGTTGTAATAATTTCATTCAACAGTATTCGAAGTGTCTCCGAATGAAAATTGTCCAGCATGCAAAATCACAAGTATGGCTCCGATCAACCAAACTATTTTTACAAAAGAAACAACGGGTGAAACAAGTTTAGAAATGACGTCACAAGAGCCGACGACAAGAATAAATAATATACCAAATGAAACAACTGCTGTAACAAGTTTAGAAATGACGTCACAAGAACCGGCGACAAAGATACACATTACACAAAAACGACCAACTGTTGCAACAAGTTTAGAAATGACGTCACAAGAAATTTCGATTAAGATTGAGACTACTACAAGTGAACCGGAAACTACATCGACTGCATTTCCATGCGATGAAGAGTTTACCACGAACCCAATCATATCATCAGGTTAAAATTTGTTTACAAATCAATCAATATGAAATTTCACAGACATCTGCTTGTTTATTTTATTTTTTTAAGTAATAGGAGAGAAAAGAACATTTCAGTATTATGAATCACAATTTCAAAAAGAATGTCAATCGGGTTTTTCTTTTCGCATCCTATCTCGAATTAAACATTTCGAATCGAATCTTTCCTAATTGTGATTTCATCACGAAATTTGGTCCTTACAATAAAAAAAAATATTCATTTATTTCTAACTAAAAAACAATTTTTATTGAGCATGATCTAAAGTTTAATTAGGATTTGCAAAAATTTATGAAATCAATTTTGTGTGAAACCTTTTTAAGAAGTTATTTAAAAATAAAACTCAGTCAGCAAAACACGGGCCCTCCACGTGATATAATTGAGCATCCTGGGTTTGCTTCCCATTAACAACTTATATTGAATTTTAATTTGTTAAACGTATTATTTATAAAAATAAGTTGTTTATAAAAAATATAAAAATGGAAACAGCAAAAAGCAAATAATATTATTGTCAAGCATCAAAAGCAATCCGAAGTCATTGTCATCATCTACTCATACTTTACCTGTAAATGTGGATGCGCAAAATAACACTGGATCAAGTGTGAACCACCGTTAGATTTAACTTATGTTTAACAAAGCATTTTTGCACAAAATTAATCCGACTGGAATGAAGTAATAAATAAAATAAATATCGGCATTACTTTTAAATAGCTTTGTAAGGTTATGTCGCAAATATTTATTTTTCTTTAAAAGGAAGTTTTGGAGGAAAATGTTTCAGAATGTGCAATGAAATTTTTGTTATTATTAATATTTTTCAGACGGCAAAGGGTGTTTTAGGGGAAAATATTTCAAAGTAACATATACTAAATCTGGTAACAAGATAAATTATGAAGATGCAAAACAGATGTGCAAAGACATTGGATCTGATTGGAATCTTGCAAATCTTTATGATCAATTTTATTTTGATTTCCTTAAACAATATTTATTGAAAATTGGGTATCGACACTTAGAAGGCGAATTTAAAGTATGGATTGGAATGACTTTGAACCCAAAGGTTTGAAATTTGTTTATTGATTGTAATATGATATAATATGTTATATTAAGTTGAAACGATGAACTTTATTTCACAGTATGTAATTTACAATAATGACAATTTATTCTGCGTAAAGTTTTATCTTTTTTAAAAAAAAGAGAATATTTCACAGGCCTTTCAATGTATGTTTATCATTCCTAAAATGACTTTTACTTTCAAATTCACGTTGACTTTAAATAAAAACGTATATGAAAATCATCTTTGTATTCTACCAACTAATTTCTAGCCCATTCTACACATGGTCTACAAATGGTCAACTTCCTCTAATTGTTAATTTTTTAAAGTTTAAGACTTGTCCTTGACGTTGAACGAGTTCTGTTTCTTCTAAGATTAAAAAATCATAATTAAAAATGTTTTTCTGGTTAACGACTGTCTTAACGTTACCGATATTCTGGGATTATTCCCATCTACATCAGATACTTTTAAGCTTGCAATTCATTTCAAATTACGATCGTAAACAAGATATATCATCGGAAGTCTTCGCAACATATAAATATGGCAAACTTGACGAGATGTGGAGAAATATAATTGCTTAGGATATTCATAATTGATTTTGTTGGCGATGCATATACATAATTATGCTAATCATTCTATTATTATTTTTTACCTTTCACAGAACCTGACGACGTATTTTCTTTCCGGCGAAGGAGCAACCTTTGGAAGTTGGTGGTATCCAAGAGATTACCCTCTAACAACAGCTAGTGAAACTCATTTGACAATACAATATAAAGATCCAAAGTTTGGCGTCTTGAATCAGTCTCCACTAGCTAAAGCCTACGGAGGTCTTTGTGAAAAAAAATAATACTTAAATTGACGATTGATAATTCTGAAAACACAAATTAAAAATTATTTTTTGGGTGATTAGTGTTGATTTTAGCGATAAAGAGTAGAAGTTGGGAATAAACAAAGTAAAACATAAGATAAGATGAGTGCTACCTTTCGTCTAAAATATACCCAAGCAATAAAATATCATGCTTGTACTCTTTAATTTGGGATGTATTCTGAATATGCAGTTGTTGGTACTACATTTTGAAGTAGATCTTTGACAAAAATGTGTCCGTTAATCCTTTCTAGAGCTAAGAACTTCGTATCATTTGGAATCAAACAACCGTTTAAAAAAAAACTATAAAAAGAGCGTATATTTGTTTTAACTTCATTGAGAAGTGACTTGCTGAAAGGCGCGCTCGATGGTGATGTTTATGAATCGGCCACCTTCCTAATCAATACAACTGTGCTTTAACCCACTGAGCCAGCTAATCAAAATAGAAGTTTTGTTTATTAGTATTTGAGATCTCGGTGATTCCCAAATGAGATAAAATACAATTGATCGAATTTGGTCGAGTTTTATGATGTTCTGAGATGGATTTTTTATTGTTATAAACTTCGGTTCTATTTGGCCGAAGGGTATTTGTAAACGTTTAAGTGATAAAATTTTGTGTTTTCGGGTTTTGTTTTACCAAACTTTGCGTAAACGCTATATTTATTATACTTACTGACAGAAGGTGAAAATTTTTACAATTTTTTTATTTGTTCAGAAATTAAATTTAATTGAGACGAAAGGTTTCTCTAATACAGATTTATAATTGTTTGAGTAAATAATTCTTTTATCGTGTTTTCTTGTTTTTGTTTTTTTTTCAATAAAATTCGAGATCATGCAATTTCCTTGTATTGTAATATTACGAAATGGGTATTCTAAACTGTAACAAATGAGCAATGAATTTAATGTTCATTTCCAGTAATTGTATATTTACGAAATTTTAAACCATCTTGTTGATGGTATAAAAGTCAAGTATGGGGTGTTGATGGATGCATTTTGGCGGTGCGTTTCATCAACAGCCCACGTACAATTAGGAAGCAGAGTTAATTTTGTGGCTTTATTTTTATACCACCGAATAAAAATGATGTAAAAGAGAGGTAATTCTACTGCCATTTTGTCACAGATGTACCGTTGATTAGTTTTCAACCACCTTTTATAATCATACTTTTCATTATTTTACTTTTATGGTAAGTTAACGATACTGTTAACGATAATGTCGATAAATGGCGTGACGTGATTCATGATGCAGATCCATTTCCACAACCTCCCTCAAATTTAAATCTTTTTTTTTCAATTTTGACTAAAATGGTCATGGATTCTAGAGTCGAACTAAATTGTCAGTCCTAATCAATCTGAGCAGGCCATATATATGTACGAACACAAAAATTGTCCCTATGTATCCAAAGAGTCGCAAGGGACGGCTAAAAGAGAGTAGAAAGGAGGTGAAAGTGGAAAATGTTTGCCATTGCCTAATGCAGATAACACAAACTCCTCTGTGCTGAACTCCACTGTAGCTTTTCAATTATGAAGAAGATGTTTTCACTTATGATGTAGTTGCCAGTTTTATTTTACAAAAATATATTTAATATTAGTTGTTTTTTTAGATGCTCTTTCTGTATTCTCTTGGAGTGAATTTCAAAAAAGGCAATAAAATATATTAAAAGTATTAGTGATAATTAAAACATTTTTTCAACTATGATATGAAATATAATCGTTTTTTCATATGTTTTAAATTCTAATTACATACATAAAAATACCATCTTAATAATGAGACAATCATTACCCAAAGAAAGTTGAAGAGTTGCTTTGTAACAATATTACACAGTGAATGTAAAATGTATAAACCATCAGTTAGCAGATTTTAATAAAATTGGAATTATGGGAAATTGGATTTATATGGCTCGATACATCAATAACGAACATGCTTGAATGCCATTTTTTTCTGATTGATTCGGTCAATAAATCAAAACAGTCAAATACAGATCTTTCAGAGTTTGTTGTTCTTTCTAGAGTGTTTCAACATGCAGAAAAAGGACTAATTGATCAGATTCTACTTTTCTGGAAATCTTTGGCTCGTGCAATATACCAGTCGGAATTCAATTTTGTCAAGCATGTGCCACTGGACCGCTCCATAGCGGCACGATCCAATACTGACTACGGAGTTTCTATTAAAAGATATTTGAGTTTTAAACCATGCACCATATGAGTTGATCACTCAAGCAGGAGATCCAGTCCAGATTTAAAAATCACCTTCAGAACGAAACCTCCGTTTTCTTAACTATGAATCAAAGACGGAGCGCGCCTCTAAGGCGCGTTTAATCTGTGATTCATGGTTAATAAAATATCATTATAGGCAGGATGAGCACTTTTCGCTAATATACAAAAAATTAAGTAAACAGCCCATGTAAATTATCTCAGTACATTAGATTTAAGATATATGCGAAATTGGTATCTCATCACCAAATGATTTAACATTTATGCATATTAAATAACCTAAATGGATATAAGGGCTAGAATTTTATATAAATTCAGCAATTTGTCTTAGATGACCAAACGTCACACTGGAGTAGGACATCTCAATTCCAAACTCGAATAAAGAACGTACGTATGTGACGTATGTTATTACTAAACAAAAAAATACCATTCTTTGTTTATCTTTGTGATTATCAAAGCGATACATTATAAAACAGAAAATGTAATATTTCCACTCAGATATTAAAAATGTTATAGTTGAGTATAATATTTCCTTAATCATCTTTATTTGTTTAGCTCATACAGCGCAAACTTTAAATTTATTTTACTGTCAGAATATTGAAGAGTATTTTGGAGACAAATTCCCCATGGCTATAAGTCTGAGCAAGACTGAAATCAGAGCCGAAAAGGAACCAGCTAATGGCCACTTGATGGCAATAGAGCTACTATAAAAAGTAGACTAACAGCTTATATGCGTATAATATAATAATTCCTCAATATTTTTAATTTTCTAGGGCATACAGCGCAAATTTTGAATTTATTTTACTGTCAGAATATTGAAGAGTAATTTGGAGACAAATTCCCTATGGCTACAAGTCTGAGCAAGACTGGAATCAGAGCCTAAAAGAAACCAGTTAACGGCCACTTGTTGGCAATAGATCTACTATGTAAAGTAGAATATCAGCATATATGCGCTCAGGTGAGAAACCATCCAAAACTCAACTGAAACTTCTTGGTAAGAAAAGCTGAGTGGACCAGTGGAGTGGATATTGAAACATTTACCACATTTTAACTATTCAAGTATGGCGAACATGTTCACGTGTTATTATACATGAGGGACTGGTGGATTGCTCCTCTATGTCCATCTGAGGTATATGCTTATTAAAATTCAATTTCTGATTTGGATTGTAATGTCTTGGGTTTGCGGTGTAGATTCATTGATTATCACATCTCAATATATTTGACAATCTCAGATATTTGAAGTCTTCGAAAATATGCTCAATTAAAAACAAGATTTCATGGAAAAAGTAAGCAATGACCTACATTTTTAAATTAAAAACTTACATTTAAAAAATTTTCGGAGATGCGATGCCAAAAGATTTCGCTAAAGTATTTCAGAGGGAGAATATTACTTTTATTTTAAGTAGAAGAGGAAGCTTTACTCCCTCAGCAAGTCAATCTTAGATATTCAAATTTCAAGGTATTGAGCATCGTTGGCGCGTAATCATATTTATCATAAATTTAAATGCTGAATTTTGAGTTGAATGAGGCTTTGTGAATGAACAACTAAATTTTAATGCTGTTAAATAATTCATTTTAATATATTAAAGTTTGCTCTAGGCAAGGTCAGAAGATGTACAGAAGAGAACCAGAGAACTGACCACTGAAATGATAAAAAGTTGATACATGATATAGTGACAGCAACTAAGCTCGGATCAGAAAACATCTCAAACGGAACTGAACACCATCATAAATTGTAAAGATCATATCTTTGTTTCGTTTTGATCGATGCCTATGACAAGTTTAGATCAAGAGTTCAAAAAAGAAAATTGTATTTGAACATTTTATATATTCGTTTTACAATTTTAAAATTTACAGTTTATGCTTAACAATTTTTTGAAAAATCCGAAATTTTGGAATTTCATGAACAGTCGGACAAACGGTCGTAGTGATACTTTTGTGTCCACCAATGGACGATAACGCTAAACTACTGTGTTATAATGATAATATCCTATAAACATAGAACGATTCTAACGCCTGATATGATTATTGAAGAGGTGATTTTGATTTCCTCGTATGACTATGTTGAATAAATTGTATAAAGTTTGAACTCCTAATACAGAACGATGTCTATATGACATACTGGCCCCTTTTTCGTCAGAAGTGAAAAGAAATAGTTAATCAAACTGACATTAAATGAATATGTTCCGTCTATATATTGTTTTTTTTATAAATAGTTTTATATGCGATTTTAATTTCTAAAGATTATGTCCTCCGTCCTCATATCACACGAAAACAAAGCAGGAAACATTTAATAAACCTTGTTCAATTAGAATGTAAGAGCGAATAAATTATGGAAAAGCGACGTTACAAAACAACGAGATGTTCAATATTCAATATAGTTTAATAGTTTGTCCATCCGTGTGTAATATTAGTCTTTCTGTCATAACATACTAAAAACGGTGCTTGATTTTGTAAAACGATTATTAATATTATAAATCATCTGACTAAACAAGTTAAGTTTAGTATGAGCCATTGATGGATTGCGCCGCCAAACCGCGGTCCATCAGTGGCTGATACTTTACAAAATAAAATCCATTTTATTCTAACAATTCATTCCACCAATAATCTATCATTTAGAAAATTTTTTGAGTTTTGCAATGTATTAACAGTTTCACGGAAGTATGAAAATTGTGATACAGAATGGTTTCCGCCTATAGGTAGCACAACAAAAACAATTACGTAAAATATTAATAAAATTAGATAGATATTTTCCAATTCTAACGCCTGATAGGAATGATGAATAGGTTTGCGATTTTGACTTCCTGGTATGACTATAAAGAATAAATTGAATAAAGTTCGAACAGATGCATATGCCTACATGACAAGCTATACCATATTTAAATACATTTAAAATGAGGAGCAGATTAGCATCTGCTATATAATATCAGAAATAACTTCAATATACATAGTGCTCATGAATATTAGACACACTATACCAATCTATTTGTTGCTGTATTATAGGAGTTGTATTTATATAAGTAATGAAAATAGACAGAAAAAAACTAAATGAACCAACGCTATGCTATTAGATAGAAGATATTTTTTAAAGGATCAGACGCTAAATGAGAAAACAAAATGGGCCTTAGCGATGGTGCAGATTACTGATGGCAACCTAGTATTTAGTTACGCTAGGCAAAGTATAAAATATTGCCAGAAAACTAGAAGAAGTATTTCTAGATAACCTAGTTTCCTTTTTCAAACTAGATAGTGCCTAGATTTAAAATTATTCAAACTACGTACTCGTCGTTTCGCAGGATGCAAAACATTTTAATTGATTTGAAGATTGATATTCGAAGTTTTTATACTAGAGCTACTTTTTTAACCACGTACCTAGTTAATTTTTCACATAGCAAGTTAAAAATTCGATAATCTCCCATATTTGCCCCGGTAAATTGAATAAGTAAAACTTCGAACAGAAAACTCGAAAAAGTTAAACTAGGTAATATAGTTAAAACTAGGTATAAGTAGTTATAAAATAAACCGGTGAAATAGGTACACTAGGTGAAATCGATACTTTCACCTGGAATTGCGAACACTAGTGCTGATAAACAGAAGCCTTAAGTAAGCTCTTAGTGAGTAGTGAATAACTTATATTCACGTAGGAAAAATCTTTTCGTATGAAGAAAGATCTGTTCATCTTTTTCAGGTATATTTCATGCTGTATAAAATATAAATTTTGCACGACTTTAAACGTCGTGATCCTCAGTCAGATATTTGTTTTTTTTTTCAAGCCTGAGATGTTGATGAGCTGCATCAGTGAAAAAAGTGATAATTTGATGCACTTGCGCATTAGTAAAAACAGATTATGTTCAAATCTACGTTGTTACGTGAAATGCATTCAGTCACCCATATACATTCAATAAAAAAATGTTGAATTTACGTGTCAAAAGGTATTCACAAATGAAAAATGTTTCAAAGCTGTATTTTCGTTTTATTAAATTTTTTAACAAGATGAAGATTGTCTGAAAAAGCTTATTCCGAATCATACATCCTACTTTATTTACCAATGTCACATTCTTCACTTCATAGTATATATTTCGAGTGAAAATGCAAATAAAGTTTTGTAGAGACAAACATAATATAGTAAGTTAATACTTGAAGAGAAGCTTAATCTAGGAAAATGTGAAATGCAAAAAATTCATTATAAGGATTTTTTGTCAATAATGACTGTTCATAAAAATGAGTCGAATAGGTATTGGACTTTTATAGGCGTCTATAGACATTGTATAAATAACACTATCACAAAGGTTTGTAGTCAACTGTTCTAACGTAGCACGAATTTATTATCGCACGAATTCAGAAACGAGTTAGATGCCCTCCCAAACTGATTTTTTTTTATCAACCTTGAGTCACTGATGACTTTACCGCTGTGCCTGATACATCAGTGAGTCATACTTTACAAAACATACCGTGCCAACTTTTTCTGATTGAATGTTTTTTTAATGTTTATATGTAATTGTTCCCTAATTTAATGTCACGCTTTACTATATATTAAAGGTTGATTCATAATATTTAAGTAAACAAACGAGAAAGTCAAATTTAACGAAAGAAGTTTTTCTGCCTCAAAAGGCGGTGAATATGTCGTCTACTACGCTTATGATCTTCTTACTTTTTATTCTTCAACGGGATAAAGTATTTTCTGGTAAGTTTCTGTTCAATCAAATAATATAACGTAAAATATTTTTGATGAAAAAAATGAAAAAGGAATCTTGGATAAACCGGATTATTAAACTTTGTCACAATGGTTTTAATTTTTCGTAAAATAATCGAAATCCAATAAATTATTATACATTGTGTGTTAGATATTTTTTCTGAAAAGAAAAATTTCATTGGTGTATATTTAATAACCTGAAACGTAAAATTCTATTTCACGATTTAATTTTCCAAATTTTAATGTTAAAAAATTGAAATTGAAATTTTTTTATATATTTATTTATTTTTCATATAAGAAGTGTGGGATTTTGATAGTGCTGCAATGTGATTGTATTTATAACAAATCTATTTTCTCTCGGTTGGATTTGAATCGACCATTACGTTGTGGTTTACAGATAAATGTCGGCTATATTTATTTATTGGAATAAATCAACAATTATATTCTCTTTACATCATTGTAAATAATAGAACTAGGATAATTAATTTTGTAAACAAAAATTGAATGATATCGGGAGAGATAAAAACGAGAATACGATCTAAACATATGGCGACCCATAACCAAACTTCGGAGTATTCTGTATTGAGTGAGCTATATACGTGATTTTTAATAATCTCGCTATTATTCTTTTAGCAGTTGCCCTTCACTGATTGAAATATTTTTCTGGAAACTAATAGAAATATTAAAATCAAATTGTTTTTCTGTTATTTAACATTCCTGTGTTTCTTACATGGTCACATTCTTAGAAAATCTAGTATTAACTAACAATTTAAATTCTTATTTTAGAAAATGATTACAAAAAATGCTTCTCACAAGCTGCATGTATGGTTGGAGAAAAATACAACCCAGAATGGATTCAAACTTATCCAGCTTCCGAATGCGACGGAAAATATTCGGTGAGGAATATTTTCATGATCATGCTCGATTGATTTCAATTTCATTAGTTTTTATTTTATTGAAATTTACAAGCGCAGCAGCAACGAGGTACTAAAAGATTTATTACCACCAACTTCACAATAGGCGAAAAACATCCCATTGGAACTGAACCAGTGAGCAGAGAGTGCATCTGCCCTGGGCAGTGGTTTTTTACAGATGTTAGGACTATTTTAAAGCCGGCTCATACAAGGCCCATAACTCTATCTATACAAGGAATCTAACATAAACAGAATAAAGTATTCATATCTCAATCATGTTTGGTCGAGTATAAGTTTTTTTCTCTCTATTTGATAAGCAACTGATTGCAGCGTTTGTGCTATCATGCGCAGAAATTACTCACTAAACCAGTTACAAAACTTTTTCTCATGCGTACTCTGTTAACTATGAGAAACAGATGAGTCACACCATAATGAGCGTTGTGTGTATGGTCCTTGTTTAAAAAGAATAAAATTTAGTAATACTAGAAGCTTTGTTGTCCAAAATACTTTATCATTCGGGTGGTGATGGGTGGTTCTGAATTCGCGGACGAAGTGACGAACTAACCACTAAAACAAGATTCAAAGATTCAACAAATTGTTTATGAAACCAGGTAAAAATAGAGCCTGTCACCATGAACAGCTTTAAATTGAAAAAATAGTTGTCAGTATGTCGATTTGGTTGACATATTTCCATGCAAATTTCTCTGTGATATTGTCACAAACTTGTGATCTTTGAACTGTAGACAATTATTTAATAATTTGAAAGGGAAGTTGTTCAATCATTTTCCAATCATGATTTCAATGTATTCAGGAAAAAGCGAACAATGAAATGAAAGAACTTGAACACAATTTCAACAATTCTATTCATCAATTTCTTAAAGGTAAGTATTAAAATGAATATAATGATAAATTTTACGCAATTTTAATACTAAAATACTTCGCATGTAGATGCATAATGTACCGAATTATCGTTCAATATGGCGCGATTGTATTCCACCACAAAGAACGGAAAATGCGTTTCTGAATTCACTCTAGGTTTAGTATGCCTCTAAATCGGTTTGAGATTTTGTTCAACCGCATCAGCGTCGTAACTTAATAAGGCTCTTTTAAAAAATTATATATTATTCATTTAAAAAAAGTTGAATAAATGTTAGTAAAAAAGTTTTAATATGCCTATTTTTTTTTCAGGACTCGAAAATATATGTTCATGTGATGAAGAAATTTCGGCGAATAATGCAACAATAGACGTGATGGAGAAGAACGAGCCTTACAAAAATGGTAAGAAATCATTAATAGAACAGGTAAAAAAATCCCTCTGCCGAGGGAAAAGGCAGTGTTTTTTTTATTTGCATACTTTTTATCATTTAACGAAGGATTTCTCAGACTTGATTTTCGTCTAAATTATCTAATATCGCAGTTGAGTGCGAGTGCGTATTTAAGATTTTGCAAAGATGTCTGATGTTTATCTTTCAGAACCAAAGTGAATAAAAAGTTTCGAACATATTGCTAGCCACTATCGTATCTAGGGAAGGTCATGGTTCTGAAACCTAGGGCGTAATATCTCAATTTTTTGTCTCCGTTTCCTAGTGATTCTGGATATGCGATTAAGTAGTGACATGAAAAACAGTTTAAATTCAGTTTGCCGAAACGAAACCAACCGTTTAGTATAATAATTGTAACAATGTAAATGTTATTTATTTTAATTTATATTTTCGCGGGAAATGACACAAAATATTACAGTTGCTTATACACTAAAGCAATGTGGAAAATCAGGTTCGCCCGAAGCGCAAAGACAGCAAAAGCAACTTTCCCGGGCCGATCGGAATGAAAGGGTCTGCAGTAATTTTATCGTCCTTCTGGCGCATATTAGTTCTTTTTTTAGATATTCCACTGAAGATTAAGATATTCCAAAAATCGTATCTATTGAAGCAAAATGATAATTTTCATTTTACCCGGAGCATTTTTTCAAAGCATTATTGTAGTAAAGACTAAGTAGTGAAGCTAAAACATTGAAACAAAGGATGGCAAAAAAAATTGTTGTGCTTAAAAGGACGCTTTTAGTCGTGGCTGATCCTCCCACCCAACCTTGGGTGACACTCAAATATTTAGTTGTAGTAAAGTAAAATCAGTCAAAAATCATTAAAACATTAGATACCAGAGCACGCCTACGGACATGGGCTCTTATGAATGCATAATTCTGGATGTATGGCTATGTGACTCCTTCAAGGGAGAGTAAAAGGAGGCAAAATTTTGACACAAGATATAAATAAAATTATTTGGGAAAGAAATAATATAGTGGTTTTGGCATTTTTGGACATATGTCTGAATGCTTCTCACCCACTGATATTAAAAAAATCGATTTCAATACATAAAAATATTCCAATATTATAAAAGCTCATGAGAAAATATCATTCTTTTTTAAATAATATAATTGATTATGTTTGAAAAAGTTTCAATTTTATCTTATATAAGAATAATGTTGTACAACATTCTATCGCCGTGTTGTTCCAGAACTGGGTTAATTCAAAATTCCTAAATTCCCTAAATTCAAATTAACGTATTATTATCATATCTGAGTAATTTACATAAAACTTTACTTCCCCAAATATTTATTTACAACTAAGTCCTGCTTGCTTTCTTTATTTCTTATATATTTTTAGAAGAAAACAAATGTTTTGGTCCTGTCCTATGTTCTGATTCTGACAACAAAACCTTTCCAACTTGGATGCAGATTCGACCTTTTATTACTTGTTCAGAAAGTGAGGAGGTAAAAATTTAGATAAATATATCTTGGTCAGTATAAATAAGTTATTTAATTATGAGACACTAATGGGCCACCTCAACAGTAGTTACCTTCCTCGTAACTATAAAGAATCGTACATGCAATACAGTGATTTTCGCTGATGGTCCTGTTGCATTATAGCCTCATTCTAAATATGCTTTTAGGTTTCGGTGGTCTATAATCAATAACTCCTGGGTACTGCCTCTAACCTTGGTTTAGGTCGAGGATATGGTATGATCTATCAAAAAAATAATTTAATAGTTTTTCTTTTCTACTTAGTCTCTTTATTAAAACAAAAGTATGATCAAGGAATTTAATGCTCGTGTGCGAAAGTCGTGCATCACGACACGCATTTAAAACAAAACCAAAAAAATAGTACTTTCAAGAAATATAAGTTTTGGTGACGTCACAATACTGTTTCGCCAACATTTTTAAGTTGGCCACTCCATTTCCTTCCTATATTTGTTGTTTTTTGAACCAGGATCAAGTGGAACTGACCAAAAAGATTGCTGAAATTTTCCAAAGTTCAATTCAACATGCTACCGCGGGTAAGAAATGTCGTTTGCAACATTTCTACATATTTTTTTATAAAATATCATAATTGATTGCATTCCAATTTATCATTATCAATAAATTCTAATCGTTAACTTTTTAATATTTTCACAATCCTTGTCAGTTGAAATATTAATCGATTTCGCTAATAATTTTACGTCGTGTCGAGCATCGAAAGAAAAAACGGCAATCAGCATTTGAAAAAATAAAATATAATGCATAAATACGCGGATCAAGAAACTTTAACTGCGATATTTTTTATTAAAATTTTAATCACAACGGGCGCGATTGCAAAACTTTGCAAAAATTCTGACAAAACTAAGTTAATCCAAACTTCATTTTCGAACATAGTTTTAATCCACAACATCTATGTTATATCCAGTGCCGGGCAGTTCGATTCGATGTACAGATCATTCGGATCAATCGTGAATGGGCCATAGAAACAAGAACTTGCTAAATGGGGTGAAATTGTCTATTGTTAACTATATAATGCAATCGACTTTGGTCAAATTCGATTGATTTTTTTTTGTAAGAATAAAAAATTTAGATTTTGGATCGCATTTTAATTGAAAAGGAATCATTTTTAGGTTTGTGGAAGCTAATACGAATTCCAAATGAATAAGTTCTGAACAGTTATATGTTTATCAATATATCAGTTTTTACCTACAATATTTTGTTTTCTTTTTAGAATTGACCATATTTCTTGGAAAACGTTCAAACGAATCATCTCAACGAATTATTGAAGAATTAAAAGCAACAAAATTGATAACTGATCCAAAAGGTATGTTTTGATTTTGGGTTCACCAGAAATAATCGCTCGAACTATGATGATTGAAAACAGTATAAATAAATATAATTACCTTTTTCACCGCAGTTTGTAACAGCTGTTCTTACTTCTGATATATATATAAATTCAATCAATCCAAGCAAGGTCGCAAGTATAACGCCTGATCAACCAACTAATTATCTATTTTTCGAAGAGATTCCGTAGTGCATCTGAGTGGCAAACATATTCAATCCGCTCTATAGCGAACTGCAGTGAGTGTTTACTTATCTACCCTGGGCAATTGCAAAACCATCTACCACTTTATCGTTTTAGCATGGTTACATCTTACGACGCATGATCAGCACGTTGAGACATTTTTGAGGCATCACTGACTCTCGCTCTTTTTTATTACAAAAGGTTGCTCCACGCAAGGCCGAAAGCAGCGCCATAAAGGTGCCAACCAACGGCAACTCTGATGGCAGTGATCTAATGCGAAATGCATTCTAAGTGAAAAAGGACCCCATACAACCATACAACTGAACAAAATAATATAGTTATCTATCTAGTGTCGGCAAAATGTGGCAATGCAGTATGGAATTTCTTTCCCAAAAATGTTTTGTAAAGTATAAGTCACGGATGGATCGTGGCGTCGAGGCGCGGTCGATCTGTGGCTTATACTTGATATAATCAAATTTCTTATTAAAAACACATGGGTATTTCAACGATCATTACAACATTATTGAAACATTATTTTTGTCATATCGAACAATTTAGGCAACAGAAGACATTGCTATCTTCCAGTTGTTTGTCTTGGCGAGGTATTTGTTAAAACAACATGGCGACAAATTCTACCAGTACCAGGATGCAAAGGTCACACACCGGTACTAATTATTTTTTGTAATTTTGTTGATTTTTTGTCACAGACTGTTTTTTTACAGTTAGGCAAAATCAGTTTGCGGAAACCCGATTTAAATATTTTGTAAACTGCTCGTACTTTTTTGTAATTGAGATTTGCTCTAATTAATGAAAATATGAGGCAACACGCGAGTGAAACCAACTAACGTCAACTAAACTAAAACTTACAAAAATTAATAATGGGAGTAAAACCACTAACTTCGCCCATATACCAAGAAACATAAGTTAAAGAATGTGTGAAAGTGCAGCGTAGTGTTGATATTTTAGGCAATAGTACCAAGTTTACCTAGACTACAGAGTATAAATTCCCAAAAATTTTCTCCTAGTTCCACTCACATTAGATTCTACTCTTTAAACTAAAATCAAATTTTCTTTGTGAAGTTTTGCGTATCAGTAAATTCGTTAGATAACAAACGGAATATTATCAAATTTATCAAAAAGGTAATATCCTCAAAATAAGTGGTAACAAATTTAAAAGTGAATTCGTATTTTTTATTATAAAAAGGCTTCCAAAACAGGCTATTTGAAAAACTTGTTTTTACGTTCTCATTGAATTGCCTTAAATGTTGCAAAACGACGATTATTTGACTTTTTATTAAGATATGCGTAATTTTTGACATTAAAACATAACTATCTAATTACACTTTGACTTTAGTTTTGTGGAAAAATTAGTTCGACTTTATCTAGTATAGGAAGAAACTAGGTTCTCATTACCACTGCAGTTGGTGATATTTGTTACTAGAAAATAACACGGATATTTTAATTTTCTATATTGCATTACTACAGGAATTTCTACGTAACAAAGCTTTTGTGGACTTGAATTTTGCTTTGAAAAAGATTCTGAAAGGTAAATAATATCATATTCTTACCAAAAGGGAAAGAAGAATCAACAAAAAAATTGTACCGAGATATGTTTTGTTCAGTAATAAAATCACAAAGAATTTTATTTCTCAAGTATTAGCAAACAAATGAACCGCGTCTCATCGACGCGATCCATCAGTGACACATGCTTGGTAAAAATAGTTTCCACAATTTTTTTGTAATCGGAACTGAGCAAAATTAATTTTGACAAGAACGAGGTTTAGCTGTATCACGCATCGGATTTTTTTTATTTTTGAGCATTGAAAATTCCTGGGCATAATTTTTGCTTTCCAGCCGAAATTTTTGCCTAAATATGAAAATGTAGTCAACTCACAAACACGCTACACACCCACGCGCACTTTAAGCTATGTGTTATGTA
Organism: Styela plicata; assembly: GCA_963675895.2. Taxonomy (NCBI): domain Eukaryota; kingdom Metazoa; phylum Chordata; class Ascidiacea; order Stolidobranchia; family Styelidae; genus Styela; species Styela plicata. The sequence goes on from OZ023146.1 coordinate 5,407,879, forward strand.
GTAATATTTTATTCAACAGTATTCAAAGTGTCTCCGACAGAAAATTGTCCAGCATGCAAAATCACAACTATGGCTCCGAGCAGCCAACCTAATTTTACAAAAGAAACAACGGATGAAGCAAGTTCAAAAACGATGTCACAAGAATCAACGGCAAAGATACAGACTATACCAAACGAACTGGACTATACAACAGAACCAGAAACAACATCGACAGCACTTCTATGCGATGAAAAGTATAACACGAACGCAACCACATCTCCAGGTTAAAATTTGTTTTTAAATCAATTAATATGTAATTTCACCGACGTCTCCTTGCTGGTATCAGGAGAGAGGAAGAATATTTCAGTTTTATAAATCGTAAAAATATTAATTGGGCTTTTCTTTCCGCATCGAATCTGGAATAGAACATTTCGAATTGAATTTTTCCGGATTGTGATTTTATTGCTAAATTTGGTCACTAGAATTTAAAAAAACTAGTTTCTTTCTAAATAAAAAGCAATTTTTGTCGAGCATGAACCAAAGTTTTATTGGGATTTGCAAAAAATTGTAAAATCGATTTCAAGTAAAACTTTTTTTCGAAGTTATTTGAAAATAAAAGTCAGTCAGCAAAACACAGATCCTCCACGTGATATAATTAAACATTCGGGGTTTGCTTTCCATTATCAGAGTACTTGAAATTGTAATTTGTTAAACGTATTATTTAAGAAAAGAAGTTATTTCTGAAAATATAAAAGTGAAAACAAAAAAAAAGCAAACGATAATAATTTTCACAACAGAGTCAGGCCGAAGTCATTGATATCATCTGCTCATACTTAACCTGTACATGTAGAAGTGTAAAATTACATTAGATCAAGTATGAACCACCTACGGATTTATCTTATGTTTAACAAAGCATATTTGCACAAAATAATCCGATTGGAATGATGAAGCAAATAAACTGAATATCGGCATTACTTTTAAATACCATTATATTGATATATAGCTAATATTTGTTTTTTCTTTCAAAGAATGTTATGGACGAAAATGTTTCAGAATGCGCAATGAAAATTTTGTCATTATTATTGTTTTTCAGATGGCAAAGGGTGCTTTGGGGGAAAATGTTTCAACGTAACATATTCTGAATATAAAAATAAGAATTATGAAGATGCAAAACAAATGTGCAAAGATATTGGATCTGATTGGAATCTTGCAAATATTTATGATCAATGTTATTTTGATTTTATTAAAGAATATTTAATGGAAAATAAGAATCCACACGATGATGATGATGATGATGAATTTAAAGTGTGGATTGGAATGACTTTTAACTCACAGGTTCGAATCTTGTTTATTAATTTTAATATGATATAATATAGTATATTGAAATGAAATGATGAACTTTATTCGAAACACGACATTAGGTGTGTTTACAATTTAATCTGTTTAGAGTTTTATCTTGCTTCTTAATCCAAGGTAAATATTTCACAGGACTTTCGACATATGTTTTCTAATCCTAAATTGGTGCTTTCTTTTCCAAATGCACCGTTGGGTTTGGATTAAAATGGAAATTGGACAACACTGACCCCAAGTAGGAACAATACAGAAAATATATACGCATTTTATTACTTCTACTCATTTCTAGACTATTTCGTTCTACACGTGGTCAAAGTTGTCCTATTGTTGCTTTTCTAGATTTTCATTTAAAACTTAGTTGATCTAGTTGTTTTCTCTTGCCTACTGGCAAAAGTCCTTGACGTTTAACGTGTCTGAGAACCGTCATTTTCTAGAATTCAAAAATTATTGTAAAATATATATTTAATTATTTTTTTGACCACTGTCTTTACGCTGCTGACATTCTATGATTATTTTATTCACATCGGTTGAGTGTGAAATTTTCGCAATATATTTTAAATTTCATCGTGAACAAGAAATATCATCAGAAGTTTGAGCAACATATAAATTTAGCAAACATGAACCACAGATGACTTTTATAGGAAATTTTATTTCCTCTTGTTTCGGGGGTGGAGGAATAGTCTGTGTACAAGTTCAACGATCGCAACTTTATCTTTATTACTTTTTTATTAAAAATTCAAATGAGCTCGTTAATTACCATTGGTTCTGTAGTATTAATGATCCTAATATTATAGACATCGCATTTAAAATTAATTACGTATATCCCAAACAATGCTATATATAACATTGCTTAGGATATTCATAATTGATTTTGTTGGCGATGCATATACATATCTATGCTAATCATATTATTTATTATTTTATTTCATTTTCACAGAACCTAACGACGTATTTTCTTTCTGGCGAAGAAGCAACGTTTGGAAATTGGTGGTTTCCTGTCGGTAAATATCCTCAAGCAACACTTCGTATTACTCACTTGGCAATACAATATTATTACCTGAAGTTTGGCGTCACGAATCAATCTCCATTACACCAACTTCACGGAGCGCTTTGTGAAAAATCCAATACTTTAAATGATGATTGATAATTTTGAAAACACAAATTTAAGATCATCCTTCGGGTCATTCGAGTTGATTTTAGGGTTTAAAAGTGGAAATTCGCAATAAACAAAGTTTTAACATACGATGAAGTGCTACGTTTTTGCTAAAATATACCCAAGCAATAAAATATCATGCTCGTAGTCTTTAATTTGGGATTTATTCCGATTGTGCAGTTGTCGGTACTACATTTTGAAGTAGCTACAAAAATTTGTCCGTTATTTCTTTCTAGAGAAGGGAATAATCGAATCATTTGGAATTCGAATCTGATTCGGATATTTTTTCATATCTGATCGAATCACTAATTTAATATAAATGACAAAAATCCAATTTTTACTTATACAAGGCACCTCCATTATGAAAATCAAAAACTTTATAGTTACGAATTGCTAATATTGGAATAAAAATACTTAAAGGCAACGTATTTTCAATTCACACTCCATGTCTAAGAGCAACAATTTTCATATTTTAACGACAAAATACAACTGATTTTGTTCCTATTTGACCAATATCGATTGCTTTCTGTCGTTGAAATTGAAAATTCACTTCCTTTGGCAAGTTTTTGGTCCTTTTAACGATTCGCGATTGATTCGAATATTCTTTTTTCCGAATCGATCCAAATCACCCGAATTGCCCAGCCCTATTCCACTTCTTGTCAGAAATTTTTGTTAAGCTTGAGTCACTGGTGGATCGCACCGTCAAGTAACGTTTCAACTATGACTTGTGCTTGACAAAATAAAACTTATTACTTTGTATAGGCGCTGCTACGACCTTTCATAAAAGGAAATTCTGTACTTGCTATATAATTTCTTGATATTAAACATAGAACGAAGAACTCTCGGACCAAAAATATATATAAAACATTAAATAATTTGCAAATGTAGAACCAAACACTATTTTAAAATAATTAATGGGTCCATATATGATTTATACTTGAAAAAAATGATAATTTTATAGGAAAAGATGTATTCTCGTATTTCTTTGCACTTTAAATATCATTCCCATTATTTTTTAAGAACAAATAAATTAATGTCTGTCATATTCGTCCAAATATATTTTCTTTAATTTGTTTCTTTTGGTATTCCATCAACGTGGGGTAGTATTAAATCAAACAACCGTTAGAAAATGAAGGGAGCGTATAATGTGTTTTTACTTTATAGAAAAGTGATTTGCTGATGTCGCGTGTTCGAGGGCGGTGTTAAGTATCGGGCATCGACTTCCTGATAAATACAACAAGCCAATTGATCCAGCTGATCAAAGATGGTGTTTCGTATATTATTATTTGAGATTTTGGTGATTCCCAAATAGAATAAAATGCAATTGATAGATTTGGGTCGAGTTTTATGATGTTCTGACATGAATTTTTTCATTTTATAAAGTTCGACCTCATTTGGCCGGGGGTATACGTAAATATTTAAGTGATAAAATTTTGTGCTTTTGTTTTACCAAACTTCGCGTAAACATCAAATTTATTTTATTTACTGACAAGAAGTGAATAATTTATAATTTTTTTCTATTTGTTCTTAAATTGAATTTATTTGAGACGATAGGTTTCTCCGATACAATTTTTTTAATTCTTTTAGTATATAATTCTTTTATCAGTTTTTCTTGATTTTTTATTTCAATAGAACTCGAGATCATGCAATTTCCTTTTATCGTAAAATTAAAAAATAGGTATTCTACACTGTGACAAATGTGCAATGGATTTACCGTTCATTTCAAAAATCCATTTTATTCAAAACCATCTTGTTAATGATATAAAAGACAAGTATGAGATGTTGATGGACACACCTTGGCGGCGCGTTCAATCAACAGCCCACGTCAATTGGTAAACAAAGTTGCTTTTGTAGCTTCATTTCAATATCACCGAATTAAAATAAAGCGAAGGAGCGGTAATTTTACGACACTTTTAGGATAGTGTTAAGTTGATAAGATGTGATTTATGGTGCAGAACCACGCCCATTCACCGACACTCCTATAACCTTCCTAATTTCGACAAAAATCGAATTCTTGCGTTTTAAATTTGACAATAAGGGGCATGGACTCCATATAAATCCCGAGTCAAGAGCATCACCAGCATTTTGTCGAGTTCTTGAATTTTGTTAAGATGACTCGAGTAGAGCCAAGTCATTGAAATCGGTAATCGAGTCAAATCATTACTTCGAGTCTCCTGAACTCTGAATCAGAGTCCAACACACGCCCACACATATGTGTTGGAAATATTGGTTATTGATGTGAAAATGCTATGTAGTCATTTTAGGCTTTTTTTAAAAAGGAAAACATATTGAAAAGTGTAATTTATGCATATGTACTTTTAGTATATCATGAGAGTAGTTGTTCAACGATTGCAATATGTTTTGATCAGGAAGTTTGTATAGCGTAATTAGTAAAATTTACACTATGTTTGTATGTTGTGCAAGATTATTAAAACACAATTATTATTTCTTCTGACGTCATCCATTTAGAAATTTTGTTTCATCAAGCATTAGCCACAAATGGACCGCCCCTACGCGTCGCGATTCATCAGTGGCTTATGCTTCACAAATGACTTAACATGTAGAAATATTTAGTGAAATGAATTTGAAGAGATGGAACATTACCATTAAATTATGCAAGTTTTAAGAAGCACACGGCACAAATATTAAAACTATTCAAATATCAATAGGTTTCCCAAGATTGCGTTACTGTGGAAATGAGGTTAGACACAATATCTAATCGAAATGCGATTCATTTCAAGATTTTCATATATCTGACATCCGATATCAATTTCCTACTGATTTAATGCACGAAAATTATGGTCAAATTACTTTAACAACACTTGTGCAAATTACGAGCCGTGAACTTTGCCACTTCGCTTGAATGTTCATTAATTGTCTTTAAAGACATTGAATTTCAATAATTTTTATTTAATTTTGCTTATTGCAATGACGGAAAAGGATCCAACCAACGGATACTTGATGTCAAAAAGCTACTAAAAATGATGTAACAGCAACTGCAATCTAAACGCAAAACATCACAAAAAGAACTGTACCGTTATAGTAATGAGTGATATCTGCCCTGGACAATAAATTTATTGCTTCATTTTTTCGATTTTTTCATCTCATATCACTCACAGAAAAAAGATCGTAAAAGGCCTCGCGAAAGTCCAATCAAAATTAGAATTCGTCAAAATAGTTGAAAAAAAGTTTTTTTTCCTAAATAAATTTTGTTATTATGAATGAATCACTGATAGATCGCGATAAAAGCCTGTAATGGCTGGCAATTCAGTGACTCTTCTTTGTAAGATTTAAATACACGTTTGCAGCATTGAAAAAATAGCAGTACATACACACTGAGTAATATTTCAAACAACGTACTGAATGAGCTAACCAGTAAAGCTCACGTTTTAGGGAGAAAGTTTCAGAAAATCATATTGAAGTTGATACAGACACAATAGTTGATAGAAATATGACTCGATTCACAATTTCAGCGATGCAGACATCCGATATCTATTTCCTAATTTCCTAACCATATGTTCGTAAAATACAACAATATAATTTGATAAACACATGTGGCATACTTAGCTATTAATGTTAAATAAGAACCATAGCCGAGTTAACTTTTAGTATGATCATACATGTTACTATCATCATAAATTAAAATACCACCGTCCATATTCATATATTATTAATCCCCAAGCATGGGCAAATGAGAACGAATTTATATAAAAATACGTGAAACATTACCAGGCAATCTAGGTTCGCCCTTAAAACTAGCAGGCAATGAATATTCTTGATTAACAAAACGAAACATTAGGTATTTGTCATCCAGCTGCATATAAAGCATTTTTAATATATCTGAAAAGTCTATTTGAAATGCTTTTTGTAATTAATAAGATTCACCTATACGTTTTTATAGACACCTATTTTGTTGACCGGGTACCTGCTCCAAAAATAGGTAATTTTATCTATTGTACCCAGGTAGTTGACTACGTAAAACTTCAAACATAAGCTCAGTAATTTAGGTATATTATATAGGTAGACTAGTATTATTTTATCTAGTACTGTCATAGCTATACTTAGAATACAATTTCAAATGCACGAAATTTGATGGATTTGACTGTTTTGAAGCTTACAAATATGGAAATGACTTCGATCCTGAGTTTAATGATGAAAAAGAATGAGAGAAAGACTTCGAGACAGACTATAATATAGATAAGGTCGATTTTTTAAAAAACATTTATTCCTCAAGTAATAATGTGTTGCTGCTGCAAACAAATAATTGTCCAGTAGTCATCATGTTGGCATCACATGTTCAAAATCTCGGTTTGAACCAACGGTAAATTCCGGTCAATAGTTCACACTCACAAGACTCAAGTCAAAAATGTAAACTTGGGAGCCTGGGACTAATCGGTCCAACAACACGAACCCCATCCGCTCACGAGTGGCCAGTGAATCCGAATCTTAGTCGAATCTGACTAAATACGAATAATTACTAAAATTAATAGAAAAAGATTTGAAGACAATCAATTCTCAATTGGCACTGCATGACTATAAGCGAAAATGTTTTAACGTCAAAATACAATCGATTTTGGTCAAATTTGACCAAAATTGATTGTATTTTGTCTTTAAAAATTAAAACTCCAATTTAATTGGCAAGTTTTTGCTCCTGAGAACGATTCACGTAAAATTCGAATAATTTGTACCTTGGATAGATAAGAATCACACAATCGAATGGCCCAGGCCTATGCTCAAGATGACCCACCCAAATGACAATAAAACACCAATTTTAGCTAGAAAATTCTGATCAATTAGTACAGATTAAACATATCAGCCTTGAATAGATTTCGTAAAACCAAACTCTTAAACTTAAGTTGATCTGCAGTTAATGTTTTGATGATAATAAAAATCAATAGCGGTTGTGAGAAACAGACGAAATTTGTGAAATGAAATTTCAATTGCTAGCATAATGTCTTTAATCATCTGTTGATGTTATTTTAGTACAGCTAGATACAAATTTGTTGGTATCTATAATATTAAGGTCAAATATTCACGATTCAGGAAGAAAAATTTCTATTTAATGAAAGTTAAATGAAAAATAACTAATATCGATCCCAATTCCGAAGGATATTTTTGTTGTTGTCCAGTTTAATGCACTGTAAAAGAGTATAACTTTGCCCTTCATTTGGAGAAATCATCTTGTTGGAGAGATTTAGGCCAAATTCCGGCTATTGTTGGAACACATCCAGGGGCGTGACAACCATTTTTGGATTTGAAGTTTCACTTTTAAATCACGGAGTAAATTTACTGTTGAAGAACGCAATTTTACCACAATTTTGTCACAGTGTAGTGTCCTTTAGAAGATATCTATTTTTATAGTAAACAATGATTAGATGCGTACTAAAACTTTTACGATATTGTCTGTTTTCGAACAACTCCACGTAATTCGATTTTGATACTGAAGCGGATATTTCCTTAAAATACATATCTAACTTTAAAAAAAATATAATATTTATTTTAAAGAAACTTCTGAACAAAATTGTCCAAAATATATTTGATGGACGAAGTAAGTGAACCCTGTGAACCCTAATAAAATGTATGCTATTTGCCTTGCTAACCTATTGAAAATGATACAACTTACATTTATATTGCTTGCTGGTACATCCTAAGCGTAATCTCAGTGCTAGTTTTTTTTATCAAAATTGATCAAAACCATGTTGCAACATGGAGTTTAACATGGAGGTTTCTGAATTCGCTATATTTTTAATTAAATTGCTTGAAGTAACTTTGATGTTTATTGAAAATTGTGAAATTAATCAGATGGATTATCGCTGAATTTAAATTAGTATTATTCCATAACTTTTTTATTAGATATATTATACGCAAAATATACGAATGTTGGGCTCTGGTTCAATATGCCAAATTCGAATGTAGGAGAGGGCACTTGGAGCAGTACATCCTCCGGAAATCCACAACACTCCCCTCTCAATCCTACAAAAACATTCGAGTTAATCAAATTTCGTGGTTTCAACATTAGCCCTGACGAAATAATCTACGTCATCTCGATATGCGAGAAAGAGTCAAGAAAGAATCTGCAAATGGATGAGCATCATCAATATGAAATTGGAAGCGCCAAATTTGGAAATGATTACAAGTGTAAAAAGCTGTTTCCGCAGGTTTTATAATGAGTATGCAGGTCATTCCAATGTTTTATCACGCGCGGGTCAAAAACAAACCACACCTCAATGGCTCGATCCATCAGTGGCTCACTTTTACAAAAAAGAGTTTAGACTGAAGTTTGTAATTGTAACGAGTTCAGTCGTATTTAGTGGGAGGATTCTAGTGTGTTTGATGTGGAATAAATTCTCACTACTGAACAATACTTGGTATACATTTCCACGAATATCCGTGGCATGTATATGAAATTTATTTTGATTAAATAACAATTGATATTTATTAAATTTCCTATTTTTTGCAGGAAAACTTGCTCCTATTCTCTGAGTAAATGTCAAATAAAGGGCAAAAAAATTAAAGGAGTTTTATATTTGCAGAATTTAAGGCAGACGAGTGGTTTCTGTTTATGTTATATGAAAAAAATCTACGAATGATTTTCCGATCATCATTTGTTCTATCTCAGTGAAAAATATACCAAGAGTTCGCAAGGATTAACGATTTACAACACAGATTCGAATAGAATTTTATCAACCTGAAACTATTCTCTGATGCTATGTGACCATTTTATAGATGTTTCAGAAAGAATGACAAGGATTATGGATATTTAGATTTATGCGCAATATTGTTTTAGAAATTAGGTTGAACTTTCCTTAAAAACATACATTATAAAAGTGGCATAAGCCTAAGACCCCCTGTCGACCGCAAAATTGTGGAATCGCCTTCATTTTAAGACTTGAGTGTTTTGAAATGTAGAAAATCTTAAATTCTTTTTTTCTTTCGCCTTCGAAGCTCATTAAATATTCCCATGGTATACCGGGTTCGAAGACTTGCAATATCATTTTTAAAGTAATTCTTCGCTTGGATCGCAATTTTTGATGTTTATGTCAGGATGTTTCATCCTGACATACGAATACGATACGTCGATGTATTAGCAACTTCTTGAATCCATCGACGCATTCGTGATATACTCGTCTACACTCAGAGAGAGATTGTCAAGAGACTATCGTTGTTTCATTACGTTGTCGCGTTTTTACTGCGACAATATGCCTATTTCAATATCTTATTATGTTTTTTTTACAGATATGCGCGGTTTGCTTATGATAATTTGACTTAGCATGGCTTTAAATAGAAAGCTAAATGTACGATACGATACGATATGTACTGCGTTTTTCTCAATCTAGTGTTAAAGAATAGATGGATTGCATATTTGGAATGATCAAGCAGGACAAGAGTTATGCAATATAAATAAAGGAAGAAATCATTCATAAATATAGCAGACGTTCAAGCCTCCAATACATCCAGTACATTAAAATTTACAAAACTGCGATCTTTAAAATTGTCCGAACGAATTCCATTGGGGTCGTAAAAAAACTAAAGGACAACTAAAAAGTGATGGAAGGTTTTAAAAGAATTCAGGACAGATATCATTCACTGCACTTTATTATGGCGGCTCATTCCAGTCATATCTACAGTTGATGATACTACCTTCTGAAGTAGTTCTTTTATATTTGATTGGCCGTACATTGGTTTCTTTAAGGTGTAGGAAAATTATTTAACCTCGTTGAACACTATATATTATTGCATTTGTACATTTTTGTTCCATAATGTTGGCTTTTTGCAATAAAATTTGACTTTTCGCTTCCAAAAAAGATTTCAGGCCTTTCACCACTCATTCCGCGTGCTCGTTGATAATTTTCTAATCTTCGATTAAAAATAGTTCTGATGACTTGTGGTTTTGACAAGATTTCGGACGCGAGATCCATTAGTGACTTCTAAAGAAACAACAAATATTCTAATTTTACTATCATAACTTGCAAATCAAGGAATTTATACTTACGAAATACAAATATTAGCATGAACAGACCTAAAGGTGATGTAATTTCAACTCGAGGCGAGATCAATCACGGACTTCAATGACGATTTCTTTTCTCACCTCAATAATTTAACTGCGTTTGCATTAAAGACTACTGGACAAAGCATATATACTTGATATAGCTGAAAAACATTCTGACTGGGTAGTTCATTGCATATTGTTTTGGGATTAAAGACCAAATTTCAACAATGACAATTCACAAAGACTTGATAAAGATAACTGAATTAATATTAGGATACTTTCTGTATATACAAATGTACAAAATAACCACAACTCAACTTAAAAAACGCGTTTTTATACCCAAATTAAAAATAAACTGATTACAATTTAGTTACAACAGTAAGATGATGTAAACATTTAACCCTAACACTGAGATGTGAAATGTTAGGTTAAATGGTCATGGCCAGTCGAAAAAGTTCATAATAACAGTTCTGAACTGAAAACTAGTTTGTTGTGCTTATGTGTTTTTTTTGCGAGAGATTTGAATCGCTTAAGCTGTGCGCATTTGACTTGCGACTATAGGGCTGAGCAAAGACGAATCATATGAACAACGAATAAAATATCTTTAGTATCAAACCTCCGTTTTCAATGCACACTCTGTGTCTGAGTCTGTGTCTATATTTTTTTAAATTTTTACGGACAAAATACAATCGATTTCATTTTGTCGTTAAAATCGAAAATTCCACCTTATTTTGTTCCTATGAACCATTCGCGATTATTTCCAACGATGAGTGCTTCGAATCGATTCGAATCACCGAATCAATGTATCCAGCAAAAATGCAGACAAAATATAATCGATTTTGGTCAAATTTGACCACAATCGATTTCATTTTGTCGTTAAAATCGAAAATTCCACTTTATTTTGTTCCTATGAACCATTCGAGATTAATTTCAACAATGAGTGCTTCGACTCGATTCGAATCACCAAATCAATGTACCCAGCCTCACGTTTTACGTATTAGACATAAAATGGTCGAACAAAAAATAGTGTCGTTGAATTAATGTAAAAAGAAGCAACGCAGTGATAAATAGTTTTTCATAGCACTCATCAAAGCACTCGGCCATTACGATATAATCGGTATAGAATGTTTACCGGTATTATAAATAACGCTGGGTAATTTGATTCCGTGATTCGAATCACACAAAGCACAAATTATTCGAATTAATCTTGGATCGTTCATAGGAACATAAACTTGCTAAATTAAGTGGAATTTTTATTTTAAACGTTAAAACGCAATCGATCCATTCAATCGAACATTAACATTAGGTTAGTCAATGTATTAAAATAATAAAACTATTAAAAATCAACAAGATATTTAAAAATGCATAACTGTGAAAATGAGATCAGACACAATAGCTAATAAAAATATGAATCGTTCCATGTTTTCCATATATCTGACATCCGATATCGATTTCCTCTTAATTCGATGCACGAAATTCATGTAGAAATTCTTTCGGTAAGATTTGAGCAAAATATGAATCGTGAAATAATTTTCAATATCATTTCATACGCACAAATGTGGTCAATCAGACAGTTCTAGACGATGGTGAGCTCATCTATCATTTCTTTGTTTGTTATAGCTTGCATTGCAACAAATTGGGCGCAAACGAAGTCTCGAGGGAGCGAAATCAAAATTGAGTGAACGCCAAACACAAATTACATATACAAAGCCAGGAAAAAGTTTTCGGACTATATTTTGATACGAATGAGGGTCACTGATAGACCGCGTTGTCAAGGCACGATCCATCTGTGATCCATTCCAAGCAAAAAAATACGTCTTAGGGTCATTACGCTATATCTTATTGTGAAGGAAAACACCATAGGGCATAAGCAATATTTTATGAAGTCATTTATTAGTATCACAACAATGATAGAGCTTGGTGGAGGAAGACGTCAATCGTGGAATCACCTCACATGGATTGAATATCCGTTCACTGTTCTTTGCAGTTATTTAACTCACGTTTGCCGCATACGAAAATTAGCAGACCTGGAAGAGCATTGAGCGATTGAGCAAACCGGAAAAGTTCACGCTTCGGTGATTGAAAATTCCAGAAAATATTTTGGAAATCGATAAAAACACAATAGTTGATAGAAGTATGATCCGATTCACGATTTCAACTTGGTTGACATCCGATATCCATTTCCTCGTCATGCGTTGAATATTACTTTTCATAAAACATAACGATTAAATCAAAAGGTTGCAAAACATATGAGCTAATTAACATTTATTGCCAATTATGGGCCTTAGAAATATCGAGATATTTATAAGTATGATCATGCATGTAGCTATTATACAGATAAATCGCACCTTGGCGGCGTGTTCCATCACCAACCCATACTCACCAAAATATATTTAGATTTTAGACAAACGTTTCCGATAGGATTGGTGCTTCGTATTCAACGAAAAAGTTTTAATACTTTTTACATTTTGGTCGTTAGTCGATTCGTGTATCAAGCACTGTGCACGCATGTATTAGGTACTGGATGATAACTGCTCAAAGATGTTATATCAGAAGAGGAACGTTTTTTACAGAATATACTTTGATTTACATTGCATATTGTACGGTTATGTTTCAAATTCAATTTTGCAATTGAGTTGGCCTCAGATTTTTATAATTACCTGTCAAATTCTATCAAAAGAATAAATGGGAATGGAATATCGACTACTCATTATTATATACCTTATGGGAAGTACAAAATGCATTGAATAAACCAGGCAACAGACTTTCGCACAATATATTATTAGTTTGATTATGATAATATAATAGTAAAAAATTAAATAAACACCCCTTTTTTGTAACAAACGGACTCAATTTGTTTTAACCGCTACGATTCAAATATTCAATCCGATGCGCCAATAATAGCTTTAGGTAGGGTGTTGTGATAGATTGGGAGTCTTCAATATTGCATAAAAATGGCAAATATGCTTATTATATGTAACATTGCTGAGGTGAAGAAAACGGAACCTGACGAAATTGCAATATTGCATATTATATTACTATCTATATATGCAGAAAAAAAATCGCTTAAAAATCTGAGTAAATAATTTGACTAAAAAATAAAAAAAATTTACATTTTGCAGAATAAAAACTAAATATCATATAATAGAAAAGCAACATGAAAATTATATTCTTTTTTTATTTTATGCTGCTTTGTCGAGTAAGTATATTCTTTGAATTCATTTTTATCGAATTTTTTATCGAACAGAATAGAACTTGTAATTCTACGAACGTCGTTTGTCAAATATAGTCAAGTTTTCTAGAATTCTGATGGACAGTATATTCATTTTCTTCAATATTTTATAAATTTATTCATTTTGCCGCGAAATCGAATTTTACGTTGTAAACTATGACATAAATCTTGACTTTGAGAAAAATGGCGATATGTCTGGCAAATATCATCAATCTCGTTTAGATAAAATGATGAAACAAAATTCTATTTCTAAAATGCATTTAAGATAGGGTATAAAATAAGCTATGCCCAAGCAGTAAATTTTCAATGCTACGTCCTGCGTTAAATAGGTGTCATTCAATGATGGATCACGCCGTCGAATCGCGGTCTCTCTGTGACGCATGGTTGACAAAATGAAATATCAATTTTTGCAAAAAAAAACTTTTTCTTAACTAACAATGTAAAAAATAAAGAAATTCGTCAGGCAATTACTTACTTTTATGACTTCTTATGTTTGATATAATGTCGAATGTTGTTACACTAAAAGAAAATGTAGTATAATATTGGTTTTGACAATGGGCGATGGGCGATGACGAAGGTAGGGCGCGATGACCATAATGATTATCATGTCGGCATCGCAGGTTGAAGATCTCGGGTTCGCGCACGGCTCGTTTTTCCCAAGCAAAACCCTTTAACCCTGGGTGTAATAACTTGGGTTTGGATAGATAACTTCTCAAAGACCTTAAGCTTGTCTGTCTGTAAGTGGCCGCTAGTGCAGGACCTTGTTGAGGGTGATTAACTAAAAATGCTTGACTATAAAAAATGCGCTGTTGGTGTGACGCATTACCGAGTTGCGTTTTTGAGGTAATTTTACAGATACACGAATGCAAATTATAATAAAATTTTATATTCTGCAGATGGAATCAGATTCGATGGATTTGATTCTTTTGGAGATTTCGAAAACGACGGCAATGACTTCGATACTGAGTTTGACGATGAAAAAGAATATAAGAACGACTTCGAGCCAGATTATGACACTGAGAAGGTCAGTTATATAATGATAAACGTACAGTACATACAATCACGTATCAGGCTCGTTCTACCATGAACCCATAATTGGCCGAAAATAAAGTAATATCGTATATTATAGATATACGATTCCTGTTTTTCAGGTGACTTCTGGCCTGTTAAGTGTGATTCATTGATATTTAAGACCCATGCTTGGCAAAATTAAATTTCTGACGAGAACCTAGATAAAAATTTGTTAATGTTAACAATATCTAGAACAAATTGATATTTGATTTCGCTTATGAAAATTTACCCCAATTCCGAATGACATGTTATTACGCAGTCTGTCTGTATAAAAAATTGCAAAAGTTCAATGTAATCTTTCCCCCTTTTCCAGTAATTCAACTTAGTGATATTACAATATAACTATTTAATTGACTTTTTCGGTCAAATATAGGCTTCTGATTGTTCTCAACGCGGATGTGCTGTTCATCAACCGTCCATAATTCGCATAAATACCTTCAAAAGCACAGTTTCGATACTTGGAAATATACAAATATTGTAAATAAACAATAATTCATCATCATTTTGTCACGGTGCACATTGACAAAAGTATAACTTTATCATTCATTTACAGTAATATTTTCAAACATCGAAAAGCCTCGTTAATAGGATTTATGTCAGTTGGCATATTAATTTTCACCCTTTTCCATAAACATCACGTATATAGTCGAAAATGCTAGTTTTAGAGTAATATTTTAATATAACCGATTGTTTTTAAAAAACGACGATTTCACCACAATTTTTCACACTTTATCGTCCTGACCAATGATAATATATTTCCACCATCAAAAATGATTACAATAGTATCAAAAATCGAAAGACACGGTTTCTTTTTGAACAAAATTAGATATTTTCAAGCATCATATAGACATAAAACAAGATTTTCTCATAATACATAATATTTTACTTGGTAGAATACTAATGATAACTATTTTTCTAGGAACTCATGAATGAAATTGCTGAAAAGTATTTAATGGACGATGTATGTAAATATTGATCGAATGTTTTGTTTTTTATTCACAATGTTATCATATTAATATTGATATCATTTTCAAGTTATGTAAAAGCAAATGTTATGTAAAATGTGAACAGTGGTCATAACGATTTCTACACTTCGCCAATAATAGGACTAAATTGTCAAGACTTTCGAGATGTTCACCCGGAATGTAATTTTTAATTTAGGATGAAATTAAACATATTCAAAATAGTTATTTGTGGTAGCGAAGCAGTAAAAAAGTGTACACTCAAAAACCACACACCCTATTGACGAAATGATTTGCATCATCAACAAGGAATGTGAGACTATTACCACTTGAGGAACTTGAGTATCAATACGATAAAATTCAAATATCGTTCGCACTATAATACCTTGAGTCGAATAACGTGACAATATCGATCCTAGTGCTATTTTCACTAGATTGTGCAAGGTCAATTGATTATTGTATTATTTCAGGCTAAATCAAAGAAGAAGTCTTTCTGTAGAGAATTTGCAATCTGCAAGAGAGAAGAACATGATAAAAACAAATTTATAATCGGCTGCGTGAAATTTGGAGCAGATTACAAGCATAATGAACTATTTCCCAACGTTTACAGTAAGTGTGTAGACCATCCCAATCAAAATTTTCGTTTTTGTCAAGTTTGTTAAAAAATACTATGTTCACAGAATAGCCTAACGATTTAATGTAAAATTAATGTTAATTTGAAATTAATAAATATTTCCAAACATCAAAATCGCTCTCTTGACGAGATTTGTGTCGAGTATAGCTTTGGACTACGACACGTTCCTTCAACAGTCTATGCATGATTGGTCAAAACAATCGGCATTTTTTATGTCTGATTTTAATATCACCAATTGAATTTGAGCAATTTTACGTATTTTGTTTTACAGTTTGGATGGCTTCACTGTGAACAATGCGCAGTAAACGTACTGTTCGGTTTTAGTAATTGCATATTCCAAAAATTCAATCAACACCACATAACTGGTCAAAAAAGTCGATTTCGTAGCTTTATTCAAATATCAACAAATCAAATAACTGTGAAATTGCGAGATTTTTACTGCACCTTTGTTATAGTGTAAATGGCAGCAATATTTTGTCCTTTTGTTTCAAATATTCAGCAGATATTAAACGTTAGGGGTAAATATAGAAATAGATAAACTTTAAAGTTTGATATTCATAAAATCTAAGTTGAATATTTGTGAATAGCAAATCGTTTCGAAATTCAATCATATTTCTCCTATTTTACAGAAAACTCAGCCAAGAAGCTCTGTCTCAAGTGCCAAGAGAAATGCAACGCACGTCAAACCTATCCGTAAACCGTACTTTTTCTGCAATTGGAAAATAGAAAACGAAAGAAAAAACTTTTCTATTTTTTATCATTTCTATTGTTTTAAAATGCCAACATTTGAATAAATACTCAATCAAAATTTTATTTAGTAAAGCATGAGCCACACATTGCCGGTGCCTCGACGGCGCGATCCATTAGAGACTCATACTCGACTAAACGTACTTTGATAAAACAAGAACTTTGAACGGGATAACCGTCATTTTGGTATTAAGCGCTGATGAATCGATGAAGTCTCTGAATTCCAAATGATTGATAGGAGTTTCGCAATTCAAATATTTCAACATTATTGGGTGGAGATCATTCTATTGATAATAATATCCAATGACAAACTTCACCATAATGATTTTACATTCAAAAATGTACTCGTCATACATCTAATCCCAAGGATCGCATAGTATGCGATAAAGTAATATTGCAGAAATCTAGTAATCAGATAATGTGTCATATTTAATAATCCAGATTTGCATTACAATTTTTATTTTTTAAGTATTCGTGTAAGTATGGCCTATTTGTGGTAAGAGTTAACACCTACGAAAGGGAATGAGTGTGGAAAATGACGTTTGAACCTAATTCTTACATCGCAGGAATATAAGTGACCAGTTCTTATAGACGATAATTGATATATTTATGCCAAAAATAAGGCACCTGGGAAATCACTGAAACAAAAAATACAAAAATAATTGCGGAAAAATCTCTGAAAATTATCAGCATTCTGAAGACAATGTAACTAGAAAAATTGGTTGTTTTCCTTTGAGAGGAAAACCTTGTATGGATTGGAACTTTTTTTCACAAATGTCGTGATTGGATAATCAATTTAAAAAAAATGTATCTAAATGCGTCAATCCGAGCTTTTAAAAATAAAATAAAATTACCGTAAAAGACCAGTGATTTTGTTGCATTTCTCTTACAATGCAGGAATCAGTACAATTGTACAATTTATTCGAATCAATCGTAAATCGTTCATAGGAACGAAAGTTTCTAAATAAACTTGATTTTTTATTTTTAACGGCAAAATCCGATCGATTTAGCCCAAATTGGACCAAAATTGATTTTATTTTGTCCTTAAAATAATATGAAAATTGTTTAACCAATACATCTTGATCTTGATATCTTGATTTTTACAATGGAAATGAGTTGTAATAATAAAAATGGGACATTGGTTAGTTACATAGATTAAGTGATTCGATCCGGTTCGTAAAAAAAATCGAATCAGATTCAAAATACAAATGATTCGAAATTGCACAGCCTCGTCACTCATGAGTATTACTATGTCACCGTGGGTACGGATTTGTCTCAAGAAATGAGTATGTCATCGGGATAGCTATTTCACCTGGGATGCGGATTTGTCACAACTTATGAGTTAATCTATGTCACTCTCCGAAATATATGTACAAATAGATTAAGGCGAATTAAATATTTAAACTGATTGTACTCTTTTGTAATTGAAATTTGCTTTAATTAATGAAAATATGAAGCAACACCCGAGCGTAACAAAATACGACAACGGAAACGTAAAATAAACTTACAAAAATTAATAATAAGAGTAAAACCACAATCTTCACACAAATACCAAAAATATGACTTAACTACTGTGTTGAAGTGCAGCGTAGTGTTGATATTTTAGGTAAAAATATCAAGTTTATCGAGACTACAGAGTATAAATTCCAAACATTTTCCACTGGTTCCAAGATTTATTTGAACTTTTACATATCAGTAAATTCAATAGATAAAAAAGGAAATTTTGTCAAATTTCCAACAAGGTAACAGCGTCAAAATGCCAGGTACCAAATTAAAAAAGGGGGTAAATCATTACAGAAATTTTACCGAAGGACTGCGTCTCTTCGACACGATCCATCAGTGACACATGCTTAACAAAAGATGTTTTTATAAAAAAATTTGACTGGGAACTGAGCAAATATTATGTTTCGATTAGAACAAGTTTTTTTTAGAAGAAGAATTTCTGAAAATGTGAAAATGACACTCGTAAACCACGAATAATATTATTTTTCAAGTGTCAAACGATTGTCAGTACGAAGTCTCTGACATCACCTGCTTATACTTAACCTGAACATGTGAATGCGCATAATTATAGTAGATCAATGATGAGCCACAGAATAATTTAACTTATGCTTAACAATACATATATGCACAAAATTATTCCGATTGGAATGAGATGAGAAATAAAAAAGAACTGTCAGCATTGCTTTTATGTACTCTTGTAACTATAAAGCACTGATTATTTTTAAAGGATGTTTTGGAAGAAAATGTTTCAAAGTAACGTATTCTGAATATCAAAATAAAACATATGAATGTGCAAAACAAATGTGCAAAGATATTGGGTCTGATTAAAATCTTGCAAATTTTATGACCAATGTTATTTTGATTTTAAAAAAGAATATTCAATGGAAAATAACAATCCACACAGTAGAGATGAGTTGTTAGTATGGATTGGAATGGACCCACAGGTTTGAAACTAGCTTATATATTGTAATATTATAACAATAATTATTGATATATAACTAAATTAGAAATTTTATTTTGCCAAAAATGAGTCGGCCTTGTTGTTGTGGTATTGCAAACTTAACAAAAGATGTTTCGACAAAAATGCTCAATCTAGTAAAACTCACTTGGCATTACAATATGATGAACCAGAGCTCGGTGTCACAAATCAATCTCCAATCTCTGAAACCTTCCGGAGCCTTTGTAAAAATATCATACTTGAAAACGATGATTGATAATTTTGAAAACCCGAATTAAAAATCTTCCCTGCGATTGGGACTTTGAACAAATATTATATCGCGCATTGTCAATATATAACTCCAGACACTTTTATCAGATCATTCGAGTTTTTTTATAGTCACTTCATAGAGTGGATCACCCTGTCCAAGGTCCTGTACCAGAAGCCACTTATAGACGGACAGGGTTACAATTGCTGGAAAGATATGATCTTATCCTGTTCGGCTCAGCCCGGTTATTACACTCTGGGTTGAGTTGTGGGCATGGATAAGCGAGACGGACTCGTCGAGACTCAAACCCGAGATCTTCAACCTCCGATGTTTAACCACTAGGCCATCGCGCCCACATAAAAGTTGTTAAGTAAGATGTTACATTTTGCCGAAAATCGAAACAAGTGATAATATATCAATTTTGCCTGCTACAAAGGCACAAAAGAACAAAAATCATCCTTAAATAGTTCTGTACAATTTCGTGCCTGTCCGAAGGGTTGGATGAAAAAAAGCAAAGAAGTGGATGGTTTTATTATTGCCAAGGCCATATAACACTTTCTGCATTCAAACTTTGGGTCTGAATTTTCCTTGCGATGTTTTTCATTTGATGTGTAGCTGCTCTTGCTGATACTAAATATATTTCGAAGCAGACCGTTGTTATATAAGTGTCAGTTTGTTCCCTCAGACTATGGCTGACCTTGTATAGAATAAACTCCAATAATTAAAGATTGATAATTTTCATTCTCCCTCTGTAATTTATAATCATATAATTGCCGTTGGCTACTACATAAGAGCAATGCTCGTACACAAAAAATTGAAAAAATCGAATAGATTAACGTTTAAGATTCGATCCGATTTGAAAATGAAATCAAAAACGGAATAAAGTTTAAATCATTTCTGTTCCAATTATGTCAGATGTCATAATTATTTGCAACGTATTTAATATTTTAGGCAGAAATTTTGAATAATAAAAGCTAAAAAGGAAAATAAAACACAAAAAAAACATTGTTTCGTTTATTCAAAGTCTTTTTTATTTTGGAATCATAACTTATCATTTTAATATGATTGGTGTGTGACATTCAATTTTTACATTGAAAATTATATAGTGATAAAAATTAAGAATCGAATATATCCAAAACTCAACAAAATTCTTTTTCACAGATTTATAACTTGACAAATTTATTTATTGTAATAAAAGGTCAAAAAATATCATTCACATTTGCTCTTAAAATAATCTTATAAAGTCGCATCCTGTTTCATACTTTTTCAACTTTAAGCTTTTTCATTTATATTTTTTTATTTGAATTATTTGCTGTGGTCTGACCTCGAACCTACTAGATCCATCATACAAAAGTATTTATTTTTCTCTACTTTTTATTCGCTGTTTCGTGGCTAATTTGACTGAAGTGAAAATCAATATAAAAACTCGGAATATCGGAAATTTCATTTACAATGCTATTGTTGTAGAAATTGGTTTGATGATAATGTGTTACTTTCGATTTGTTTAAAACATCGAATTATCATATAAACACTTTATTTTGGTTGATACCAAGCAGCCATAAAATCTATTATTTTTTTAAAGTAAGACAGCTACAACTCATCACGTTTGTGTCCTGATTGCACGGTGAAATCTGCTTATGAATCGGTTGAACGCCAAGTTGGGGGAATGTTTGGGATACCTACCCCTTTCCTCCACCAACTGCTACAATCCCAAAATGTATTAGGATCACCGGGAAACGCAGAAAATTGTTGCACTACTACCTATGTTTATTAAGACTTATTATGCTTTAACATATTCTCTAACAAACGTTTGCACTTGGTTGAGCACTATTGTTTCTTTCACTGAAAAAACCGCACTCCCTCCATGCCATTTCAATATATGGCAGTAACATTGTATATTTTTATTCGGAAAATTTTTGTCAGCGGCGCACATTTTGACGTCGAACAACTTGATTTCTCCAACTAGTACCACCGGGTCTAGCTACTGCTTAAAAACTAACTTAAAATAATTTACCTCGACTTGTTTGAAATAGGTCGGGATTTCATTTTATCTGCTGTGTATAAGGTGTCTGTATATTACTTCTTACTTGCCTCATAAAACTGTTTTTTATTGAAAAATCCTAAATTGTTTTTTATGCAGTACAAAAACAAGCAAAAAACACTGAGTAAATATTCTTTTAAAAAAGCAATTATTAATAAATAACCGCATCTCTAAATATATTCCAATCAGTATATACAAAATGTTAAATATTTTTAGAATTAGATGAAATGACAAGGTTAATTTAGTAATTGTTTTTCTATTTACATTCACTATCATTTCATGATGGATTTGCAATTAAATATGTGAGCTTTCATACAAGTAAAACTGTATGAAATCGTTGAATGAAATTATTTTTTACTTTAAAGATGCGTCCTCACTCTATTGGTAAGGTGCTACTACAAAATGTAGTGCCGGCAACTGCATTCTGAGGGGGAAAGATCTCATACTGCTAAACATGTTGCAACTCAGTCGGAAATTGTTGCCCAAACGAGGAGCGTTCCATCTGTGACTTATGCCTGATAAAATCAAATTTATTATTAAAAACACTGCATTTAAACCATCATAACATGATTTTTGAAACATAAAACCGAATAATTTAGGCAACAGAAGACATTGCTATCTTTCAGTTTTTTTTCTTGGCGAGGTATTTGTTAAAACAACATGGCGACAGATCCTACCAGTACCAAGATGCAAACGACAACACAGGTACAATTTATTTTTTTTTTAATTTTGTTGATTTTTAGACACAAACTGATTATTTTTTTTTTCTTTCACTGTTGAGCAAAATAAATTTACGGAAATCCGATCAATCATTTACTTATCTACTTGAAGGAAAATCTATGTGCAAACAGATTAAGACAAATTAAATATATTACTTTTTGTAATTGAAATTTGCTCTAATTAATGAAAATAGGAAGCAACACCCGAATGCAACCAACTAACGAACACGGCAACGTAAAAAACAAAATTTAGAAATAGGAGTAAAACCCCTAACTTAACACAAATGCCAAGAAACATAACGACTGTGTTAAAATGCAGCGTAGTGTTGATCTTTTATTTTTTTATTTTAAAAAGGCTTTCGAAATAGACTATTCGCAGAACTTATCGATGAAATCTCACGAAATTACATCAAGTGCTTCAAAACGACGATTGTTTGAGTTTTCATTAAGGTATGCGTAGTTTTGTTACAGAAACATAATTACCTAATTACACTTTACCTTAAGTTTTGTGAAAAATTTGTTCGACTCTATCTTGTATAGGAAGTAACTGGGTTCTTATTACATCTGCAGTTGGTGATATTTGTTACTAGAAAATCACACAAAATTTTTACTTTTCAGCATTACGTTACTACATGAATTTTACGCCATGGAGCTCCTGTTTTGCTCAGTAACCAAATCAGAAAAATTGTAATCGCTTCTCGGCCTTTTGGCTAAGATCAATCAAGAAGACCAACAAAAGAAGCTCATCGTCGCCGTGTACATCTACACGTCTGATTTCTTCACGTTCGATATTCAAGTATCTTGTCGTCGTCGTTTACATCTACAGGTCCGACTTCTTCACTTTCGATAATCAAGTAATTTGTCGTCGTCGTCATCGTGAAGGTTCTGGTTCTCAACACCGCCAGTCCGAGCTGATCGATCTACTTTGGCTCCCTGCAATGCTCCCTGACTTCGCCAGTGGCAGGGCTGTTGGCTCCCCGCAACGCTCCTAGTTTTACCAGCGGCGGGGTCGTTGGCTCCCTGCAACGTTCCCTGGCTATGCCAGTGGCAGGGTTTTTGACTCCCTGCTGCGCTCCTAGTTATTTTCATTACTGGCGCAGGGCCAATCTCTTTTGCCCGAACCTCTGAGTTCTTTCGGAACCCAGGCCATTATAACACCTTTATTAAGGCGAGCGTCATGGCCCTTCAACCGGCTCTTTGTTGGGTGGTATTCGGTAGATGTTGGCTCCCTGCTGCGCTCCCTGACCAAGCAACGACAGGCGCAGGGTTTGGCTCCCCGCTTCGCGCCCTGTCCGAACTCACGCTGGCTAAAGTTAGCGATGGGGCTTTTGACGGGTTGTGCCCGAAGCGATAAACTGCCGCCCGTTCTCGGGTGAGACCACGATGCTGCGAGCTCTGATACCAATGCGGAGTTGTTCTCGTTGTTCTAAGTCTCTGCTTGACACCCCGGCCCGGCTAGAGCAGTAGCTGGATACCCGAAGTCGTAACATAAATGAACCTATATATGAAAGCTCCGGCCTAGCCCAGTTACTAGCATATATGGAAATCATAAGCCGTCCGTGCCGAAACTGCTTTCGGGTTCAGCAGGTGGTGGATTTCCGTCGGCGGGAGTGCGACAGCATCGTCAGAGTCACCGACCCCGATGACGGCGTTGTCGTGGACTTCCGGGCTCTGACCTCATGCCTGGCGTCTATGCTTGCTTGCATGAACGCCATGCATTCGAAGAGGACTTTGGTCCTCGTCTCGGCCTCTGGTGTGTTGTCTCTGGACCTCGGTTGTTGCCCCGCTCAAGCCCGTTAATCGGCCGCTTGCTATTGCCGCTGTCTGCTTCTTCACGTCGCAGCCAGGGAACGTTAACAGCTGATGGAGCCCTTCACCGGTTTGGCACGCCGCGGATTGTATAAAATGCGCTCCTATCGTATTAGCCTAACGCCCATTCGATTTGATCATACCCTCTATTTCTGCAGTATGGGTGACATAGTGCAGGGATCACCTCTCATCGGTTAAGTAAGCCGTTTGAGGAGTACAAATTTTCCCCTGTCGCTGCGGCCTTCCGCCGACAGACGACATGACAAAATTATTTTCAAGCGTTCCCCCATTTTTTTTAGGTTCGTTTATAAAAGATTTCGTTCCCATTTGTGTTCAGATATTTCGGTCCCTTTCAAAGTTTTTTTTCTGTCCGTCTCGTATGTCGACACTAACACCACTAATAATCAGCACCACACAGTTTTCACCAAACACTTTTGTACCATTCCTCCTTTGGCCGATTCACTATCCAAATTCATAGAACAAAGCTTTACATCTTACTCTGCACAGCTGGGCGACTTGCCCCGTGTATGGTACCTTTCAAATTCACTTTTCCACTTGACCGCTCGTTGTGTTTATTTATTTTTGTTTATTTATTTTTTTTTCTGTCTGTCTCGTATGTCGACACTAACACCACTAATAATCAGCACCACACTGTTTTCACCAAACCCTTTTGCTCCATTCCTCCTTTGGCCGATTCACTATCCAAATTCATAGAACAAATCTTCACATCTTACTCTGCACAGCTGGGCGTCACTTTTCCACTGGACCGCTCGATGCGTTTGTTTATTTTGTTTTATTTTATTTTTTGTGTCCGTCTCGTATGTCGACACTAACACCACTAATAATAAGCACCACACAGTTTTCACCACAGCCTTTTGCACCATTCCTCATTTGGGCGATTCACTATCCAAATTAATAGAACATACCATTACATCTTACTCTGCACTGGGCGACTTGCCCAGTGTACGCCATAAATCACATTCGCTGCCTATAAGGCTAGCCTGACACGCCCTCCAAGTTTGGAGGAGGCCATTTCAATGGCAAAAGGGACAAATATATATCCCATTCCAAAATCTTAAGTATGAGTCACAGATGGACCGCGTCTCTTCGACGCAATTCATCAGTGACACACGCCAGTTTTTTATCTGGTAGCTAAGAATGATTAATATTTTGATGAGAACGAGGTGTAGTTGAATCTCGCATCGGTTGTCTTTTGATTTTTGTGCATCGAAAAGTTCTCGCCTTCCATCGTTTTTGCTTTCCAGCCGAAATCTTAGCCCAATTATGAAAAGGTAGTCGACTCAATAACACGTTACAAACTCACGCGCAGTTTAAGCTATTTGTTATGTAGTAATTATTTCATTCAACAGTGCAACATGCAAAATCACAACTATGTCTCCGATCAACCAACCTATTTTTAAAAAAAGAAACTACGGTTGAAACAAGTTTAGTTGTAAAGTAAAAAAAAATCATAAAGAAAGAGACTACCACAACAAACCCGGAAATAACTTCAACTAAACTTACATGCGATGAAAACGCAACCACACCAGGTTAAACTTTATTTACTGGTCAATTATTAAGGAATTTTCACAGACGTCTGCTTGTTTATTTTATAAAGTAATGAAAAAGATAAGACTATTTAGGTTTAATAAATCGAAATTCCAAAAAAATGTCAATTGGGCTTTTTTCGCATCGAATTTTGCATCAAACATTTTGAATCGAATCTTTCCGAATTGTGCTTTCATTGCGAAATTTGTTCACTAAGATTTTAAAAATGTTAATTTATTTCTTTCTGTTTAAAAAAATATTTTTCGAGCATATTAGAGATGTATCGATATTACTTTTTGCCGATACCTATATCGATACCGATGCCGAAACTGCAAAATGAGCCGATACAAATACCGATACTCAAAATTACCGATGCCGGCAGATACCGATATTCATCACGAAAATTCAGTAATCAAAATTCAATATCCGAAGATTGTAGGAAAGAAACCCAAGTTTAACAAACAATAACAAGTTTAACAATTCATTCCCAAGTAAGATACTGATCCATTTTCTTAAATAACGTTTGATATGGCGAGGACTGTGCTGAGCCGACTTGAGCTACCTTTTTAGTAGCAGCCTATTGTCTTTCAAGTGACCGTCAGTTATAACTTTTAGGAACTGATTTATTCCTAAGTTTGAGAAAATTCCAAAACGTTCCTTCCGAACATATAAAAGGTATCGATGGTATCGGCTATTGTGTCCATTATATGATTTTGGGACATCATTTATTCATTATTATCACGCCAGCCCCTAGTTTTTATTAAATACAATGCCGAACTGAAAAATTTATCATTAATGTCGTTTTAATCCTTTTTTAAGAATTTTGCTTGATATGTGCATTGAATAGCAGTGCTTCCAAATTTCTCAACCAAAGAATTGAAGTATTAGTAATAATATGTTGTCAGTGAACTCAATACCGCCAGTGAAATCACAATATTCTTTCAATCTCAGTGAAAAAGTTCTGTCCACATAATGTTTTAATATACATCAGCCACTTATGAATTGCGTGGTCCATCTGTGGCACATGCCTAATAAAATCTAATTTATAATTTGGATTGTAATGTTTTGGTTTTGCAGTATAGATTCATTGATTATTACATCTCAGTATATTTGAAGTCTTAGAAAAGTTGCCCAATCACAGACAAGATTTCATGGAAAATGTACACACTGATCTACTTTTTTAAAATGAAAAATTTTCATCTCATAAATTTTCGAAGATGCGATGATAAAATTCTTCGTCGTAATTATATTTAATATAAATTTAAATACTAAATTTTCTCAGTTTTGTACATGGGCAACTGAATTTTAAAGTTGCTAAATAATCCATTTTAGGTTCCATTTTAAAGTTTGCTCTAAGCAAGGTCGGAAGAGATACAGAATAGAAGCAAAGAGCTGGCCACTGAAATGACAAAAGTATAAGTTGTAGAGAGTCGCAATCATCCTGGGCGATGCAGGTGATGCCATCAATCATTTCTGTGTTTTCATCTAATCGATTCCTATTAACCGTACCTAGGAAATATTTAGATCAAGATTTTAAAAACGCGAATTGCATATGGACATTTTATATATGAGTTTTACAATTTAAAATTTACGCTTCAATTTACAATTTTAGGCTTTAAAATCCGAAATTTTGTAATTTCATGAACAGTCTGGCAAATGGACACAGACATACATTTGTGTTTTCGCATATGAGCGATAACGTTAGATTATTGTGTTATAATAATAATATTCTATAAATATTGCACGGTTCTAAAGCCTGATATGATTATTGAAAAGGTGATTCTGACTTCCTCGTATGACTTTAATGAATAAATTACATGAAGTTTGAACCCCTATTACAGAACTATGACTATATGACATACTGACACATTTTTCGGTGAAAGTTGAAACAAATGATTAATCAAACTGACATTAAGCGAATATGTTCCGTCTATATATTGTGTTTGTATAAATAATATTATATGCGATTTTAATTTCTAAAGGTCGTTCCCTCCGTCCTCATATCACACGAAAACAGAGCAGCTAACATTTAATAAACCTTGTTCAATTAGAATATAAGAGCGAATAGGTCATGTGAAAGCGACGTTTCAAACATTGAAATGTTCAATAATCAATTTAGTTTTATACTTCGTTCATTCGCGTGTAATATTAGGCTTTCTGTCATAGCATCCAAGAAACGGTGTTTGAATTTGCAAAACGATTATTAATATTATAAATCATCTGAGTAGTTTAGTTAAGTATGATTCACCGATAAATCGCGCTGCCAAAGCGAGGTCCATCAGTGTCAGCTTAATAAAATAAAATATGTTTTATCCCAACAATTCGTTCTATCACTAATCCTTTTTAGGAAACACAAGATATTTTGAGTTTTGCAGTGCGTCAACAGTTGAACGGAACAATGAAAATTGTGATACATTATGATTTCCGCCTATAGGTAGCACAACTTATAAAACAATAACTTAAAATATTTAGACGAATGACGAATAACGAATAGGTAGGTAGTTTTGACTTCATTGATTACGCGCTTCAGAATAGTCCTAACGTACTTCTTGCGTATCGTAAGATGCGACTTATAGGAACCCAAGCCAAGAAGTGGCAGATAATTTTACCATTGACCCGGAAAGATACCACTGCACTTTACCATGATTCAGTTCCGTTTGGGATGTTTTAGATTGCAGTTGCTGGTATTTCATCTTTGAGTAGCTCACTGATATTGAGTGACCATTGATGGGGTCCTCTTGTGAGCTGCTTCCGGCCTTGTTTAGGATGAATTTCAATAAAAAAATTGAATAGGGTCCAACTCCTAACGCAGATGCATATGCCTACCTGACAAGCAAAGCCATTTTTAAATACTTTTAAAATGAGGAGCAGGTGATGTATCCAGTGTATTTTACATCAGGATTAACTCCAATATATATCGTGTTCATGAAATTAGACATACTATACTAATCTATTTGTTACTGTATTTATATAAATAAAGAAAATGAAGGGAAAAAATGAAAGAAGCAACGTTATGCTATTAGATGGAAGTTATCGTAAAAGAATCAAACGCAAAATAAGAAGAGAAATGGTCAATAGTGATGGTTCAGTTCAGTAAGGGCAACCGAGTTTTTAGTTAAACTAGGTGGAGTATAAAAAATTTGACAGAAAACAAAGTATTACTAGATAACCTAGTTTCATGTTTCAAACTAGGTTGTACCTAGATTTAAAATTATTTAAACTAGGACCTCGTCATTTCGCCGATGTAAGACATTTTTATTGATTTGAAGATTGACATTCGAAGTTTCCCATACCAGATACCTACATTTTTAAACAGGTAACCAAATAATTTTTCACATACCAAGTTGAAAATTAGATGATCTCACCTATTTGGCCCAGTGAATTAAAAAGATAAATCTTCGCAAATATAACTCGAAAAAAATAAACTAGGTGATATCCGTTAAACTAGATATAAGAAATTATATAATGAACTCGGTAAAATAGGTATACTAGGTAAACTCAATACCTCGAATTGCGAGAACTAGTGCAGATAAACAGTAATCGAAAGCAAGCCTTATAGCGGAGAATTACCAACCTACATTCGCATTAGAAAAATCTTTTCGTATGTTGAAAAATCTGTTCATCTTTTGCATGTATTTTCCATGTTGTATAAAATATTATTATTTAAAGATTTAAATATCGTAATTCTCTATTTTGATGTAATTCTGCCGAATGAAATGCTTGTCTCAATCGGAAATATATTTACGATTCACGAGTGATTAATGTTCCAAGGCTGTATTTTCATTCTATTAAATGAGCATCAAGCTTAAGATTGTCTGAAAAGGCTGATGTCGAATCATACTTTATTTACCAATGTCACATTCTCCAGTGACATAATATAGCTAGTCAATACCGCGCCTGATTCATCAGTGGGCCATACTTTACAAAACATACCGTGCCAAATTTTTCCGATTGGACGTTTATTAATATTTATATGTAATTGATCTGATTTGTTTGTTTTATAAAATCAAGCATTGCTAAATATTGAAGGTTGAATCATCATATTTAAGAAAACACACTAAAAAGTCAAATTGAACGAAAGAAGTATTTCTGCCTCAAAAGGCGGGGAATATGTTGTCTACGACGTTTATAATCTTCTTACTTTTTATTCTTCAATGGAATAAAGTATTTTCTGGTAAGTTTTTGTTTCTTCAACTAATATAAACTAAATTATTTTTTGATGAAAAAAA
This sequence comes from Styela plicata, assembly GCA_963675895.2. NCBI lineage: Eukaryota > Metazoa > Chordata > Ascidiacea > Stolidobranchia > Styelidae > Styela > Styela plicata. Next base: position 5,438,054 of record OZ023146.1, read on the forward strand.
TGAAAAAGGAATCTCGGAGAAACCGGATTATTAAACTTTGTCATAATGTTTTAAATTTGTCGTAAAATGATCGAAATCCAATAAATTATTATACATTGTATATTATAGTTTTTCTGAAACGAAAAGTTTTATTTGATAAACCGAAACGTAAAGTTTTATTTCAAGATTTAATTTCCATCCAAAATTTTATTGTTAAAATATTTAAATTGAGTTTATTATTAAATAAGACGAATGTGAAATTTTTATTGTACCGAAACGTGTTATGACATATATTTGAACAAAACTAATTTCTCTGTGTTGGAACTACATCGAGAATTAGGTTATAAATTATAGTTCAATGTCGGTTTTATTTATATATTAAAATAAAATTGACAAATCAACAATTTCATACTCATTACATCATTGCAAATAATATAACCAAGTATTATTTTTTGTAAAAGAAAATTGCCTGATATCGGGAGTGAAAACGAAAAATCGATCTATGTATATGGCGACCCACAACCAAACTTCAGAGTATTCTGTTTTGAGTGAGCTATATAGGTGATTTTTATTATTCAAGATATTATTTTTCCTAACCGTAGCCCCTACACTGATTAAAAGGCTTTCCTGGCAACTGACATAAATATTAATATTAAATTTTTTTTCTGATATTTATTAATAATGTTTTTCTTATATTGTCACATCCTAAGAAAAAAATTAGTATTTACTGAGAGTTTAAATTCTTATTTTAGAAAATGATTACAAGAAATGTTTCTCACCAGTTGAATGTATGGTTGGAGAAAAATACAACCTAGAATGGATTCAAACTTATCCATCTCCACAATGCGACGAAAAATATTCGGTAAGAATATTTTTTAAGACTGTGCTCGATTGAATTCTATTTTATGAGTTTTTTTTTTTAAATTCACAATAGCAGTAGGAAGAAGATTCTTCAAGATGTATTGCCACCAACTTTACAATAGGCGGGAAACATCTCATCAGAACTGAACCGGCATGGTGAAGTGCATCTGCCGGGGCAGTCCAGTCATCTTTAACAGACATGAGTACAATTTTGAAGCCGGTCGTGAAATTGCCTCAAATGCACAATACATCTATGAATATTAATCAAATTTATAGTTCTATTCATTTTGTGATCGTGTTACAGTTTTGTACATAAAAAAATGATTCCCTTGAAGACACGACTAGATCAAACTGGCAATATCTAGCTTTGTAGAACGAACAGACCATGTCCTAGAAAGAGAGTTGCTTTACATTTTTTGCCTTTTGCCACCAAAAAGAGCAGAAATATTCGTTATCATTAGTGCTTGAAAAGAATGAAACTTGGTAATACTAGAAGCTTTGTTATCCAGAATACTTGATTATTAATGGAGTTGTGAAGGATGGTATGAAGTCGCGGACAAACTGACGAACGAACCAATAAAACACGGTTCAATCATTCAACAAATTATTTGAGAAAGCAATTAAAATAAAACCTGTCACCTTGACCGGCTTTAAATTGACAAACAGTTGACAGTATGTAGGATTGGTAGATATATTTTCATGCAACTTTCTCTTTGATATTTTCACAAACTTGTGAACTGTTGAATTGTTGACAATTCTTTACTAGTTTGGCAGGAATGTTGTTAAATCATTTTCCAATTATAATTTCCTTGTATTCAGGAAAAAGTGAACAATGAAATGAAAGAACTTGAAAACAACTTCAATAATTCTATTCATCAATTTCTTAGAGGTATGCAAATGAACATGATATTAAATTTTACGCAATTTAAAGAGTAATAAATTCTGTTAATAAATATTTGAAACTTCCTAATTTACATTTCGGGCATTGGTCAAATTTCTTTATTTGGCATAAGCAACAAATGACCTGTGCCTCAACATCATTGTCTTCATATTGTGAAGCCATGTTTTGAGGTTTGGAGACTTTTCACAGTATATGTATTGGATCAATAAAAACCCTTAGAAATATATTACTAAAATACTTCGCATGTAGATGCATAATGTATCGAATTACCTGCTTATCTGAAGCGCAATTGTTTTTTACCATAAAGGATTGAATTTACCATAGCTATAGTAAGCCACCAAATCTATTTGTGGGTTGTTTAACAGCATTATTTTGACGTAACTGAACAGTGTTCAAAATTTTCTTCGTTTTTTTTTCATTTATGAAAAGTAGAATTAATAATATTATAGTTTTATATTATATTTTCCAGGGCTCGAAAATATATGTTCCTGTGATAAAGAAAAATCAGCAAGTAATGCAACGATAGATGTGATGAAGAAGAACATACCTAACAAAAATGGTAATAAATCCTTATTCATGAAATTTTTAAAATAAAAACATAGAATAAATGACCGAAAAGGCTCATATCACAATTTTTCTTTTCGAGAAAATACATTTTTAAGTCGGAAATTGTATGATAGTGTGGCAACACAAAAAGTCATGAAATCTTGTCAAATCAATAGATATATATCCTTTTTGAAATTCGAATATTGAACACTGGCCTATCTTATCTGATTTCATTTGATCCGAAGTAACATCCGAAGTAAAAAGTGCGTATGTACTAACCTGAACTATATAAAATAACTCTGCCGAGGACGGAGGGTTGGCCGTAATTTTATCGTCCTTTCGGCGTAAATTTGTTCTAATTTTAGATATTCCACTGAAGATTTAGATATTCCAAAAATCGCTTCTGTTCCAGCAAAAGAATGATTTCAGCTTTGTCTGCTGCTTTTCAAAGCATTATTGTAGCTGAAACATTGAAAAAAACGGTGACATATAAAATTCTTGTGCTTAAATGGACACTTCTAATCTTGGTTGATCCTCACACCCAACTTGATTGTGGCACTAAAATATTTGGTTGTAGGAAAGTGAAATCATTTGTGAAAAACGTTACATCCCGGAGCACGCTTCCGGACATAGGCTCTCATGAAAGCACTCTTTTGGACATACGGCTATGTGATTTATACAATTTTACAGAAGATTACAAGAAGGCGATATTTAGACACAAAAGAGATAAATAAAAAAAATTTGAAAGAAATAATAAAACTGGTTTTGGCATTTTTATACATTTGTCTTCATGCTTCTCACCCACAGATAATTATGAAAATTGATTTCAATGCAAAAATATTCCAATATTATAAAAGCGCGTGAGATAATATCATTCTGTTTTGTTTCGTTTTTGTAAATAAAAAAGTTATATAAGTTCGAAAAGAGTTTGAATTTTATGTTAAATCAAAACATTTTCATACAACTTTTTTCGACCTATTGTTCCCGGACTGGGTTGATTCATAATTTTCTAAAATCGTGACAAAATTATCTTTTTTTTCTTAATATTTAATAAAATACATTGAACAAATAAATTATTCAAATTAACTTATTATTGGCATAACTGAGTAATTCACATAAAACTTCAATTTCCCCAAATTTTGATTTACAACTAAGTTCTGCTTGCTTTCATTGTTTCTTATATATTTTTAGATAAAAACAAATGTTTTGGTCCTGTCCTATGTTCTGATTCTGACAACAAAACCTTTCCAACTTGGATGAAGATTTGACCTTATATTACATGTTCAGAAAGTGAGGAGGTAAAAATTTAGATAAATATATTTAATGAGGTTGCTATTTTGGTCAGGAAAATAAAATATATTTGTTAAGTATGATACACGATTTGGCCTCCTCAGCCGTAGATACCTTTGTCGTAACTGTAAAAGTTCGTACATGCAATACAGTGCTTTTTGCTGATGGTGCTGTTGCATTTAATTCATTTTACGTATCTTTTCACGATTTGGTGGAGTTACTGCTTCCAACTTTGGTTTGGGACGGGGATATAGTATGATCTGTTAACAAAAATAATTTAAAAGTTTTCCTTTTCTATTTAGATTCAAAACCAAAGATTAATTAGGATGTTTAATGCTCGCCTGTGATGAGTCTTCACAATAAGCAATTTAAAACAAAAATAACATTTTCTTTTCAGAAATATAAGATTTGGTGACGTCACAATACTGCTTCGCCAACATTTTTAAGTTGACCACTTCATTTCCTCAATGTATTTGTTTTTATTTTCCTATTTCCAGTCATATCTTGGTTATTTTTTGAACCAGGAACAAGAAAAACTGAGCAAAAAGATTGATGAACTTTTCCAAAGTTCAATTCAACATGCCACTGCGGGTAAGAAATGTCGCTTTCAATTCTGCATTTTTTTTTTCACAAAATATCATAATTGGTTTGCATTCCAATTTATCCTTATCAATAAATTTTTGTCGTTGTCTTTTTACTTCAGTAATAATCTTTGTCAGTTATAATATAACGATTTCGCTGAGTTTTTTTAATCATATCGATCATCAACAAGGCAAGGCAGGAAAATAGGCAGTGACCATCAAAAATAAAATAAAATGCATCAATACACTGATCAAGACGCTCATTAATGCGATATTTGTCATTCAAATTTTAAATACAACAGACGACATGACAAAAATTGCAAAAATCCTGGTAAAACTAAGGCAATACAAACTGGAATTTGATGACGTAGTTTTCACCTACAGCATCTATGTTATATCCAGGGCATTTCTATTCGATACAATATTTTGTTTTCTTTTTAGAATTGACCCTGTTCATTAGAAAACGTTCGAACTCATCAGCTCAACCAATTGTTGAGGAATTAAAAGCAACAAAATTGACAACTGATCCAAAAGGTATGTTTTGATTTTGACTTTACCAGAAATAATCAATATAACTAAATATAACTATATCCGCACTTTGTAACAGTTGTTCTTACTTCTGATATATATATATATATATATATATATATATATATATTTAACTTATCTGAAAATTCAATCATTCTGAGCGAGTTTGGAAGTATAACGCCTGATTTACTAATTATCTATATTTCAAAAAGATTCCGTAGTGCATCTCAGTGGCAAACATACTCGAACCCCTCTAATGAAGTGTAGTGAGTGATATCTTATCTACCCTAGGCAATTGCAAAACCATCTACCATTTCATCGTTCACGGATGGTTGCTTCTTACGACGCATAAATAGCAGCACGTTGAGGCAATTCTTAAGTTCGTAGCCAACAAACGGCCAACCTAATGGTAAAGAAGGACTACAAAATGTAGAACCAACAACTGCATTCTGAGTGAAAAAGACCCCATAAAAAATTGAACATGTTACAACTTAGTCGGGAATTGTTTGCCCGACATTTATGTTAAGTATAAGTCCGAGATAGATCGTGTAAATGAAGCACGTTCCATCTGTGGCCTATGTTTGAGAAAATTGAATTTCTTATTAAAAACACAAGCGCATTTCCACAACCATAGCATAATTATCGAAACATAATTTTTGTCATATCGAATAATTTAGGCAACAGAAGACATTGCTATCTTCCAGTTGTTTGTCTTGGCGAGGTATTTGTTAAAACAACATGGCGACAGATTCTACCAGTCCCAGGATGTGAAGGACACTCACTGGTACAATTTATTTTTTTTTAATTTTGTTGATTTTTAGACAGAAACTGATTATTTTTTCTTTCTTTCACTGTTGTGCGAAATAAATTTACGGAAATCCGATCAATCATTTACTTATCTTCTTGAAGGAAAATCTATGTGCAAACAGATTAAGACAAATTAAATATATTACTTTTTTGCAATTGAAATTTGCTCTAATTTATTGAAATATGGAGCAACACCCGAGTGCAACCAACAAACGACCACGGAAACACAACGTGCGTTACACAAAGTGCAGCGTCATGTTTACACTTCTAGGTAAAAAGTAAAAATTTGATCTAGATTATAGGGTATAATTTCCAAGCACTTTCCCACAGATTCACTCACATCAGATTCAACGATTTAAAATTTAACCAAGTTTTCTGCGTGAAGTTTTACGAATCAGCAAATGCCACAGATCAAAAAAGAAATTTAAAAAAATTTTCAACAAGGTAACAAACAGCTTCAAAATACCAGTTTCCAAATTTCAAAAATGGGAAATCATATTTTCTTATTAAAAAAATGCTTTCAATACAGACTATTCAAATGACTTGTTTTTAAGATGTCATGAAATTTTCTCAAATGCAGCAAAACGAAGGTTTTTTTATATTAAGGTATGCGTTGTTATAGAAACATAACTACTTAATCACTCCATTATTACTGCAGTTGGTTATATTTGTTACTAGAAAATAACACGACCATTTTATATTTCAATATTGCATTACTCCAGGAATTTCTACGTAATAAAGCCTCTGTGGACTTCAATATCGCTCTTAAAAAGATTCTGAAAGGTAAATAATATATTATTCTTATCAACAAGAAAAAAAGAATGAATAGGAAAATTGTACCGAGATATGTTTTGCTCAGTAACCATATCAGAAAAAATTATTTTCTCAAGTATGAGACATAGATGGACCGCGTCTTTTCGACGCGATCCCTTAGTGAAACATGCTTGATAAAAGTAGTTTTCCCGAAAGAATTTTCGATTGGGTACTGCACAAAAATTAATTTTGTTGAGAACGAGGTTCAGTTGGATCACGCATCGGCTTTTTTGTGGAGCGAAAATTTCTGGACATCAATTATTTTTGCTTCCTAGACCAAATCTTCGCCCAAATGGGAAAAGGCAGTCAACTCACAAACACGCTACACACTCACGCGCAGTTTAAACTATTTGTTATGTTGTAATAATTTCATTCAACAGTATTCGAAGTGTCTCCGAATGAAAATTGTCCAGCATGCAAAATCACAAGTATGGCTCCGATCAACCAAACTATTTTAACAAAAGAAACAACGGGTGAAACAAGTTTAGAAATGACGTCACAAGAGCCGACGACAAGAATAAATAATATACCAAATGAAACAACTGCTGTAACAAGTTTAGAAATGACGTCACAAGAACCGACGACAAAGATACACATTACACAAAAACGACCAACTGTTGCAACAAGTTTAGAAATGACGTCACAAGAAATTTCGATTAAGATTGAGACTACTACAAGTGAACCGGAAACTACATCGACTGCATTTCCATGCGATGAACAGTTTACCACGAACCCAATCATATTATCAGGTTAAAATTTGTTTACAAATCAATCAATATGAAATTTCACCGACATCTGCTTGTTTATTTTATTTTTTCAAGTAATAGGAGAGAGAAGAACATTTCAGTATTATAAATCTCAATTTCAAAAAGAATGTCAATCGGGTTTTTCTTTTCGAATCTTATCTCGAATTAAACATTTCGAATCGAATCTTTCTTAATTGTGATTTCATCACGAAATTTGGTCCTTACAATAAAAAAAAATATTTATTTATTTCTAACTAAAAAACAATTTTTATTGTGCATGATCTAAAGTTTAATTAGGATTTGCAAAAATTTGTGAAATCAATTTTGTGTAAAACCTTTTTACGAAGTTATTTAAAAATAAAACTCAGTCAGCAAAACACGGGTCCTCCACGTGATATAATTGAGCATCCTGGATTTGCTTCCCATTAACAACTTATATTGAATTTTAATTTGTTAAACGTATTATTTATAAAAATAAGTTGTTTATAAAAAATATAAAAATGGAAACAGCAAAAAGCAAATAATATTATTTTCAAGCATCAAAAGCAATCCGAAGTCATTGTCATCATCTACTCATACTTTACCTGTAAATGTGGATGCGCAAAATAACACTGGATCAAGTGTGAACCACCGTTAGATTTAACTTATGTTTAACAAAGCATTTTTGCACAAAATTAATCCGACTGGAATGAAGTAATAAATAAAATAAATATCGGCATTACTTTTAAATAGCTTTGTAAGGTTATGTCGCAAATATTTATTTTTCTTTAAAAGGAAGTTTCGGAGGAAAATGTTTCAGAATGTGCAATGAAATTTTTGTTATTATTAATATTTTTCAGACGGCAAAGGGTGTTTTAGGGGAAAATATTTCAAAGTAACATATACTAAATCTGGTAACAAGATAAATTATGAAGATGCAAAACAGATGTGCAAAGACATTGGATCTGATTGGAATCTTGCAAATCTTTATGATCAATTTTATTTTGATTTCCTTAAACAATATTTATTGAAAATTGGGTATCGACACTTAGAAGGCGAATTTAAAGTATGGATTGGAATGACTTTGAACCCAAAGGTTTGAAATTTGTTTATTGATTGTAATATGGTATAATATGTTATATTAAGATGAAACGATGAACTTTATTTCACAGTATGTAATTTACAATAATGACAATTTAGTCTGTGAAAAGTTTTATCTTTCTTTTTAAAAAAAGACAATATTTCACAGGCCGTCAATGTATGTTTATCATTCCTAAAATGACTTTCACTTTCAAATTCCCGTTGACTTTAAATAAAAACGTATATGAAAATCATCTTTGTATTCTACCAACTAATTTCTAGCCTCTTCTACACATGGTATACAAATGGTCAACGTCTTCTAATTGTTAATTTTTTAAACTTTTCATTTAAGACTTGTCCTTCACGTTGGACGAGTTCTGTTTCTTCTAAGATTAAAAAATCATAATTAAAATTGTTTTTCTGGTTAACGACTGTCTTAACGTTGCCGATATTCTGGGATTATTCCCATCTACATCAGATATTTTTAGGCTCGCAATTCATTTCAAATTACAATCGTAAACAAGATATATCATCGGAAGTCTTCGCAACATATAAATATGGCAAACTTGACGAGATGTGGAGAAATATAATTGCTTAGGATATTCATAATTGATTTTGTTGGCGATGCATATACATAATTATGCTAATCATTCTATTATTATTTTTTACCTTTCACAGAACCTGACGGCGTATTTTCTTTCTGGCGAAGAAGCAACCTTTGGAAGTTGGTGGTATCCAAGAGATTACCCTCTAACAACAGCTAGTGAAACTCATTTGACAATACAATATAAAGATCCAAAGTTTGGCGTCTTGAATCAGTCTCCACTAGCTAAAGCCTACGGGGGTCTTTGTGAAAAAAAAATAATACTTAAATTGACGATTGATAATTCTGAAAACACAAATTAAAAATTATTTTTTGGGTGATTAGTGTTGATTTTAGCGATAAAGAGTAGAAGTTGGGAATAAACGAAGTAAAACATAAGATAGAGTGCTACCTTTCGTCTAAAATATACCCAAGCAATAAAATATCATGCTTGTACTCTTTAATTTGGGATGTATTCCAAATGTGCAGTTGTTGGTACTACATTTTGAAGTAGATCTTTGACAAAAATGTGTCCGTTAATCCTTTCTAGAGCTAAGAACTTCGTATCATTTGAAATCAAACAACCGTTTAAAAGAACTATAAAAAGAGCGTATGTGTGTTTCAACTTTATGGAGAAGTGACTTGCTGAAAGGCGCGCTCGATGGTGATGTTTATGAATCGGTCACCTTCCTAATCAATACAAATGTGCTTTAACCCACTGAGCCAGCTGATCAAAATAGAAGTTTTTTATAATAGTATTTGAGATCTCGGTGATTCCCAAATGAGATAAAATACAATTGATCGAATTGGGTCGAGTTTTATGATGTTCTGAGATGAATTTTTTATTGTTATAAAGTTTGGTCCTACTTGGCCGGAGGGTATCTGTAAACGTTTAAGTGATAAAATTTTGTGTTTTCGGGTTTTGTTTTACCAAACTTCGCGTAAACGCTATATTTATTATACTTACTGACAAAAGGTGAAAATTTTTACAATTTTTTTTATTTGTTCAGAAATTAAATTTAATTGAGACGAAAGGTTTCTCTGATACAGATTTATAATTGTTTGAGTAAATAATTCTTTTATCGTGTTTTCTTGTTTTTTTTTCAATAAAATTCGAGATCATGCAATTTCCTTGTATTGTAAAATTACGAAATGGGTATTCTACACTGTAACAAATGAGCAATAAATTTAATGTTCATTTCCAGTAATTGTATATTTACGAAATTTTAAACCATCTTGTTGATGGTAAAAAAGTCAAGTATGGGGTGTTGATGGATGATGGACCGCTCCATAGCGGCACGATCCAATACTGACTACGGAGTTTCTATTAAAAGATATTTGAGTTCTAAACCATGCACCATATGAGTTGATCACTCAAGCAGGAGATCCAGTCCAGATTTAAAAATCACCTTCAGAACGAAACCTCCGTTTTCTTAATTATGAATCAAAGACGGAACGCGCCTCTAAGGCGCATTTAATCTGTGATTCATGGTTAATAAAATATTATTATAGGCAGGATGGGCACTTTTCGCTAATATACAAAAAATTAAGTAAACAGACCATGTAAATTATCTCAGTACATTAGATTTAAGATATATGCGGAATTGGTATCTCATCACCAAATGATTTAACATTTATGCATATTAAATAACCTAAATGGATATAAGGGCTAGAGTTTTATATAAATTCAGCAATTTGTCTTAGATGACCAAACGTCACACTGGAGTAGGACATCTCAATTCCAAATTCGAATAAAGAACGTGCGCATGTGACGTATGTTATTACTAAGCAAAAAATACCATTCTTTGTTTATCTTTGTGATTATCAAAGCGATACATTATAAAACAGAAAATGTAATATTTCTACTCAGATATTAAAAATGTTATAGTTGAGTATAATATTTCCTTAAATATCTTTAATTGTCTAGCTCATACAGCGCAAACTTTAAATTTATTTTACTGTCAGAATATTGAAGAGTATTTTGGAGACAAATTCCCCATGGCTATAAGTCTGAGCAAGACTGAAATCAGAGCCGAAAAGGAACCAGCTAATGGCCACTTGATGGCAATAGAGCTACTATAAAAAGTAGAATCACAGCATATATGCGTATAATATAATAATTCCTCAATATTTTTAATTTTCTAGGGCATACAGCGCAAATTTTGAATTTATTTTACTGTCAGAATATTGAAGAGTAATTTGGAGACAAATTCCCCATGGCTACAAGTCTGAGCAAGACTGGAATCAGAGTCTAAAAGAAACCAGTTAACGGCCACTTGTTGGCAATAGAGCTACTATGTAAAGTAGAATATATCAGCATATATGCGCTCAAGGGAGAAACCATCCAAAACTCAACTGAAACTTCTTGGTAAGAAAAGCTGAGTGGACCAGTGGAGTGCTGATTGAAACATCATAACTATTCAAGTATGGCAATGTTATTATGTTATTATACATGAGGGACTGGTGGATTGCTCCTCTAGGTCCATCTGAGGTATATGCTTATTAAAATTCAATTTCTGATTTGGATTGTCATGTCTTGGGTTCGCGGTGTAGATTCATTGATTATCACATCTCAATATATTTGACAATTTCAGATATTTGAAGTCTTCGAAAATACGCTCAATTAAAAACAAGATTTCATGGAAAAAGTAAGCAATGACCTACATTTTTAAATTAAAAACTCACATTTAAAAAATTTTCGGAGATGCGATGCCAAAAGATTTCGCTAAAGTATTTCAGAGGGAGAATATTACTTTGATTTTAAGTAGAAGAGGAAGCTTTACTCCCTTTACTGAGCATCGTTGGTGCGTAATCATATTTATCATAAATTTAAATGCTGAATTTTGAGTTGAATGAGGCTTTGTGAATGAACAACTAAATTTTAATGCTGTTAAATAATTAATTTCAATATATTAAAGTTTGCTCTAAGCAAGGTAGGAAGATATACAGAAGAGAAACAGAGAACTGACCACTGAAATGATAAAAAGTTGATACAAGATATAGTGACAGCAACTAAGCTCGGAGCAGAAAACATCTCAAACGGAACTGAACGCCATCATAAATTGTAAAGATCATTTCTTTGTTTCGCTTTGATCGATGCCTATGACAAGTTTAGATCAAGAGTTCAAAAAAGACAATTGTATTTGAACTTATATATTCGTTTTACAATTTTACAATTTACAGTTTATGCAATTTTTTGAAAAATCCGAAATTTTGTAATTTCATGAACAGTCGGACAAACGGTCATAGTGATACTTTTGTGTCCACCAATGGACGATAACGCTAAACTACTGTGTTATAATGATAATATCCTATAAACATAGAACGATTCTAACGCCTGATATGATTATTGAAGAGGTCATTTTGACTTCCTCGTATGACTATGTTGAATAAATTGTATAAAGTTTGAACTCCCAATACAGAACGATGTCTATATGACATACTGACCCCTTTTTCGTCAGAAGTTGAAAGAAATAGTTAATCAAACTGACATTAAATGAATATGTTCCGTCTATATTTTGTGTTTTTTTAAATAGTTTTATATACGATTTTAATTTTAAAAGATTATGTCCTCCGTCCTCATACCACGCGAAAACAAAGCAGGAAACATTTAATAAACCTTGTTCAATTAGAATGTAAGAGCGAATAAATTATGGAAAAGCGACGTTACAAAACAACGATATGTTCAATAATCAATATAGTTTTGTCCATCCGTGTGTAATATTAGTCTTTCTGTCATAACATACTAAAAACGGTGCTTGAATTTGTAAAACGATTATTAATATTATAAATCATCTGACTACACACGTTAAGTTTAGTATGAGCCATTAATGGAATACGCCGCCAAAGCGCGGTAAAAAATAAAATCCATTTTATTCTAACAATTCATTCCACCAATAATCTATCATTTAGAAAATTTTTTGAGTTTTGCAATGTATTAACAGTTTCACGGAAGTATGAACATTGTGATACAGCATGGTTTCCGCCTATAGGTAGCACAACTTATAAAAAACAATAACGCAAAATATTAATAAAATTAGATAGATATTTTCCAATTCTAACGCCTGATAGGAATGATGAATAGGTTTGTGATTTTGACTTCCTGGTATGACTATAAAGAATAAATTGAATAAAGTTGGAATAGATGCATATGCCTACATGACAAGCTATACCATATTTAAATACATTTAAAATGAGGAGCAGATTAGTATCCAGTGTATATTATATCAGAAATAACTTCAATATACATAGTGTTCATGAATATTAGACACACTATAACAATCTATTTGTTGCTGTATTATAGGAGTTGTATTTATATAAATAATGAAAATAGACAGAAAAAAACTAAATGAATCAACGCTATGCTATTTGATAGAAGATATTTTTAAAGGATCAGATGCTAAATGAGAAAGCAAAATGGGCATTAGCGATGGTGCAGATTAGTGATGGCAACCTAGTTTTTAGTTAAACTAGGCAAAGTATAAAATATTGCCAGAAAACTAGACGAAATACCTCCAGATAACCTAGTTTCCTTTTTCAAACTAGATAGTGCCTAGATTTAAAATTATTCAAACTACGTACTCGTGGTTTCACCGGATGCAAGACATTTTAATTGATTTGAAGATTGATATTCGAAGTTTTTATACTAGACCTACTTTTTTAACCCTGTACCTAGTTAATTTTTCACATAGCAAGTTAAAAATTTGATAATCTCACATATTTGCCCAGTAAATTGAATAAGTAAAACTTCAAGCAGAAAACTCGAAAAAGTTAAACTAGGTGATATAGGTAAAACTAGGTATGAGTAATTATAAAACAAACTCGGTAAAATAGGTACACTAGGTGAAATCGATACTTTTACCTGAAATTGCGAACGCTAGTGCTGATAAACAGAAGCCTTAAGTAAGCTCTTAGTGAGGAATCATCAACTTATATGCACGTAGGAAAAATCTTCTCGTATGACGAAAGATCTGTTCATCTTTTTCAAGTATTTTTCATGTTGTATAAAATATAAACTTTGCACGACTTTAAACGTCGTGATTCTCAGTCAGATATTTTTTTTTAAGCCTGAGATGTTGATGAGCTGCATCAGTGAGAAAAGTGATAATTTGATGCACTTGCGCATTAGTAAAAGCAGATTTTGTTCAAACCTACGTTGTTACAAGAAATGCATTTAGTCACCCATATACATTCAATAAAAAAATGTTGAATTTAGTGTCAAAAGGTATTCACAAATGAAAAATGTTTCAAAGCTGTATTTTCGTTTTATTGAATTTTTTAACAAGATGAAGATTGTCTGAAAAAGCTTATTTAGAATCATACATGCTACTTTATCTACCAATGTCACATTCTCCACTGAGCAGTATATAATTTCTAGTGAAAATGCAAATAAAGTTTAATAGAGACAAACATAATAGAGCTAGTTAATACTTGAAGAGAAGCTTAATCTAGGAAAACGTGAAATTCATTATAAGGATTTTTTGTCAATAATGACTGTTCATAAAAATGAGTCGAATAGGTATTGGACTTTTATAGGCGTCTATAGACATTGCATAGATAATACTATCACAAAGGTTTGTAGTCAGCTGTTCTCTCGTTGATTTATTATCGCACGAATTCAGAAACGAGTTAGATGCCCTCCCTAACTGATTTCTTTTGATCAACCTTGAGTCAGTGATGACTGTACCTGATGCATCAGTGGGACATACTTTACAAAACACACCGTGCCAACTATTTCTGATTGAACGTATTTTAATATTAATATGTAATTGTTTCCTGATTTAATGTCATGCTTTACTATATATTGAAAGTTGATTCACAATATTTAAGTAAACACACGAGAAAGTCGAATTGAACGAAAGAAGTATTTCTGCCTCAAAAGGCGGTGAATATGTCGTCTACGACGTTTATAATCTTCTTATTTTTTATTCTTCATTGGGATAAAGTATTTTCTGGTAAGTTTCTGTTCAATCAATTAATATAACGTACAATATTTTTTGATGAAAAAAATGGAAAAGGAATCTTGGATAAACCGGATTATTAAACTTTGTCACAGTGGTTTTAATATTTGGTAAAATAATGGAAATCCAATAAATTATCATACATTGCGTATTAGATATTTTTTCTGAAAAGAAATATTTCATTGGTGTATATTTAATAACCTGAAACGTAAAAATTTATTTCACGATTTAATTTTTCAAATTTTATTGCTAAAAAATTGAAATTGACGATGGCGACCCATACCCAAATTTCAGAGTATTCTGTATTGAGTGAGCTATATAGGTGATTTTTAATAATCAAGTTAATATTTTTTTTAACACTGATTGAAATATTTTTTTGGAAACTAATATAAAATATTAAAATCAAATTGTTTTTCTGTTATTTAACATTTATATGTGTTTCTTACATGGTCACATTCTTAGAAATATTTGGTATTAACTAACAATTTAAATTCTTATTTTAGAAATTGATTACAAGAAATGCTTCTCACAAGCTGCATGTATGGTTGGAGAAAAAAAAATACAACCCAGAATGGATTCAAACTTATCCAGCTTCCCAATGCGACGGAAAATATTCGGTGAAAAATATTTTTATGACCATGCTCGATTGATTTCAATTTCATTAGTTTTTATTTTATTGAAATTTTCAAACGCAGTAGCAACAAGGTACTAAAATATGTATTACCACCAACTTCACAATAGGCGAAAAACATCCGATTGGAACTGAATCAGTGAGCAGAGAGTGCATCTTCCCTGGGCAGTGGCTTTTTACAGAGATTTTAGGACTATTTTAAAGCCGGCACATACAAGGCCCACAACTCTATCTATACAAGGAATGTAACATGAACAGAATAAAGTATTCATATCTTAAGCATGTTTGGTCTAGTATAAGTTTCTCTCTATCTATTTGTTAAGCAACTGATTGCAGCGTTTGCGCTTTCATGCGCAGGAATTACTTACTAAACCAGTTAAAAACTTTTTCTCATGCTTACTCTGTTAGGTATGAGCCACAGACGAGTCACATAACAATGAGCGTTCTATTTATGGCCCATGTTTAAAAGGAATGAAATTTAGTAATACTAGAAGCTTTGTTATCCAAAATACTTTATCATTCGAGTGGTGATGGGTGGTTCTGAAGTCGCGGACGAAGTGATGAACGAACCAATAAAACACGGTTAAATAATCAACAAATTGTTTATGAACCCAGGTAAAAATAAAGCTTGCCACCATGACCAGTTTTAAATTGACAAAACAGTTGTCAGTATGTCGAATTAGTACATATATTTTTATGCAAATTTCTCTGTGATATTTTCACAAACTTGTGATCTTCTGAACTGTTGACAATTATTTACTAATTTGAAAGAAATGTTGTTCAATCATTTTCCGATCATAATTTCATTGTATTCAGGAAAAAGCGAACAATGAAATGAAAGAACTTGAAAACAATTTCAACAATTCTATTCATCAATTTCTTAAAGGTAAGTATGAAAATGAATATAATGATAAATTTTACGCAATTTTAATACTAAAATACTTCGCATGTAGATGCATAATGTACCGAATTATCGTTCTTCCGAGTGTCGCAATTGTATTCCACCATAAAAACGGAAAATAGGTTTCTGAATTCACTATAGCTATAGTATGCCTCGAAATCTGTTTGAGGTTTGTTCAACCGCATCAGCGTGGTAACTTAATAGTTCTCAAAAGCTTAGTCGTTTTTTTCATTTATAAAAAGTTGGAATAATGTTAGTAAAAATATTTTTATATACATATTTTTTTTTCAGGACTCGAAAATATATGTTCATGTGATAAAGAAAATTCGGCAAACAATGCAACAATAGATGTGATGGAGAAGAACAAACCTAACAAAAATGGTAAAAAATCATTAATAGAAATAAGTAAAAAAATCCTCTGCTGAAGAAGAAGGCAGAGTATTTTTCTATTTGCATATTTTTATCATTTAACAAATGGTTTCTCAGACTTGATTCTTGTCTAAATTATCTAATATCGCAGTTGAGTGCGAGTGCGTATTTAAGATTTTGCAAAGATGACTGCTGTTTATCTTTCAGAACCAGAGTGAATAAAAACTTTCAAATGTATTGCTAGGCACCATCGTATCTAGGGAAAGGTCATGGTTCTGAAACCTTAAAACATCAATCTCTCAATTTTTCGTCTCCGTTTCCTAGTGATTCTGGATTTGCGATTAAGGGGTGACATGAAAAACAGTTTAAATTCAGTTTACCGAAACAAAACCCACCGTTTAGTATAATAGTTGTAACAATGTAAAAGTCATTTATTTTAATTTTTATTTTCGCTGGAGGTGACACGAAATATTGCCGTCTCTTATGCACATAAAGCATTGTGGAAAATCAGGTTCGCTTGAAGCACAAAGACAGCAAAAGCTACTCTCCCGGGCCGACCAAAATGGAAGGGTCGGCAATAATTTTATCCTTCCTTCGGCGCATATTTGTTTTTATTTTAGATATTCCACTGAAGATTAAGATATTCCAAAAATCGTATCTATTGCAGCAAAAGAATGATTTTCATTTTACCTGGAGCATTTCAAAGCATTATTGTAGTAATGATTAAGTAGTGAAGCTAAAACATTGAAACAAAGGATAGCAAATAAAATTCTTGTGCTTAAAGGGACGCTTTTATTCGTGGCTGATCCTCCCACCCAACCTTATGGTGACACTTAAATATTTAGTTATAGGAAAGTAAAATCAGTTGTGAAAAACATTAGATGCCAGAGCACGCCTGCGGACATAGGCTCTTATGAATGCATAATTTTGGATGTATGGCTATGTGACACCTACAAGGGAGATTAAAATGAGGTGAAATTTTAACACAAGATATAAATAAAAATAATTGTGATAGAAATAATAAAACTGCTTTTGGCATTTTTGGACATATGTCTGTATGCTTCTCACCCCCTAATATTAAAAAAATCGATTTCAATACATAAAAATATTCCAATATTATAAAAGCTCATGAGAGAATATCATTCTTTTTTTAATAATACAATCAATTATGTTTGAAAAAAGGTTCAATTTGATCTAATATAAAAATAATGGCGTACAACATTCTATCGCCATATTGTTCCAGAACTCGGTTAATTCAAAAGTTCCCTAAATCCAAATTAACGTTTTATTTTCATCACTGAGTAATTTACATAAAACTTTACTTCCCAAAATTTTGATTTACAACTAAGTTCTGCTTGCTTCCAATATTTCTTATATATTTTTAGAAGAAAACAAATGTTTTGGTCCTTTCCTATGTTCTGATTCTGACAATAAAAACCTTTCCAACTTGGATGCAGATTCGACCTTTTATTACTTGTTCAGAAAGTGAGGAGGTAAAAATTTAGATAAATATATTTAATGAGCTTGCTATCTTGGTCAGTAAAAATAAGTTCTTTAATTATGAAACACTAATGGGCCTGTTCAACTGTAGATACCTTTCTCGTAACTATAAAGATTCGTACATGCAATACAGTGATTTTTGCTGTTGATCCTATTGGATTATAGTTTTATTCTATGTATCTTTTTATCTTTTTGGTGGACTATAGTCAATAACTCCTAGGTACTGCCTCTAACCTTGGTTTAGATCGAGGTTATGGTATGATTTATCAAAAAAATAATTTAATAGTTTTTCTTTTCTATTTAGTTTCTTTTGTAAAACAAAAGTATGTTCAAGAAGCTTCATTCTCACGTGCAAAAGTCGTGTATCACGACACGCATTTAAAACAAAAACAAAAAATATTACTTTGAAGATGACATGACTTTTGGTGACGTCACAATACTGATTCGCCAGAATTTTAAGTTGGCTACTCCATTTCCTTCCTATATTTGTTATATCTTTGTTGTTTTTTGAACCAGGAACAGGAAAAAACGGACCAAAAATATTGACGAACTTTTCCGAGTTCAATTGATCATGCTACCGCGGGTAAGAAATGTCGTTTTCCACATTTCTACATATTTTTTTCATAAAATATCATAATTGATTGCATTCCAATTGATCATTATCAATAAATTCTAATCGTTGAGTATTTAATATTTTAACAATCCTTGTCATTTAAAATATTAATCGATTTTGCAAATAATTTTACATCATGTCGAGCATCGAAAGAAAAAAAGGCAATCAGCATTTGAAAAAAATACATAATGCATATGTACGCGGATTAAGAAACTTTAACTGAGATATTTTTTATTAAAATTTAATTACAACGGGCGCGATGGCACAACTTTGCAAAAATTCTGACAAAACTAAGTTAATCCAAACTGCCTTTTTGAACATAGTTTTAATCCACAACATCTATGTTATTTCCAGTGCCGGGCAATTCCATTCGATGTACAGATTATTGGGATCAATCGCGAATGGGCCATAGAAACAAGAACTTGCTAAATGGGGTGAAATTGTCTATTGTTAACTATAAAATGCAATCGACATTGGTCAAATTTGATCAAAATCGATTGTTTTTTTGTTTTTTTTTTGTAAGAATAAAAATTTTGATTTTGGATCACATTTTAATTGAAAATCGTTTTTAGGTTTGTGGAAGCTAATACGAATTCCAAATGATTCAGTTCTGCCCAGTTATACGTTTACCAGTATATCTGTTTTTACCTACAATATTTTGTTTTCTTTTTAGAATTGACCATATTTCTTGGAAAGCGTTCAAACGAATCATCTCAACGAATTATTGAAAAATTAAAAGCAACAAAATTGATAACTGATCCGAAAGTTACAATATCAGTAAATATAATTATCTTTTTCACCGCAGTTTGTAACAGTTGATCTTACTTTTGATATATATATATAAATTCAATCAATCCAAGCAAGGTCGCAAGTATAACGCCTGATCAACCAACTAATTATCTTTTTTTCGAAGGAATTCCGTAGTGCATCTGAGTGGCAAACATATTCAAACCGCTCTATAGTGATCTGCAGTGAGTGTTTTCTTATATACCCTGGGCAATTGCAAAACCATCTACCACTTTATCGTTTTAGCATGGTCACATCTTACGACGCATAAATAGCACATTGAGACACATTGAGGCATCATCGACTCTCACGTTTTTTCATTACAAAAGGTTGATACACGCAAGGCCGAAAGCAGCGCCATAATGGCGCCAACCAACGGAAACTCTGATGGCAGAGATCTTATGCGAAATGCATTCTAAGTGAAAAAGGACCCCATACAACCATACAACTGAACAAAATATTAAAGTTATCTATCTAGTGTCGGCAAAATGTGGCAACGCAGTATGGAATTTCTCAAAAATGTTTTGTAAAGTATAAGTCACAGATGGATCGTGGCGTCGAGGCGCGTTCGATCTGTGGCTTATACTTGATAAAATCAAATTTCTTATTAAAAACACACGTGCATTTCAACAATCATTACAAAAATATTGTAACATAATTTTTGTCATATCGAACAATTTAGGCAACAGAAGACATTGCTATCTTCCAGTTGTTTGTCTTGGCGAGGTATTTGTTAAAACAACATGGCGACAAATTCTACCAGTACCAGGATGTAAAGGACACACACAGGTACAACTTATTTTTTTTAATTTTGTTGATATATGGTAAGAATCTGTTTTTTTTTTTACAGTTAGGCAAAATCACTTTGCGGAAATTCGATTTAAATGTTTTGTAAACTGCTCTTACTTTTTTGTAATTGAAATTTGCTCTAATTAATGAAAAAAACCCGAGTGCAAACAAGTAAAGACTACGGAAAAGTAAAAAACTTACAGAAATTAATAATGGGAGTAAAACCACTAACTTCACACAAATACCAAGAAACATAAGTTAAAGAATGTGTGAAAGTGCAGCGTAGTGTTGATATTTTAGGTAATAGTACTAAATTTACCTAGACTACAGAGTATAAATCCCCAAACACTTTCTCCTAGTTCCACTCACATTAAATTCAGCTCTTTAAACTTAAATCAAATTTTCTTTGTGAATAGATAACAAACGGAATATTATCAAACTGATCAAGAAGGTAATATCCTCAAAATAACTGGTAACAAATTTAAAAGTGAATTCGTATTTTTTTATTATGAAAAGGCTCCCAAAATAGACTATTCGATAAACGTGTTTTTACGTTTTCATTAAATTGCCTTAAATGTAGCAAAACGACGATTATTTGACTTTTTATTAAGGTATGCGTAGTTTTCAACATCAAAACATAACTATCTAATTACACTTTGCCGTTAGTTTTGTGGAAAAAATTAGTTCGACTTTATCTAGTATCGGAAGAAACTAGGTTCTCATTACCACTGCAGTTGGTAATATTTGTTATTAAAAAATAACAAGAATATTTTAATTTTCTATATTGCATTACTACAGGAATTTCTACGTAACAAAGCTTTTGTGGACTTCAATTTTGCTTTGAAAAAGATTCCGAAAGGTAAATAATATAATATTCTTACCAAAAGGGCAAGAAAAATCAACAAAAATATTATGCCGAGATATGTTTTGCTCAGTATTCAAATCACAAAAAAATTATTTTTTCAAATCTTAGCCTCAAATGAACCGCGTCTCATCGACGCGATCCATCAGTGACACAGGTTTGGTAAAAATAGTTTCCACAATTTTTTTGTAATCGGAACTGAGCAAAAATTAATTTTGATAAGAACGAGGTTTAGCTGTATCACGCCTCGGATTTTTTTTTTGAGCATCGAAAATTTCAGGGCATAATTTTTGCTTTCTAGTCGAAATTTTTGCCCAAATATGAAAATATATTCAACTCAATAACACGCTACACACTCACGCGCACTTTAAGCTATGTGCTATGTGGTAATATTTTATTCAACAGTATTCGAAGTGTCTCCGACTGAAAATTGTCCAGCATGCAAAATCACAACTATGGCTCCGAGCAGCCAACCTCTTTTTACAAAAGAAACAACAGATGAAGCAAGTTTAAAAACGACGTCACAAGAATCAATGCAAAAGATACAGACTACACCAAAACCACTGACCACATTTCCAGGTTAAAATTTGTTTTCAAATCAATTAATATGTAATTTCCCCGACGTCTGCTTCCTAGTACTAGGAGACGGAAGAATATTTCAGTTTTATAAATCATAATTTCCAATAGAGAATGTCAATTGGGGTTTTCTTTTCGCATTGAATCTCGAATAGAACATTTCGAATTGAATTTTTCCGGATTGTGATTTCGTGGCGAAATTTGGTCACTAAAATTTAAAAAAACTAATTTCTTTCTCAATAAAAAGCAATTTTTGTCGAGCATGAACCAAAGTTTTATTAGGATTTGCAAAAATTTGTAAAATCGATTTCAAGTAAAACCTTTTTTCGAAGTTATTTGAAAATAAAAGTCAGTCAGCAAAACACAGATCCTCCACGTGATATAATTAAACATTCTGGGTTTGCTTCCCTTTATCAAAGTACTTGAAATTGTAATTTGTTAAACGTATTATTTGAGAAAAGAAGTTGTATCTGAAATTATAAAAGTGAAAACAAAAAAAAGCAAACGATAATAATTTTCACAACAGAGTCGGGCCGAAGACATTGATATCATCTGATACCATACTCAACCTGTACATGTAGATGTGTAAAATTACATTAGATCAAGTATGAACCACCTATGGATTTATCTTATGTTCTACAAAGCATATTTGCACAAAATAATCCGATTGGAATGATCAAATAAATAAAATGAATATCGGCTTTACTTTTAAATACCATTATAATGATATATCGCTAATATTTGTTTTTTCTTTTAAAGGATGTTATGAAGGAAAATGTTTCAACGAAAAATATTCTGAATATAAAAATAAGAATTATGAAGATGCAAAACAAATGTGCAGTGATATTGGATCTGATTGGAATCTTGCAAATATTTATGATCAATGTTATTTTGATTTTATTGAAGAATATTTAATGAAAAATAAGCATCCACACAGTGAACATGAATTTATAGTATGGATTGGAATTACATTTGACCCAGAGGTTTGAAACTTGTTTATTGATTGTAATATGGTATTGTATGTTATATTGAAATGAAATGATGAACTTTATTCGAAACATGCCATTAGGTGTGTCTACAATTTAATCTGATTAGAGTTTTATCTTGCTTCTTAATGCAAGGTAAATGTTTCAAACACCTTTCGATATATGTTTTCTAATCTTAAAGTAGCGCTTTTACTTCCAAATGCACCGTTGGATTTGGAGTAAAATAGAAATTGGACGACACTGAACCCAAGTAGGAACAATACAAATTCTATATACACATTGTTTTATTTCCACTCATTTTTAGACTTTACGTTCTCCACGTGGTCAATGTTGTCCTATTATTAGTTTTCTGGATTATAATTTAAGACTTAGTCTTAGACGTAGCTTTCTCTTGCCTACTGGCAAAAGTCCTTGACGTTGAACGTGTTTGAGAACAGTCATTTTCTGGGATTCAAGAATCGTTGTAAAATATATTTTCAGTGATTTTTGCTTTTTTGGTTAGCCACTGTCTTAACGCTGCCGAGATTATAATATTATTTTATCCACATCAGATGAGTGCAAGATCTTCGCAATTTATTTTAAATTACAATCTTACGATATATCACTCGAAGTTTCTGCGACATAAAATTCAGCAAACATGGACGACAGATGACTTTTATAAGGAATTTTACTTCCTGTCGTTTCGGGGATGGAGGAATAATTCTGGATAATTTCACCGTCGCAATTTTCTCTTTATTGTTTTTGTTATTAATAATTCGAATGAGCTCAAAAATTGCGATTGGTTTAGCGCTATCAATGATGCTAATATTATGGATATCGCATTCAAAATTAATTATGAATATCCTGAACAATGCAATATACATATCTATGCTAATCATATTATTTATTATTTTATATCATTTTCACAGAATCTAACGACGAATTTTCTTTCTGGCGAAGAAGCAGCGATTGGAAATTGGTGGTTTCCTGTCGGTAATTATCCTATAACAACATCTGGTCATACTCACTTGGCAATGCAATATAATGGCCCAAAGTTGGGCGTCATGAATCGACCTCCCTCAAACAAATTTCACGGAGCTCTTTGTGAAAAATTCAATACTTTAAATGATGATTGATAATCTTGAAAACACAAATTAAAAATCATCCTTCGGGTCATTCGAGTTGATTTTAGGGTTCAAAAGTGGAAATTCGCAATAAACAAAGTTTTAACATACGATGAAGTGCTACGTTTTGTCTAAAATATACCCAAGCAATAAAATATCATGCTCGTAGTCTTTAATTTGGGATTTATTCCGAATGTGTTGGTACTACGTTTTAAAGTAGCTCCAAAAATTTGTCCGTTATTCCTTTCTAGAGATGTGAAAAATCGAATCATTTGGAATTCGAATCGGAATCGGATAATTTTTCATATCTGATCGAATCACTAATTCAATATAAATGACAAAAATCCAAATTTTACTTATACAAGGCATCTTCATTATGAAAATCAAAAACCTTATAGTTACGAATTGCTAATATTGGAACAAAAATACTTAAAGGCAGAGTATTTTCTATTCACACTCCGTGTCTAAGAGCAATTTTCGTATTTTAACGACAAAATAGAATCGAATTTGGTCTTATTTGATCAAAATCGATTGCACTCTGTCGTTGAAATTGAAAACTCACTCCATTTGGCACGTTTTTGGCCCTTGAACGATTCGCGATTGATTCGAATATTCTTTTTTTCGAATCGATCCAAATTTCTCGAATTGCCCAGCCCCATTACTTTCCCTGTCAGTAATTTCTGTTGAGCTCGAGTCACTGGTGGATCGCACCGTCAAGTTACGTTCCAACTGTGACTCGTGCTTGACAAAATAAATCTTCTTACTGTGTTTAGGCGCTGCTAAGGCCTTTCATAAAAGGAAATTTTGTACTTGATATATAATTTCTTGATATTAAAATTTCCATTAGTCAGACAAAGAACGAAGAAATGTCGAACCAAAATTATATATAAAACATTAAATAATCTGCAAATGTAGAACCAAACAAAAATAATAAATTGTGTCCATATGTGATACATACTTGAAACAAATGACAATTTCATAGAAAAAGATGTATTCTCGTCTTTCTTTGCACTTCAAATACCATTCCCAATATTTTCTTAAGAAAACAATATATTAATGTCTGTTACATTTGTCCAAATATAGTTTTTTTTATTTATTTGTCTTGGTCTCTCCGTCAACCTAGGGTTTTATATCAAACAACCGTTAGAAAAATGAAGGAAGAGTATAGTGCGTTTCACTTGATTGAGAAGGGACTTGCTGATGGCGCGCTCCATGGTGATCGTATCGGCCATCGACTTCCTGATCAATACAACTGGCCCACTGAGCCAGCTGGTCAAAGTTGATTTTTTGTACATTATTATTTGAGATCTTGGTTCCCAAATATAAGTGAATACAATTGATAGAATTGAGATGAGTTTCATGATGTTCTGAAATGAATTTTTTTATGTTATATTGCTTGACCACGTTTGAGCGAGGGTATTCGTAAACATTTAAGTGATAACATTTTGTGCTTTTGTTTTACCAAACTTCGCGTAAACATCAAACTTATTTTATTTTATAGTGAATAATTTATAATTCTTTTTTAATTGTTCCTAAATTGAAATTATTTGAGACGATAGGTTTCTCCGATACAATTTTTTAATTGTTTGAGTATATAATTTTTTTATCAGGTTTTCTTGATTTTTTATTTCAATAAAACTCGAGATCATGCAATTTCCTTTTATTGTAAAATTAAGAAATGGGTATTCTACAGTGTGACAAATGTGCAATGAATTTTCCGTTCATTTCAAAAATCCATTTCATTCAAAACCATCTTGTTAATGATATAAAAGAAAAGTATGGGATGTTGATGGATGCACCTTGGCGGCGCGTTCAATCAACAGCCCACATCAATTGGTAAACAAAGTTGCTTTCGTAGCTTTATTTCAATATCCCCGAATTAAAATAATGCGAAGGAGCGGTAATTTTACGTCACTTTTGGTATAGTGTACCGTTGATAAGAAGTGATTTATGATGCAGAACCACGCCCATTCACCGACACTCCTACAACTTTCCTAATATCAACAAAAATCGAATTCTTGTGTTTTAAATTTGACAAAAATGGGCATGTACTCCATATAAGTCACGAGTCAATACGCACCAGCCTTTTGTCGAGTTGTGGGATCTTGTTAAGATGACTCGAGTAGAGCCAAATCATTGAAAACGTTACTCGAGTCAAATCATTACTTCGAGTATCCTGAACTCTGTATCAGAGTTCAATACACGCCCACACATACGTGTTGGAAATATTGGTTATTGATGTGAAAATGCTATGTAGTCATTTTAGGCTTTTATTAAAAAGGAAAACATATTGAAAAGTTTTAATTTATGCATCTGTACTTTTTAGTATATCATAATTTTAATTGTTCAACGATTTCAATATGTTTTTTTTTTTCAGGAAGTTTGCATAGCGTAATTAGTAAAATATACACTATGTTTGTATGTTGTGCAAGATTATTGAAACACAATTATCATTTCTTCTGACGTCATCCATTTAGAAATTTTGTTTTGTCAAGCATTAGCTACATATGTTACGCCCCTACGCGTCACGATTCATTAGTGACTCATGCTTCTCAAATCACTTAATATGTAGAAATATTTAGTGAAATGAATTTGAGAGGATGGAATATTACCATCAAGTTATACAAGGTATAAAAAGCACACGTCACAAATATTAAAACTATTCAAATATCAATAGGTTACCCAAAATTGAGTTACTGTGGAAATGAGGTTAGACACAATAGCTAATGGAAATGCGATTCGTTGCATGATTTTCATATATCTGACATCCGATATGAATTTCCTTTTAATTTGATCCACGAAATTCATCGTGAAATTATTTAAACAATACTTGTGCCAAATATGACCCGTGAACTTCGCCACTTCACTTGAATATTTATTAATTGCCTTTAAAGACATTAAATTTCAATAATTTTTTATTTAATTTCGCTTCTTGCAATGACGGAAGCAGCGCCTAAAGGATCCAACCAACGGACACTTAATGTCAAAGAGCTACTAAAAATGAAGTACCAGCGACTGCAATCTAAGCGTAAAATATCACGAGAAGAACTGCACCGTTATAATAATGAGTGATATCTGCCCTGGTCAAAGAATTTATTGCTTCATTTTTTCCATTTTGTTCATGTAAAAAAGCCTCGCGTGAGACAAATCAGACTTGAGTAAGCACCAATGGTTAAAAAAGTTATTTTTCCAAATATATTTTGTTAAGGATGAATCGATGATAGATCGCGACAACAAGGCACAAGCCTGTAACGGCTGACAATTCTGTGACTCTTCTTTGTAGGACTTAAACACATGTTTGATGCATTCGAAAAATAGCAGTACGTATACACCGACGAACGTTTCAACTATTTTCTGATTGAGCTAACCGGATAAGCTCACGCTTTAGGGAGGAAGTTTCAGAAAATCATATTGAAGTTGATACAGACACAATAGTTGATAGAAATATGACTCGATTCACGATTTCAACGAATGCAGACATCCGATATCTATTTCCTTACCATATCTCCATAAAATATAACCATATGATATTGATGAATATATAAGTGGCATACTCACCTATTATTGATAAATAAGAACCACAGCCAAGCTAACAGTCAGTAAGATTATACATGTTACTATCATCATGAATTAAAATCCCACCGTCCATATTCAACAACAACACATTACGTCACAATATTCAAAAATACATGTGGCATACTTACCTATTATTGCTAAATAATAACCATAGACAAGCTAACAATTAGTAAGATCAAACATTATACTATCATCATAAATTAAAATCCCACCGTCCATATCAATATATATTTATTCCCAAGCGCGGGCAAAAGTAAAACGAATTTAAAAAAAAATACGTGAAACATTATCAGGCAGCCTAGCTTCACATTTAAAACCAGCAGTCAAAAAATATTCTTGATCCTTAAAAAGGTAAATTAGGTGTTTGTACTCCAGCTGTATCTAAAGCAGTTTTAATGAATTTGAAAATTCTATTCGAAATGCTTTTATAATGAATATGGGATTCACCTATACGTTTTTATAGACACCTATTTTGTTAACCGGATACTACTCCAAAAATAGTTAACTTCAGCTATTGTACCTAGGTGATTGACTAAGTAAAACTTCAAACATATGCTCCGTAAAACAAGTATACTATATAGGTAGACTAGTATTATTTCATCTAGTACTGTCAAAACTATACTATACTACAATTTTAAAATCTGTAGACTGCACGAGATTCGATGGATTCGACTCTTTTGAAGCTCACAAACATGGAAATGACTTTGATCCTGAGTTTGATGATGAAAAAGAATGAGAGAAAGACCTTGAGACAGATTATGATCAAGGTCAGTTTTTAACAAAATGTTTATTCCTCGAGTGAAAACGTACCACTGCTGCGAACAAATAGTTGTCCAGTGGTTACCATGTTGGCATCACATGTTCAAGATCTAGGTTTCGACCACCGGTAAATCCCGGCCAATAATTCATACTTATATGAGCCAAGTCAAGAATGTAAACTTGGGTGCATGGGACCAACCGGTCCAACAACACGAAACCTGTTCCTCCACGAGTGGTCATTGGTTCAGAGCCTCGCTCAACTGTAGGTGGGGGCAAAACCGAATTTACAATTCAAATGTGACTAAATACGAATTACTAAGTTTAACATAAACAGACTTGAAAACAATCTATTTTCAACTGACACGATGACTAAGTATGATCTACAGATAAATCGCACCTTGGCGGCACGATCCATCACTAACCCATACTCACCAAAATATATTTAGATTACAGTCAAACATTTCCGGTAGGGATGGTGATCCTTATTCACCGAAAAAAAACTTTAATGATTGTTATTCGATTCGTATACCATGCGCATTGCACGCATGTATTAAGTGTTATGGTGATAAGATACTACTCACTATGATTACTAGAATTATATAATCTTAAAAAGTAAAAACCTTGCCTTTTTGCCAGCAAACGGACTCAATTTTTTAACCGCTGCGATTCGAATATTCAATCTGATGCCCCTGGCTTTAGGTTTGGATAACCAGTATTTTAAGTGGTAAAAGAGAGCCTTGTGCTGCGATTGATTGGGAGTCTTCATCATTGCATAAAAACGGTAAAATATTCATATTATTTGAAACATTGCTGAGGTGAGAAAAACGAAATTTGACAAAATTGCTATATTGCATATTACATTAATGTCTATGTATAATGCATTAAAAATTGCCTAATAAAAATTAAGCATCATATAAGAGAAAAGCAACATGAAAATCATATTCTTTGTATCCTTTTATGCTGTTTTGTCGAGTAAGTAAGAATATTCTTTGAATTCATTTTAATCGAAATTTTTTTGGAACAGAATAGAACTTGTAACTCTACAGATGTCACTGTTTGAATATTATAAGTTTTCTAGTATTCTGAATTTATAGGCATTTTCTTCGATATTTTTTAAACTAATCCATTTTGCCGCAAAATCATGATGTCTGCAATTACGTTTAGCTGAAACGAACAAACATTATTGTATATCTAAAATGAATTCTAGATATGGTTTAAACTTAGCTATACCTATTCAGCAAATTAGAAACGACAGGTCATGCGTTAAATATGAGTCACTGATAGACCGCGCCGTTGATGTTGATCGAAAAAGTTAGGGCGCGATGACCTAGTGGTCATCATGTTGGCATCGCAAGGTTGAAGATCTCGGATTTGCGCTTCGGCGTGCAACCCATGCAACACCTTTCGGCTAAGCCTTATATGAAGAGCGATTGTATATCAGACTGGAATTCGTGCAATCATTTCATACAAATATACTGATTCACTTCAGTAAACGTATTCTCTGACCATGAAAAGATAAATCTTTTAAAACTGACAATATTGATGTATTAGTAATATTTTGTTGCCAGTGTAGTCAATACTAAAAGTTCCGTCTAAAAAGTGTTTTATTATACACGAGTCACTGATTGATTGTGCCGCTAGGTCCATCTGTGGCTCATCCTCAAAAACATGTAATTTCTGATTTAGGAGAGGGGGACAATATTACTTTAATTTTTAGTAGAAGAGGCAGCACTTCTTTACTTCTACAACAAGTCAATCTTAAATATTTAAATTCCAGGGTATTGAGCATCGTTGGCGCGTAATCATATTTATTATGTATTTGAATGCTGCTATGTTATTTATTTATTAATTTAAAACCTGAATTTTGCAGTTTCGTGCACGAACAACGGAATTATATTGTTGTTAAATAATCCATGTTAAAAATTTAAGTTACTCTAAGCAAGGTTGGAAGAGGTACAGAAAAGAGACAAAGAAATGACCGCTGAAATGACAAAAAGTTGATACGAGATGTAGTAAAAGCAACTGCGCTCGGAGCAGAAAACATCTCAAAAAGAACTGAACCGACATTATAAGTTGTAGTGAGTTGCATTCGTCCTTGGCGATGGTAATACCGTCAATCATTTCTTTGTTTCGTTTTAATCGATTCCTATGACATGTAGAAAATATTTTAGATCTAGATTTTAAAAAGGTCAATTGCATTTGAACATTTTAAATATGCGTTTTACAATTTACAATTTACGTTTTACAATTATTTAAAAAATCCGAAATGTTGTAATTTCATGAACAATCGGACAAACGGACACAACGATACCAATGTGTTTCCGCATATGGGCCATAACACTAGATTATTGTGTTATAATAATAAAGATCCCATAAATAATAAACAATTCTAACGCCTGATATAATTACTGAAGAGGTCATTTTGACTTCCTCGTATGACTATGATAAATAAAATGTATCCAGTTTGAAAAACAGAACGTTGTCTATATAACATAATGACCCATTTTGGGTTAAAAGTTAAAACAAATGGTTAGTCACACTGACATTAAACGAATATGCTCCGTCTATATATTGTGTTTGTATAAATAATATTATATGCGATTTCAATTTCAAAAGATTATACTTTGTCCATCCGTGTGTAATATTAGGTTATCTGTCATAACATACCAGAAACGGTGTTTTAATTTGTAAAACGATTATTATTATCATAAATCGTTTGACTAAACAAGTTAAGTTATGTATGAGCCACTGATGGATTACGCCGCCAAAGCGCGGCCCATCTGTGGCTCACGCTTTACAAAGAAAAATGCATTATATCCTAACAATTCGTTCCAACAATAATCATTTTTAGAAAATGCAAGATATCTTGAGTTTTGCAGTGCGTCAGCAGTTGCACGGAAGAATGGAAATTGGGATACGGAATGATTTTGCGCCTATAGGTAGCACAACATATAAAATAATAACGTAAAATATTAATAAACATAGATGAATATTTTCCAATTCTATCGCCTGATAGAAATGATGAATAGGTTTGTGAATTTGACTTCCTGGTATGACTATAAAGGATAAATTGAATAAAGTTGTAACAGATGCATATGCATAACTGACAAGCTAAACCGTATTTAAATACATTTAAAATGAGGAGCAGATTAGTATCCTGTGTATATTATATCAGAAATAACTTCAATATACATCGTGTTCATGAATATTGGACACACTATACCAATCTATTTGTTGCTGTATTATAGGAGTTGTATTTATATAAATAATGAAAATAGACAGAAAAAAACTAAATGAACCAACAATATGCTATTAGATAGAAGATATTTTTAAATGATCAGATGCTAAATGAGAAAACAAATGGACATTAGCGATGGTGATGATTTGTCATGGCGTCCCAGTTTTTAATTACACTAGGCAAAGTATAAAATATTGCCAGAAAACTGGACGAAGTATTACTAGATAAACTAGTTTTCTTTTTCAAACTAGATAGTGTGTAGATTTAAAATTATTCAAACTACGTACTCGTCGTTTCGCCGGATGCAAGACATTTTAATTGATTTGAATATTGATATTCGAAGTTTTTCATACTAGACATACTTTTTTAACCACGTACCTAGTTAATTTTTCACATAGCAAGTTAAAAATTCGATAATCTCACCTATTTGCCCCAGTAAATTGAATAAGTAAGACTTCAAAACAAACTCGGTAAAACAGGTACACTAGGTGAAATCGATACTTTTACCTGGAATTGCGAACACTAGTTCTGATAAACAGAAGCCTTAAGTAGTGAGGAATCAACAACCTATATGAACCTATAGGAAAAATCTTTTCGCATGTGGAAAGATCTGTTCATCTTTTTCAGGTATTTTTCATGTTGTATAAAATATTAATTTTGCAAGACTTTAAACATCATAATTCTAAGTCAGATTTTTATTTTTTTCAAGCATGAGCTGTTGATGAGCTGCATCAGGAAAAAAAGTAATAATTTGATGCACTTGCGCATTAGTAAAAACAGATTTTGTTCAAATCTTTGTTGTTGCGTGAAATGCATTATATGATCCATGTATATTCAATAAAAAAATTGTTGAATTTACGTGTCAAAAGGTATTCACAAATGAAAAATGTTTGAAAGCCGTATTTTCGTTTTATTGAATTTTTAACAAGATGAACATTGTCTGAAAAAGCTTATTCCGAATCATACATCCTACTTTATTTACCAATGTCACATTCTGCACTGCATAGTATATAATTTCGAGTGAAAATGTAAATAAAGTTTGGTAGAGACAAACATATTAGAGTTAGTTAATACTTGAAGAGAAGATTAATCTAGGAAAATGTGAAATGCGAAAAATTCATTATAAGGATTTTTTGTCAATAATGACTGTTCATAAAAATGAGTCGAATAGGTATTGGACTTTTATAGGGGTCTATAGACATTGTATAGATAATACTATCACAACGGTTTGTAGTCAGCTGTTCTAACGTAGCACGAATTTATTATCGCACGAATTCGGAAACGAATTAGATGCCCTCCCAAACTGATTTTTTTTTAGCAACCTTGAGTCACTGATGACTTTACCGCTGTGCCTGATACATCAGTGGGTCATACTTTACAAAACATACCGTGACAACTTTTTTTGATTGAATGTGTTTTTAATATTTATATGTAATTGTTCCCTAATTTAATGTCACGCTTTACTATATATTGAAGGTTGATTCATAATATTTAAGTAAACAAACGAGAAAGTCAAATTGAACGAAAGAAGTTTTTCTGCCTCAAAAAGGCGGTAAATATGTCGTCTACGACGTTTATAATCTTCCTACTTTTGATGCTTCAATGGAATAAAGTATTTTCTGGTAACTTTCTGTTTAATCAACTAATATGACGAAAATTATTTTTTGATGAAAAAAAAACGGAAAAATGAGTCATGGATAAACCGGATTATTAAACTTTGTTAAAATGTTTTAAATTTGTCGTAAATTGATCGAAATCCAATAAATTTTTTAAACATTGTATATTAGATTTTTTTTTCTGAAAAGAAAAATTTTATTGGTGTATATTTGATAACCTGAAGCGTAAAATTCTATTTCACGATTTAATTTTTCAAATTTTATTGGTAAAATATTGAAATTTAGTTTTTCTATTTTATTTTTTTAAATAAGACGTGTGTGATTTTAATAGTGTTGAAAAGTGATTTTATTTTGAACAAAACTATCTTTTCTCGGTTGAAATTATTCGACCATTAGGTTGTGAGTTATAGGTAAATGTCGGTTTTACTTATTTGTTGGAATAAATCAACAAATATATTCTCTTTACATCCTTGCAAATAATAGAACCAGGATAATTTATTTTGTGAACAAAAATTGCCTGATATCGGGAGAGAAAAAAACGAGAATACGATCTAAACATGTAGCGACCCATAACCAAACTTCGGAGTATTCTGTATTGAGTGAGCTATATAGGTGATTTTCAATAATCAAGTTATTATTTTTCCTAACAGTTGCCCCACACTGATTGAAATATTTTTCTGGAAACTAATATAAATATTAAAATCAAATTGTTTTTCTGTTATTTAACATTTATATGTTTCTTACATGGTCACATTCTTAGAAAATTTAGTATTAACTAACAATTTAGATTCTTATTTTAGAAAATGATTTCCAGAAATGCTTCTCACAAGCTGTATGTATGGTTGGAGAAAAATACAACCCAGAATGGATTCAAACTTATCCATCTCCACAATGCGACGGAAAATATTCGGTGAGAAATATTTCTATTTCACATTGTTTGGACGAGTATAAGTTTCCCTCTCTCTATCTGTTATGCAACTTAGCGCTTTCATGCGCAGCAATTAAACCAGTTTCTCACTAAACCAGTTAAAAAACGTTTTCTCATGAGCACTCTGTTAGGTATGAGAAACTGATGAATCACACCATAATGAGCGTTCTATGTATGGTCCCTGTTTAAAAAGAATAAAATTTAGTAATACTAGAAGCTTTGTTGTCCAAAATACTTTATCATGGGTGGTTCTGAAGTCACGGACGAAGTGACGAACTAACCACTAAAACAAGATTCGAAGATTCAACAAATTCTTTAAGAAACCTGGTAAAAATAGAGCCTGTCATGATGAACAGCTTTAAATTGAAAAAATATTTGTCAGTATGTCGATTTGGTAGACATATTTCCCTGCAAATTACTCAGTGATATTCTCACAAACTTGTGATCTTTGAACTGTAGACAATTATTTACTAATTTGAAAGGAAAGTTGTTCAATCATTTTCCAATCATGGTTTCATTGTATTCAGGAAAAAGCGATCAATGAAATGAAAGAACTTGAACACAATTTCAACAATTCTATTCATCAATTTCTTAAAGGTAGGTATGAAAATGAATATAATGATAAATTTTACGCAATTTTAATACTAAAATACTTCGCATCCAGATGCATAATGTACCGAATTATCGTTCAATATGGCGCGATTGTATTCCACCACAAAGAACGTAAAAATGCGTTTCTGAATTCACTCTAGGTTTAGTATGCCTCTAAGTCGGTTTGAGATTTTGTTCAATCGCATCAGCGTCGTAACTTAATAAGGCTCATTTAAATAAATTATATATTATTCTTTTAAAAAAAGTTGAATAAATATTAGTAAAAAAGTTTCAATGTGCATATTTTTTTTCAGGACTCGAAAATATATGTTCATGTGATGAAGAAATTTCGGCGAATAATGCAACAATAGATGTGATGGAGAAGAACGAGCCTTACAAAAATGGTAAGAAATCATTAATAGAACAGGTAAAAAAATGCCTCTGTCGAGGAAAAAGGCAGAGTTTTTTATTTGCATAGTTTTAATCATTTAACAAAGGATTTCTCAGACTTGATTTTTGTCTAAATTATCTAATATCGCAGTTGAGTGCGAGTGCGTATTTAAGATTTTGCAAAGATGTCTGATGTTTATCTTTTAGAACCAGAGTGAATAAAAAGTTTCAAACATATTGCTAGACACTATCGTATCTATGGAAGGTCGTGGTTCTGAAACTTAGGGCGTAATATCTCAATTTTTTGTCTTCGTTTCCTAGTGATTCTGGATATGCGATTCAGTGTTGACGTGAAAAACAGTCTGAATTCAGTTTGCCGAAACGAAATCAACCGTTTAGTATAATAATTGTTACATTGTAAATGTTATTTATTTTAATTTATATTTTCGCGGGAAATGACACAAAATATTACCGTCGCTTATGCACTAAAGCAATGTGGAAAATCAGGTTCGCCCGAAGCGCAAAGACAGCAAAAGCAACTTTCCCGGGCCGACCGAAATGAAAGGGTCTGCAGTAATTTTATCGTCCTTTTGGCGCATATTAGTTCTTGTTTTAGATATTCCACTGAAGATTAAGACATTTCAAAGATCGTATCTATTGCAGCAAAAGAATGATTTTCCTTTTACCTGGAGCATTTCAAAGCATTATTGTAGTAAAGATTGAATAGTAAAGCTAAAACATTGAAACAAAGGATGGCAAACAAAATTCTTGTGCTTAAAGGGACGCTTTTAGTCGTGGCTGATCCTCCCACCCAACATTGTGGTGACACATAAATATTTAGTTGTAGGAAAATGAAATCAGTTGTGAGAAACATTAGATGTCAGAGCATGCCTGCGGAAATAGGCTCTTTTGGACGCATAATTTTGGATGTATGGCTATGTGACTCCTACAAGGGAGATTAAAAGCAGGCAAAATTTTGACACAAGATATAAATAAAAATATTTTGGAGAGAAATAATATACTGGTTTTGGCATTTCTGTATGCTTCTCACCCACTGATATTAAAAAATCGATTTCAATACATAAAAATATTCCAATATCATAAAAGCTCATGAGAAAATATTATTCTTTTTTAAATAATACAATTAATTATGTTTGAAAAAAGTTTTAATTTTATCTAATATAAAAATAATGTTGTACAACATTCTATCGCCATGCTGTTCCAAAACTGGGTTAATTAAAAATTTCCCTGAATATCAAATTAATGTATTATTATCATATCTGAGTAATTTACATAAAACTCTACTTTCCCAAATTTTTATTTACAACTAAGTTCTGCTTGCTTTTATTATTTCTTATCTATTTTTAGAAGAAATCAAATGTTTTGGTCCTGTCCTATGTTCTGATTCTGACAACAAAACCTTTCCAACTTGGATGCAGATTCGATCTTTTATTACTTGTTCAGAAAGTGAGGAGGTAAAAATTTAGATAAATATATTTAATGAGCTTTCTATCTTGGTCATTAAAATTACGTTCTTTAATTATGAGACACTTATGGGCCTCCGCAACAGTACATACCTTCCTCGTAGCCATAAAGATTTGTACATGCAATATTTTTGCGGATATTATATTGCATTATATTATCCTATTGCATTACAGTTTCATTCTAAGTATACTTTTAGGTTTTGGTGGACTATAGTCAATAACTCCTGGGTACTGCCTCTAACCTTGGTTTAGGTCGAGGATATGGCATGATCTATCAAAAAAATAAATTAATAGTTTTTCTTTTCTATTTTTTTTTTTTTTAAACAAAGTTATGATCAAGAAATTTGATGTTCGTCTACGAAAGTCGTCCATCACGAGACGCATTTAAAACAAAAGCAAAAAATAGTACTTTCCTTCAAATATTTGTTTTTTGAACCAGGAACAAGAAGAACTGACCAAAAAGATTGCTGAAATTTTCCAAAGTTCAATTCAACATGCTACCGCGGGTAAGAAATGTCGTTTTCAACATTTCTACATATTTTTTTTTTATAAAATATCATAATTGATTGCATTCCAATTTATCATTATCAATAAATTCTAATCGTTAACTTTTTAATATTTTCACAATTCTTGTCAATTGAAATATTAATCGATTTCGCTCATAATTTTTGCGTCGTGTCGAGCATCGAAAGAAAAAAAGGCAATCATCATTTGAAAAAATAATATATAATGCATATATACACGGATCAAGAAACTTTAACTGCGATATTTTTTATAAAAATTTTAATTACAACGGGCGCGATGGCAAAACTTTGCAAAAATTCTGACAAAACTAAGTTAATCCAAACTGCATTTTTGAACATAGTTTTAATCCACGACATCTATGTTATATCCAGTGCAGGGCAATTCCATTCGATGTACAGATTATTCGGATCAATCGTGAATGGGCCATAGAAACAAGAACTTGCTAAATGGGGTGAAATCATCCATTGTTAACTATAAAATGCAAGCGACATTGGTCAAATTCGATCAAAATCGATTGCATTTTTTGTAAGAATAAAAAATTTTGATTTTGGATCGCATTTTAATTGAAAATCAATCGTTTTTAGGTTTGTGGAAGCTAATACGAATTCCAAATGAATAAGTTCTGAACAGTTAGTTATATGTTTATCAATATATCAGTTTTTCTCTACAATATTTTCTTTTCTTTTTAGAATTGACCATATTTCTTGGAAAACGTTCAAACGAATCATCTCAACGAATTATTGAGGAATTAAAAGCAACAAAATTGATAACTGATCCAAAAGGTATGTTTTGATTTTGTGTTTACCAGAAATATTCGCTCAAACTATGAATATTGAAAAGTATGGTTAAATATAATTATCTTTTTAACCGCAGTTTGTAACAGTTGTTCTTACTTATATATATGTAAATTCAATCAATCCAAGCAAGGTCGCAAGTATAACGCCTGATCAACCAACTAATTATATATTTTTCGAAGAGATTCCGTAGTGCATCTGAGTGGCAAACATATACAAACCGCTCTATAGTGAACTGTAGTGAGTGTTGACTTATGTACCCTGGGCAATTGCAAAACCATCTACCACTTTATCGTTTTAGCATGGTTATATCTTACGACGCATAAATAGCACGTTGAGACACGTTGAGGCATCACCGACTCTCGCTCTTTTCCATTACAAAAGGTTGTTTCACGCAAGGCTGAAAGCAGCGCCATAAAGGTGCCAACCAACGGCAACTCTGAGGGCAGAAATCTACTGCAAAATGCATTCTAAGTGAAAAAGGACCCCATGCAAATATACAACCGAACAAAATAATATAGTTATCTATCTAGTGTCGGCAAAATGTGGCAACGCAGTATGGAATTTCTTTCCCAAAAATGTTTTGTAAATTATAAGTCACAGATGGATCGTGGCTTCCAGGCGCGGTCGATCTGTGGCTTATACTTGATAAAATCAAATTTTTTATTAAAAACACACGTGCATTTTAACAATCATTACAAAATTATTGAAACATAATTTTTGTCATATCGAACAATTCAGGCAACAGAAGACATTGCTATCTTCCAGTTGTTTGTCTTGGCGAGGTATTTCTTAAAACAACATGGCGACAAATTCTACCAGTACCAGGATGTAAAGGTCACACACCGGTACAAATTATTTTTTCAATTTTTTTAATATTTGATCACAGACTGTTTTTTTTTTACAGTTACGCAAAATCAGTTTACGGAAACCCGATCTATTATTTACTTATCTTTGACTCAAAGGAAGTCTATTTACAAACAGATGAGGGCGAATTAAATATTTTGTAAACTGCTCGTACTTTTTTGTAATTAAAATTTGCTCTAATTAATGAAAATATGAGACAACACGCAAGTGAACCCAACTAACGGCCACGGAAAAGTAAAAAACTTACAAAAATTAAAAATGAGAGTAAAACCACTAACTTCACCCAAATACCAAGAAACATAAGTTAAAGACTGTGAATTGCGGCGTAGTGTTGATATTTTAGGCAATAGTACCAAGTTTACCTAGACTACGGAGTAAAAAGTGTCGAACACTTTCTCCTAGTTCCACTCACATTAGATTCAACTCTTTAAACTTAAATCAAATTTTCTTTGTGAAGTTTTACGTATCAGTAAATTCAATAGATAACAAACGGAATAATATCAAATTTATCAAAAAGGTAATATCTTCAAAATAACTGGTAACAAATTTAAAAGTGAACTCGTATTTTTTATTATAAAAAGGCTTCCAAAACAGACTATTCGAAAAACTTGTTTTTCTCATTAAATTGCCTTAAATGCAGCAAAACGACGATTATTTGACTTTCTTTTAAGGTATGCGTAGTTTTGACATTAAAACATAACTATCTAATTACACTTTGCCTATAGTTTTGCGGAAAAATTAGTTCGACTTTATCTAGTATAGGAAGAAACTAGGTTGTCATTACCGCTGTAGTTGGTGATATTTGTTACTAGAAAATAACACGAATATTTTAATTTTCTATATTGCATTACTACAGGAATTTCTACGTAACAAAGCTTTTGTGGACTTCAATTTTGCTTTGAAAAAGATTCTGAAAGGTAAATAATATCATATTCTTACCAAAAGGGGAAGAAGAATCAACAAAATTATGCCGAGATATGTTTTGTTCAGTAATCAATTCACAAAAAATTTATTTTCTCAAGTATTAGCCACAAATGAACCGCGTCTCATCGACGCGATCCATCAGTGACACATGCTTGTTAAAAATAGTTTCCACAATTTTTTTGTAATCGGGACTGAGCAAAAATTAATTTTGATAAGAAAAAGCTTTAGCTGTATCACGCATCGGATTTTTTTTTTTGAACATCAAAAATTTCTGGGCATAATTTTTGCTTTCTAGAAAATTTCTGTCCAAATGTGAAAATGTAATCAACCCGCAAGCACGCTACACACTCACGCGTAGTTTAAGCTATGTGTTATGTGGTAATATTTTATTTAACAGTATTCGAAGTGTCTCCGACTGAAAATTGTCCAGCATGCAAAATCACAACTATGGCTCCGAGCAGCCAACCTATTTTTACAAAAGAAACAACGGATGAAACAAGTTTTAAAACGACGTCACAAGAATCAACGGCAAAGATGCAGACTACACCAAAAGAACTGGACTATACAGCAGAACCAGAAACAACATCGACAGCACTTCTATGCGATGAAAAGTATAACACGGACGCAACCACATCTCCAGGTTAAAATTTGTTTTCAAATCGTTTAATATGTTATTTCACCGACGTCTGCTTGCTAGTACTAGGAGAGGGAGGAATATTTCAGTCTTACAAATCGTAATTTCAAAAAAAGAATGTCAACTGGGCTTTCCTTTTCGCATCGAATTTCGAATAGAACATTTCGAATTGAATCTTTCCGGATTGTGATTTCATTGCGAAATTTGGTCAATAAAATTTAAAAAAACTAGTTTCTTTCTAAATAAAAATCAATTTTTGTCGAGCATGAACCAAAGTTTTATTAGGATTTGCAATAATTTGTAAAATCGATTTCAAGTAAAACCTTTTTTCAAAGTTATTTGAAAATAAAAGTCAGTCAGCAAAACACAGATCCTCCACGTGATAAAATTAAACATTCTGGGTTTGCTTCCCATTATCAAAGTACTTGAAATTGTAATTTGTTTAACGTATTATTTCAGAAAAGAAGTTATTTCTGAAAATATAAAAGTGAAAACAAAAAAAAAGCAAACGATAATAATATTCACAAGAGAGTCAGGCCGAAGTCATTGATATCATATTCTCATACTTAACCTGTACATGTAGACGTTTAAAATTACATTAGATCAAGTATGAATCACCTATGGATTTATCTTATATTTAACAAAGCATATTTGCTCAAAATTATCCGATTGAAATGATGAAATAAATAAACAGAATATCGGCATTACTTTTAAATACCATTATAATAATATATCGCTAATATTTGTTTTTTCTTTCATAGGATGTTATGGAGGAAAATGTTTCAGAATGCGCAATGAAAATTTTGTCGTTATTATTGTTTTTCAGATGGCGAAGGGTGCTTTGGGGGAAAATGTTTCAACGTAACATATTCTGAATATAAAAATAAGAATTATGAAGATGCAAAACAAATGTGCAAAGATATTGGATCTGATTGGAATCTTGCAAATATTTATGATCAATGTTATTTTGATTTTATTAAAGATTATTTATTGAAAAATAAGCATCCACACAGTGAAGATGTAGTTAGAGTATGGATTGGAATGACTTTGGACCCAGAGGTTTGAAACTTGTTTATTGATTGTAATATGGTATAATATGTTATATTGAAATGAAATGATGAACTTTATTCGAAACATGTCATTAGGGGTGTTTACAATTTAATCTGGTTAGAGTTTTATCTTGCTTCTTAATGCAAGGTAAATGTTTCAAATACCTTTCGATATCTGTTTTCTATTCCAAATGCACCGTTGAATTTGAAGTAAAAGGGAAATTGTACAACACTGACCCCAAGTAGGAACAATACAAATGATATATACACATTGTATTACTTCTACGCATTTATAGACTTTACGTTCTACACCTGGTTAAAGTTGTTCTATTTTTTCTTTTCTGGATTTTTATTTATGACTTAGTCTTAGACGTAGCTTTCTCTTGCCTACTGGCAAAAGTCCTTGACGTTGAACATGTTTGAGAACCGTCATCTTCTGGAATTCAAAAATCATTGTGAAATATATTTTTAGTGATTTTTGTTTTTTTGGTTTGGTTTTTGGCTGTCTTAACGCTGCTGACATTCTATGATTATTTTATTCACATCAAATGAGTGTAAGATCTTCGCAATTTATTTTAAATTACAATCTTACGATATATCATCCGAAGTTTCTGCGACATAAAATTTAGCAAACATGGACGACAGATGACTTTTATAAGGAATTTTACTTCCTGTCGTTTCGGGGATGGAGGAATAATTGTGGACAAGTTCACCGTCGCAATTTTCTCTTTATTAGGCTTCCAAGCGAAGCTGGAAGACTTGTGGAATTGCTAATTTTATTATTATAGATTATTAAGCCTGTTTTACAGGCCGATATAAGAACTGACAAGTTTTGGCAGTTCTGATAAACAATGTGTCTGCGAGTAAAGTTTCAAATTGTTTGTATAAGTCCAGACAATGTCTTTCTCACGATTGATTCACTTTGGAATAGAACCACTTTCAGCATCTGGTCACATATTTGGCTCACTCTCTTTTCATCCCAAATTATTTTTGCAACATGTTTTTTCAATTTCTCCATTCCGCCTCCCAGGCATCCGATAACCACAGGAACAATTTCAACTCTAAAACCATGTCTCCGTTCTCTCATTTCAAACGCCAACTGTTGGTATTTTTCTAATTTTTCATTATATTTTGAAATAATATTTTTCTCATTTGGACACGCCATGTCGATAATTAATATCTTTTTTTTTACCTGTATCCTCAATTATGAGGTCTGGTCTTCTTGCTGTAGTAGTTTTTCTCATATTAAATTCGAAATCCCAACAAAGTTTTTTTTCCATCTTTTTCAAACACAGTCCCTTTCGGCCAGTTCAATTTGTACCAGATAGTGTCAGCTGACAAAACGCCTTCCTGTTTTGCCCATTCAACAGCCAAAACCATCAGAGCGTTGTTGTGTCTTTTTATGTATTCATTTCCCGCTAGTTTTTTACATCCCGATACTAAATGTATCACCGTTTCCTTTATTTCATTACACAATCGACATTTATCAGTTTCCACCATCAACCCACGACTCATCTTCCATCCTCTTGTTTCGACCATTTGTTCTTGTACACATATAATTGCAGCTGTTTTCTCAGGAACAACATTACCTTTTAACCAGTTGTGGCTTTCCTTCTCAAGTGATTGAAATATTTGACTTTGCATAGTTTTTGTTTTGTATTGTTCAAGTCTGGTTTCTTCTGTTTTGCTCTTCAAAATATACTTCAATTTTTTCCAGATTTCCTTCCAAGTCCCAGTCAATTCCTGATTGTTTTAATTTTATGTGATTTTGTGCAAATTTCGACTTTTTTCACCGACCTCTTGCATTGCTCTCT
The DNA here is from genome assembly GCA_963675895.2 of Styela plicata. NCBI lineage: Eukaryota > Metazoa > Chordata > Ascidiacea > Stolidobranchia > Styelidae > Styela > Styela plicata. The sequence continues at coordinate 5,481,013 of OZ023146.1, forward strand.
CTGCTTCAAGCTTGACGGACCTTCCTTCGCGCATTCTTTGTCGCATCCACGCTGTCTTGATCCATTTGTTTTCAGACATTGCCATGTAACAGGCAAATTCTGACTTTTGTTTCCGCATACACGGCTTTCAAACTTTTTAACGATCGTCCTCCATTTTTCTCTTTTCAAATATAACCGTTCATCACTTCCTTGTTTTGCGTGCATGTTATTTTTTCTCAATATACTTTTGATTGTTTTGTCCAGATGGTCGAGATCCTTTTTCGAAAATATACAGGCATTCATTACATAGCTTGCAACAGGTATGACTCTACAATTATTAGCCTTTATCAAATTTTTATCATAGAGTCGCAGACTGACCAAACTCAACATCCGTTCCGTCATTTCTTTAGTTATTCTTTTCATAATTCTCTCCATGTCAATACCGTCTCCTTGTTCGCATCCCAAAAATTTATACACTTCGTTTTGTTCCGGGTTAAGTGATCTCATTCTTTCATTCAATATTTGCAGTCCTTCACATTGCAGCATGACTCCCCTTTCAAACACCACTTCTGCACATTTTTTTACTCCATAACTAGCACCAGTGTCAACACTGGCTTGCACTAGCAAGTCATTTACCAATTTCAATTTTTCGTGGGTTGGTTGATAAACTTTCAAATCGTCGATAAATAAATTGTGTGTTTTTTTGATATTTCTTTTCCCAAGTGGGCCCATTCTATATCCGTCTGTATCTTGAAGCATTGTGGCTATTGGTAATTCCGTTAAACAAAACCCAACTGGAGAGAAACTATCTCCCTGCAAAAATCCTCTTGTTATTTTCATCCATCTGCTCCGTTTGAGCTCGCCGTTGACAGTCAGTTCTAATCTTGTCTTCCATTTCTTCATCAGTTCTGATATTAAAAAACAGGTGCAATCAGGTATACCAATCCAGCGAAAAACTTTAAGAATCCAATCATGGTGTACACGGTCATAGGCTTTCTGATAATCATAATACGCCACTGCTAAATACCTTTTATATGTTTTCACTTCGTCCATAATTATTAGGCTTCCAAGCGAAGCTGGAAGACTTGTGGAATTGCTAATTTTATTATTATTATTATTAGGCTTCCAAGCGAAGCTGGAAGACTTGTGGAATTGCTAATTTTATTATTATTATTAGGCTTCCAAGCGAAGCTGGAAGACTTGTGGAATTGCTAATTTTATTATTATTATTATTATTATTATTATTATTATTCTTCTCCCAACCTACTCCACCTAAACTATAAAAGGTATACCAGTCAAACTTGGACCGAGTATCAGGTATGAGTAGTAGAAGAAAGTTTGATAAAATGGGGTCAGTTCCACGAATGGTCCATAGATAAACCATATTTAAGTAAAAAACAAGCATTGCCGTTTACTAAAAAACTGTAAAAGGTTCACTGATCAAACTTGGACCGAGTCTCAGAATGAATTAGAAGATTCAAGTTTTAGTTTTGTCTTGTATGTTACCAGCATGGCCCATAGATAAATTACCGATTTTTCAAAAAACGATTAACTGTTGAGGGTATCCCGGTCAAACTTGGACCGAATATCGATTATAGTTTAAAGATATTGTCATATCAGTTCCAAGCATGGCCCATAGATAAATCACTAATTCATCGAAAACAGCTCAACTGTTGAAGGTATCCAGGGCAAACTTGGGCCATATGTCAAGTATAGGTATAAGTTAATGTCATATCAGTTCCAAGCATGGCCCATAGATAAATTACAAATTAATCGAAAAAAACGCTTAACTATCGAAGGTATATCAGTCAAACTTGGGCCATATGTCAAGTATATGTATAAGTCGAAGTCATATCAGTTTCAAGCATGGCCCATAGATAAATCACTAATTCTTCAAAAAGCTTAACTATTGAAGGTATCCCTGTCAAACTTGGGCCATATGTCAAGTATAGGTATAAGTTAGTGTCCTATCAGTTCCAAGCATGGCCCATAGATAAATTACTAATTCATCGAAAAATTCTTAACTGTTCACGTTATCCCGGTCAAACTTGGACCATATGTCAAGTATATGTATAAGTTATTGTCATATTATTTCCAAGCATGACCCATAGATAAATTACAAATTAATCGAGAAACACCTAACTATTGAAGGTATCCCGGTCAAACTTGGGCCATATGTCGAATATAGGTATAAGTTATTATCATATCAGTTCCAAGCCTGGCCCATAGATAAATTAGTAATTCATCGAAAAACGCTTAACTGTTCAAGGTATCTCAGTCAAACTTATGCCGAGTGTCAGGTATAGATATAAGTTAGGGACATATCGGAAAAATTTCTGCTTGGAAGCCTGTCAGAACTGCTTAGCAGTTCTAGTTATTAGGCTTCCAAGCGAAGCTGGAAGACTTGTGGAATTGCTAATTTTATTATTATAGATTATTAAGCCTGTTTTACAGGCCGATATAAGAACTGACAAGTTTTGGCAGTTCTGATAAACAATGTGTCTGCGAGTAAAGTTTCAAATTGTTTGTATAAGTCCAGACAATGTCTTTCTCTCACGATTGATTCACTTTGGAATAGAACCACTTTCAGCATCTGGTCACATATTTGGCTCACTCTCTTTTCATCCCGAATTATTTTTGCAACATGTTTTTTTCAATTTCTCCATTCCGCCTCCCAGGCATCCGATAACCACAGGAACAATTTCAACTCTAAAACCATGTCTCCGTTCTCTCATTTCAAACGCCAACTGTTGGTATTTTTCTAATTTTTCATTATATTTTGAAATAATATTTTTTCTCATTTGGACACGCCATGTCGATAATTAATATCTTTTTTTTTACCTGTATCCTCAATTATGAGGTCTGGTCTTCTTGCTGTAGTAGTTTTTTCTCATATTAAATTCGAAATCCCAACAAAGTTTTTTTTCCATCTTTTTTCAAACACAGTCCCTTTCGGCCAGTTCAATTTGTACCAGATAGTGTCAGCTGACAAAACGCCTTCCTGTTTTGCCCATTCAACAGCCAAAACCATCAGAGCGTTGTTTGTGTCTTTTTATGTATTCATTTCCCGCCAGTTTTTTACATCCCGATACTAAAATGTATCACCGTTTCCTTTATTTCATTACACAATCGACATTTATCAGTTTCCACCATCAACCCACGACTCATCTTCCATCCTCTTGTTTCGACCATTTGTTTCTTGTACACATATAATTGCAGCTGTTTTCTCTCAGGAACAACATTACCTTTTAACCAGTTGTGGCTTTCCTTCTCAAGTGATTGAAATAATTTGACTTTGCATAGTTTTTGTTTTGTATTGTTTAAAGTCGGGTTTTCTTCTGTTTTGCTCTTCAAAATATACTTCAATTTTTTCCAGATTTCCTTCCAAGTCCCAGTCAATTCCTGATTGTTTAATTTTATGTGATTTTGTGCAAATTCGACTTTTTCACCGACCTCTTGCATTGCTCTCTCTGCTTCAAGCTTGACGGACCTTCCTTCGCGCATTCTTTGTCGCATCCACGCTGTCTTGATCCATTTGTTTTCAGACATTGCCATGTAACAGGCAATTCTGACTTTTGTTTCCGCATACACGGCTTTCAAACTTTTTAACGATCGTCCTCCATTTTCTCGTTTCAAATATAACCGTTCATCACTTCCTTGTTTTGCGTGCATGTTATTTTTTCTCAATTATTATTATTATTATTATTATTAGGCTTCCAAGCGAAGCTGGAAGACTTGTGGAATTGCTAATTTTATTATTATTATCTTTTTTAGTATCAATGCTCTGCTTCATTACATCTCCGGGTACATACCATGCACCTAAGGAGATGCTGCAATTTTGCGAGCACAATATCACATGTTCACATTCATAGATAAATGTTTGCGCAATATGTGCGCAGTACCAAGTAAAACAGTTTTCTGAATGGGCCAAACCGCTATATGGCAAGGTATTTTATCCAAATGTTCTTGAAATCCTTTTTTTATCAATCCCAATGCTCCGATTACAATCGGAAATTGTAGAAACTTTCATTTTCCACATCCGGGTAATTTCTAATTCCCAAGTCTTTATATTTTGACATCTTTTCAAGTTCTTTCTGTTGAACATTCTTATCTGATGGGACGGTCATATCGATGAGGTAGCAGTTGTTTGAGTTTTTGTGTTTAAACTATGATGTCAGGTCTGTTTGCTCTGATTTCTTTGTCCGTGTGAACTTGCAGATCCCAAATTATTGTTACTTCGTTATTTTCATGTACTGGTTTTTTTGTTCGTGTTCATACCATTTGTCTTTTTGTTTCAAATTTTAAAATGTTTGCAGATTTTCCAATGAATGTAAGAAGCAGCCCTATTATGTCGATGTATATATTCAGTTTTTGCATGAACTGGACATCCTGAGATGATGTGATCTATTGTTTTCCTCAAATTCATTACACAGTCGGCATTTTGAGTTGTTACCAATTTTTAAAACATTTTTCTTGTACTGATTCGTGAGGAGAGATTGGTCCTGTGCCGCCATCAGAAATCCTTCTGTCTCAGCTTTCAAATCTGGACTTCTCAACCAGAGTTGAGTTAACTTGAAATCCACGTGTGCTTGAAATATTCGCTTGGGGTATTGCCCGTGTAATGGTTTACTTGTCCAAACTTCTTTCAACTTCCTTAAATAACATAATCTTATTTTTTCCTTCAGTTTCTTTGCTTCACTCGAAGGGCTTTTTATCTCCCGTTCTCCTTGTTCCACTGTTAAATTTAATTCTTGTAGATATTTTGCTGATTCTTTGAATATTGAGTGACTTCCTTTTTCTTTGTCATAAACTTTTACCAATTTCAATAGAGGGTCGCTTGTCATTTTCAAATATGTGCATAATCCAATTGTAGACACTTTGTATGAGTTTTCAAGCATGATCAATCCTCGCCCACCTTCTTTTCTCGGCAAGTAAATTCTTGCAACGTCAGCTTTTGGATGGTGCATGTTGTGCATTGTCAATAATTTCCTTGTTTTTCGTATCGATTTTTTTTAGGTCGGTAATTGTCCAATTGACGATGTTAAAGCTGTATGTCAAAACAGGTACCGAAAGACTGTTAATGGCTGCAATTTTGTTGTGTGCGTTCAGTTGACTTTTCAGTATCATTCGAGTTCTTTCGGCAGTATTCTAACTTCAGTTTTCTTTTCATGTCAGAGTGATGAATATTATCGCTTTCTTCGATTCCAAGATATTTGTAACAACCATCACTCGCTAATTCTTTTATGACATTTCCCCCTTCTAATACTGTTCCAGTCAATTTTGTTAACTTTCCTTTTAGAAAATTTGCCTCTGCGCATTTTTCTAATCCGAATTCCATTTTTTATATCATTGCTGAAGTTTTTTGACTATTTGTAATTTGTCTTTTAATTCAGGTTTACTTTTGGCATACAACTTCAAATCATCCATGAAAAAACAAATGGGTTAGAGACCCGTTGTTGTATTTTTATACCCTCCCTTTGTGTCATTTATCATCCTGCTTAATGGCGCGACCGACAGGCAAAATAATAATGGCGATAATGAATCACCTTGAAATATGCCATTATTTATATTAACATTTTCGATAGAAATAGTTCCTTTCAAGTGGCTTAATAACAGGTTTGTTTTCCAATTTTCCATGCTCTGGGAAATAAATTCAATTATGAGTGGTGAAACTTTGTATAGTTGCATAACATTCAAAAGCCATGAATGTGGCACACTGTCGAATGCTTTACGGTAATCAATCCAGGCTGTGCTTAGGTTTCGTTTTCTTTTTCGACAATCTTCTAATATCATTTTATTGATGAGTAGTTGGTCTTTACATCCGTATGACTGTTTTTCTACATCCCTTCTGTTCAGCTGGCAGTATATTATTCAAATTTAGATGGGAATATATACTTTCAGATAAAATTGCTGTTAATACCTTGTACAATGTTGGTAGGCAGGTTATAGGCCGATAGTTTTTGACCATTTCTGTATTTTCCGATTTAGGTAGTAAATACGTTTATTCCATGTGTCCACCACTTGGGTGCATTTTCGGGTTTGGCAATTACCTCATTGAATGCTTTCAAAAGTACTCCGTGCAGGCTTGTCAAATGTTTAAGCCAAAAATTTGCAACTTGATCGATTCCGGGGGATTTCCAATTTTGCGTTTTTTTTTATTGCATTTTGCAGTTGTGTTTCACTGATGCCTTGCCATTCTTGTGGCGTCAGGTTGTTCTGATTTATAGCTTCTCTTTTTATCCACGAAGCGTCTGTATTGTGCACTTTTCTGGATTCCCATAAATCTCTCCAAAATATACTGATATCTTGTTTTGCCGGGGGTTTCACGACGTTTATGGTTTTCTTCCCGATTTCTCGATAAAATTTTTTTGGGTTCTAATTTGAATAATTTGTTTTCACGGAACTGACGTGCTCTTTTCTCATATCGTCTGATTCTTTGTGCTTTTGCCTGTATCTGCTGTTTTAGTTGTTCTTTTGTTGCAGCAAGATCTGAATTGTTTTTTTATGCAATATTTCTGTTGAATTCTCTTTTTCTTCTTGGTACTGATTTTAGAATTGGGATTTTCAGTTTCGTTCAGTACTGATATGTCTTTCCTTTTGTTATTTATCACTCTTTGAATTCTTTGTTTCCAGGGGGCGGATGTGTGATGGGTTATTTTCTGAGGATTTAAGGTTGATAATCCCATACGTTCTGTCACCGTAACTGCAGTTGCGTACATCATCTGATTTATCGTATTGATATCAAGTTTTGTGTAATCTCCAACGATTGCTTCTAGTGCTTTATTGACTTTGTGAATTAAATTGAACAATTCCAAAGACGGGCAAAGTTTAGGAAGCCGTTTTTCGGCTTTCAATTTGTGTTAGCTGGACTTCCTTCAGTTTTCCTAAAATATCACATTTGAGAGTTTCGTAAGATTCTTCAAAATTCGATGTGATATTTGGTGGAAATTGCTGATCGTTATCTCTTGACGTTTCCGGTTCCAAATGATTTTCTGAATCGTCTTCTATTATGCTTGTTTGGTCTACTTCTTTTCTCAAATTAACAATATCCATTTCCGATAGTCTGTGGTTTTTTATGATGTCTCGCCTGACATTGGCCAGTTTGTTAGAATCTAGATTCATTCGCCTTCCAGGGTTTCTTTCCCGCCAAATCTGATATGTTTGTTGTGTAGTATTTTGCATATGAAGAGAGCGTGCAATATAATACGCTCGCAAAACTTCTTTGTATTCCTCTCTCGTCCATTTTTGTCGAAAATTTTTACTTGGATTTGATTTCGATAGGTGTATACTCTGTGGGTTCCTATGAGGAAGAACCTCTGCGGACTGGCCAGTCAGAGCTGTGACTTGAGAGGAATCAAGGTCGCGAACATGTTCGACTATTTCTTGGTTGTTTTCTCTAGTCGAGTTAAAATTGGTACGCGAAGTCGTTGAATGACGACCGAGAGGTGGCTGCGCGTGCCCACCTGCACTGCCGGGCGAGAGGCTGCCGATTCGCGGAACAGACTCCTTTACGCCTTTGTTTTTTGAAGAATTTCTTGTGTTTACCATCATGAGTGTGAGACTATTTAACCCATAGCTGGGTGGATTACCTTTGGCTTCCCCCTCACTGCATAACTTTCTGATATGGGTGACCCTGCCAGGAATATGAAATCCTCCCATCATAGCGCTACAGATCAAAGAGGTACTGAGCCCACCCGCCACGACAAGGCAGTAATCCCAGGATGGGTTATTATTATTATTATTATCTTTTTTAGTATCAATGCTCTGCTTCATTACATCTCCGGGTACATACCATGCACCTAAGGAGATGCTGCAATTTTGCGAGCACAATATCACATGTTCACATTCATAGATAAATGTTTGCGCAATATGTGCGCAGTACCAAGTAAAACAGTTTTCTGAATGGGCCAAACCGCTATATGGCAAGGTATTTTATCCAAATGTTCTTGAAATCCTTTTTTTATCAATCCCAATGCTCCGATTACAATTGGAATTGTAGAAACTTTCATTTTCCACATCCGGGTAATTTCTAATTCCAAGTCTTTATATTTTGACATCTTTTCAAGTTCTTTCTGTTGAACATTCTTATCTGATGGGACGGTCATATCGATGAGGTAGCAGTTGTTTGAGTTTTTGTGTTTAACTATGATGTCAGGTCTGTTTGCTCTGATTTCTTTGTCCGTGTGAACTTGCAGATCCCAAATTATTGTTACTTCGTTATTTTCATGTACTGTTTTTGGTTCGTGTTCATACCATTTGTCTTTTGTTTCAAATTTAAAATGTTTGCAGATTTTCCAATGAATGTAAGAAGCAGCCCTATTATGTCGATGTATATATTCAGTTTTTGCATGAACTGGACATCCTGAGATGATGTGATCTATTGTTTCCTCAAATTCATTACACAGTCGGCATTTTGAGTTGTTACCAATTTTTAAAACATTTTTCTTGTACTGATTCGTGAGGAGAGATTGGTCCTGTGCCGCCATCAGAAATCCTTCTGTCTCAGCTTTCAAATCTGGACTTCTCAACCAGAGTTGAGTTAACTTGAAATCCACGTGTGCTTGAAATATTCGCTTGGGGTATTGCCCGTGTAATGGTTTACTTGTCCAAACTTCTTTCAACTTCCTTAAATAACATAATCTTATTTTTTCCTTCAGTTTCTTTGCTTCACTCGAAGGGCTTTTTATCTCCCGTTCTCCTTGTTCCACTGTTAAATTTAATTCTTGTAGATATTTTGCTGATTCTTTGAATATTGAGTGACTTCCTTTTTCTTTGTCATAAACTTTTTACCAATTTCAATAGAGGGTCGCTTGTCATTTTCAAATATGTGCATAATCCAATTGTAGACACTTTGTATGAGTTTTCAAGCATGATCAATCCTCGCCCACCTTCTTTTCTCGGCAAGTAAATTCTTGCAACGTCAGCTTTTGGATGGTGCATGTTGTGCATTGTCAATAATTTCCTTGTTTTCGTATCGATTTTTTTTAGGTCGGTAATTGTCCAATTGACGATGTTAAAGCTGTATGTCAAAACAGGTACCGAAAGACTGTTAATGGCTGCAATTTTGTTGTGTGCGTTCAGTTGACTTTTCAGTATCATTCGAGTTCTTCGGCAGTATTCTAACTTCAGTTTTCTTTTCATGTCAGAGTGATGAATATTATCGCTTTCTTCGATTCCAAGATATTTGTAACAACCATCACTCGCTAATTCTTTTATGACATTTCCCCCTTCTAATACTGTTCCAGTCAATTTTGTTAACTTTCCTTTTAGAAAATTTGCCTCTGCGCATTTTTCTAATCCGAATTCCATTTTTATATCATTGCTGAAGTTTTTGACTATTTGTAATTTGTCTTTTAATTCAGGTTTACTTTTGGCATACAACTTCAAATCATCCATGAAAAACAAATGGGTTAAAGACCGTTGTTGTATTTTATACCCTCCCTTTGTGTCATTTATCATCCTGCTTAATGGCGCGACCGACAGGCAAAATAATAATGGCGATAATGAATCACCTTGAAATATGCCATTATTTATATTAACATTTTCGATAGAAATAGTTCCTTTCAAGTGGCTTAATAACAGGTTTGTTTTCCAATTTTCCATGCTCTGGGAAATAAATTCAATTATGAGTGGTGAAACTTTGTATAGTTGCATAACATTCAAAAGCCATGAATGTGGCACACTGTCGAATGCTTTACGGTAATCAATCCAGGCTGTGCTTAGGTTTCGTTTTCTTTTTCGACAATCTTCTAATATCATTTTATTGATGAGTAGTTGGTCTTTACATCCGTATGACTGTTTTCTACATCCCTTCTGTTCAGCTGGCAGTATATTATTCAAATTTAGATGGGAATATATACTTTCAGATAAAATTGCTGTTAATACCTTGTACAATGTTGGTAGGCAGGTTATAGGCCGATAGTTTTTGACCATTTCTGTATTTTCCGATTTAGGTAGTAAATACGTTATTCCATGTGTCCACCACTTGGGTGCATTTTCGGGTTTGGCAATTACCTCATTGAATGCTTTCAAAAGTACTCCGTGCAGGCTTGTCAAATGTTTAAGCCAAAAATTTGCAACTTGATCGATTCCGGGGGATTTCCAATTTTGCGTTTTTTTTATTGCATTTTTTGCAGTTGTGTTTCACTGATGCCTTGCCATTCTTGTGGCGTCAGGTTGTTCTGATTTATAGCTTCTCTTTTTATCCACGAAGCGTCTGTATTGTGCACTTTTCTGGATTCCCATAAATCTCTCCAAAATATACTGATATCTTGTTTTGCCGGGGGTTTCACGACGTTTATGGTTTTCTTCCCGATTTCTCGATAAAATTTTTTTGGGTTCTAATTTGAATAATTTGTTTTCACGGAACTGACGTGCTCTTTTCTCATATCGTCTGATTCTTTGTGCTTTTGCCTGTATCTGCTGTTTTAGTTGTTCTTTTGTTGCAGCAAGATCTGAATTGTTTTTTATGCAATATTTCTGTTGAATTCTCTTTTTCTTCTTGGTACTGATTTTAGAATTGGGATTTTCAGTTTCGTTCAGTACTGATATGTCTTTCCTTTTGTTATTTATCACTCTTTGAATTCTTTGTTTCCAGGGGGCGGATGTGTGATGGGTTATTTTCTGAGGATTTAAGGTTGATAATCCCATACGTTCTGTCACCGTAACTGCAGTTGCGTACATCATCTGATTTATCGTATTGATATCAAGTTTTGTGTAATCTCCAACGATTGCTTCTAGTGCTTTATTGACTTTGTGAATTAAATTGAACAATTCCAAAGACGGGCAAAGTTTAGGAAGCCGTTTTCGGCTTTCAATTTGTGTTTAGCTGGACTTCCTTCAGTTTTCCTAAAATATCACATTTGAGAGTTTCGTAAGATTCTTCAAAATTCGATGTGATATTTGGTGGAAATTGCTGATCGTTATCTCTTGACGTTTCCGGTTCCAAATGATTTTCTGAATCGTCTTCTATTATGCTTGTTTGGTCTACTTCTTTTCTCAAATTAACAATATCCATTTCCGATAGTCTGTGGTTTTTTATGATGTCTCGCCTGACATTGGCCAGTTTGTTAGAATCTAGATTCATTCGCCTTCCAGGGTTTCTTTCCCGCCAAATCTGATATGTTTGTTGTGTAGTATTTTGCATATGAAGAGAGCGTGCAATATAATACGCTCGCAAAACTTCTTTGTATTCCTCTCTCGTCCATTTTTGTCGAAAATTTTTACTTGGATTTGATTTCGATAGGTGTATACTCTGTGGGTTCCTATGAGGAAGAACCTCTGCGGACTGGCCAGTCAGAGCTGTGACTTGAGAGGAATCAAGGTCGCGAACATGTTCGACTATTTCTTGGTTGTTTTCTCTAGTCGAGTTAAAAATTGGTACGCGAAGTCGTTGAATGACGACCGAGAGGTGGCTGCGCGTGCCCACCTGCACTGCCGGGCGAGAGGCTGCCGATTCGCGGAACAGACTCCTTTACGCCTTTGTTTTTTGAAGAATTTCTTGTGTTTACCATCATGAGTGTGAGACTATTTAACCCATAGCTGGGTGGATTACCTTTGGCTTCCCCCTCACTGCATAACTTTCTGATATGGGTGACCCTGCCAGGAATATGAAATCCTCCCATCATAGCGCTACAGATCAAAGAGGTACTGAGCCCACCCGCCACGACAAGGCAGTAATCCCAGGATGGGTTATTATTATTATTATTATTATTATTATTATTATTCTCCCAACCTACTCCACCTAAACTATAAAAGGTATATCAGTCAAACTTGGACCGAGTATCAGGTATGAGTAGTAGATGAAAGTTTGATAAAATGGGGTCAGTTCCACGAATGGTCCATAGATAAACCATAGATAAGTAAAAAACAAGCATTGCCGTTTACTAAAAAACTGTAAAAGGTTCACTGATCAAACTTGGACCGAGTCTCAGAATGAATTAGAAGATTCAAGTTTTAGTTTTGTCTTGTATGTTACCAGCATGGCCCATAGATAAATTACTGATTTTTCAAAAAACGATTAACTGTTGAGGGTATCCCGGTCAAACTTGGACCGAATATCGATTATAGTTTAAAGATATTGTCATATCAGTTCCAAGCATGGCCCATAGATAAATCCCTAATTCATCGAAAACAGCTCAACTGTTGAAGGTATCCATGTCAAACTTGGGCCATATGTCAAGTATAGGTATAAGTTAATGTCATATCAGTTCCAAGCATGGCCCATAGATAAATTACAAATTAATCGAAAAACGCTTAACTATCGAAGGTATATCAGTCAAACTTGGGCCATATGTCAAGTATATGTATAAGTTAAAGTGATATCAGTTCCAAGCATGGCCCATAGATAAATTACTAATTCTTTGAAAAAAGCTTAACTATTGAAGGTTTTCCGGTCAAACTTGGGCCATATGTCAAGTATAGGTATAAGTTAGTGTCATATCAGTTCCAAGCATGGCCCATAGATAAATTACTAATTCATTGAAAAATGCTTAACTGTTCAAGGTATCCCGGTCAAACTTGGACCATATGTCAAGTATAGGTATAAGGTATAGTCATATCAGTTCCAAGCATGGCCCATAGATAAATTATAAATTAATCAAAAAACGCTTAACTATTAAAGGTATCCCGGTCAAACTTGGGCCATATGTCGAATATAGGTATAAGTTATTATCATATCAGTTCCAAGCCTGGCCCATAGATAAATTAGTAATTCATCGAAAAACGCTTAACTGTTCAAGGTATCTCAGTCAAACTTATGCCGAGTGTCAGGTATAGATATAAGTTAGGGACATGTCGGAAAAATTTCTGCTTGGAAGCCTGTCAGAACTGCTTAGCAGTTCTAGTTATTATTATTATTATTCTTCTCCCAACCTACTCCACCTAAACTATAAAAGGTATACCAGTCAAACTTGGACCGAGTATCAGGTATGAGTAGTAGATGAAAGTTTGATAAAAGGGGGTCAGTTCCATGAATGGACCATAGATAAACCATAGATAAGTAAAAAACAAGTATTGCCGTTTACTAAAAAACTGTAGAAGGTACACTGATCAAACTTGGACCGAGTCTCAGAAAGAATTAGAAGATTCAAGTTTTAGTGTTGTCTTATCTGTTACCAGCATGGCCCATAGATAAATTACCGATTTTTCGAAAAATGATTAACTGTTGACGGTATCCCGGTCAAACTTGGACCGAATATCGATTGTAGTTTAAAGATATTGGCATATCAGTTCCAAGCATGGCCCATAGATAAATCACTATTTCATCGAAAACAGCTCAACTGTTGAAGGTATCCAGGTCAAACTTGGACCATATGTCAAGTATAGGTAAAAGTTAGTGTCATATCTGTTCCAAGCATGGCCCATAGATAAATTACAAATTAATCGAAAAACGCCTAAGTATTGAAGATATCTCAGTCAAACTTGGGCCATATGTCAAGTATATGTATAAGTCAAAGTCATATCAGTTTCAAGCATGGCCCATAGATAAATCCCTAATTCATCGGAAACAGCTCAACTGTTGAAGCTATCCAGGTCAAACTCGGACCATATGTAAAGTATAGGTAAAAGTTAGTGTCATATCAGTTCCAAGCATGGCCCATAGATAAATTACAAATTAATCGAAAAACGCCTAACTATTAAAGATATCTCAGTCAAACTTGGGCCATATGTCAAGTATATGTATAAGTCAAAGTCATATCAGTTCCAAGCATGGCCCATCGATAAATTACCTATTCTTCAAAAAAAGCTTAACTATTGAAGGTATCCCAGTCAAACTTGGGCCACATGTCAAGTATATGTATAAGTCAAAGTCATATCAGTTCCAAGCATGGCCCATAGATAAATCAGTAATTTATCGAAAACAGCTCAAGTGTTGAAGGAATCCAGGTCAAACTGTCAGGTATAAATATAAGTTAGGGACATATCGGAAAAATTTCTGCTTGGAAGCCTGTCAGAACTGCTTAGCAGTTCCAGTTATTATTATTATTATTCTTCTCCCAACCTACTCCACCTAAACTATAAAAGGTATACCAGTCAAACTTGGACCGAGTATCAGGTATGAGTAGTAGGTGAAAGTTTGATAAAATGGGGTCAGTTCCACGAATGGTCCATAGATAAACCATAGATAAGTAAAAAACAAGCATTGCCGTTTACTAAAAAACTGAAAAAGGTTCACTGATCAAACTTGGACCGAGTCTCAGAATGAATTAGAAGATTCAAGTTTTAGTTTTGTCTTGTATGTTACCAGCATGGCCCATAGATAAATTACCGATTTTTCAAAAAACGATTAACTGTTGAGGGTATCCCGGTCAAACTTGGACCGAATATCGATTATAGTTTAAAGATATTGTCATATCAGTTCCAAGCATGGCCCATAGATAAATCACTAATTCATCGAAAACAGCTCAACTGTTGAAGGTATCCAGGTCAAACTTGGGCCATATGTCAAGTATAGGTATAAGTTAATGTCATATCAGTTCCAAGCATGGCCCATAGATAAATTACAAATTAAAACGCTTAACTATCGAAGGTATATCAGTCAAACTTGGGCCATATGTCAAGTATATGTATAAGTCAAAGCCATATCAGTTTCAAGCATGGCCCATAGATAAATTACTAATTCTTCAAAAAGCTTAACTATTGAAGGTATCCCTGTCAAACTTGGGCCATATGTCAAGTATAGGTATAAGTTAATGTCCTATCAGTTCCAAGCATGGCCCATAGATAAATTACTAATTCATCGAAAAATTCTTAACTGTTCACAGTATCCCGGTCAAACTTGGACCATATGTCAAGTATATGTATAAGTTATTGCCATATCATTTCCAAGCATGACCCATAGATAAATTACAAATTAATCGAGAAACACTTAACTATTGAAGGTATCCCGGTCAAACTTGGGCCATATGTCGAATATAGGTATAAGTTATTATCATATCAGTTCCAAGCATGGACCACAGATAAATTACTAATTCATCAAAAAACGCTTTACTGTTCAACGTATCTCAGTCAAACTTATATCGAATGTCAGGTATAGATATAAGTTAGAGACATATCGGAAAAATTTCTGCTTGGAAGCCTGTCAGAACTGCTTAGCAGTTCTAGTTATTATTATTATTATTATTATTATTATTATTCTCCCAACCTACTCCACCTAAACTATAAAAGGTATACCAGTCAAACTTGGACCGAGTATCAGGTATGAGTAGTGGATGAAAGTTTGATAAAATGGGGTCAGTTCCACGAATGGTCCATAGA
The DNA here is from genome assembly GCA_963675895.2 of Styela plicata. NCBI lineage: Eukaryota > Metazoa > Chordata > Ascidiacea > Stolidobranchia > Styelidae > Styela > Styela plicata. The sequence goes on from OZ023146.1 coordinate 5,496,250, forward strand.
TAAACCATAGATAAGTAAAAAACAAGCATTGCCGTTTACTAAAAAACTGTAAAAGGTTCACTGATCAAACTTGGACCGAGTCTCAGAATGAATTAGAAGATTCAAGTTTTAGTTTTGTCTTGTATGTTACCAGCATGGCCCATAGATAAATTACCGATTTTTCAAAAAACGATTAACTGTTGAGGGTATCCCGGTCAAACTTGAACCGAATATCGATTATAGTTTAAAGATATTGTCATATCAGTTCCAAGCATGGCTCATAGATAAATCACTAATTCATCGAAAACAGCTCAACTGTTGAAGGTATCCAGGTCAAACTTGGGCCATATGTCAAGTATAGGTATAAGTTAATGTCATATCAGTTCCAAGCATGGCCCATAGATAAATTACAAATTAATCGAAAAACGCTTAACTATCGAAGGTATATCAGTCCAACTTGGGCCATATGTCAAGTATATGTATAAGTTAAAGTGATATCAGTTCCAAGCATGGCCCATAGATAAATTACTAATTCTTCGAAAAAAGCTTAACTATTGAAGGTTTTCCGGTCAAACTTGAGCCATATGTCAAGTATAGGTATAAGTTAGTGTCACATCAGTTCCAAGCATGGCCCATAGATAAATTACAAATTAATCGAAAAACGCCTAACTGTTAAAGATATCTCAGTCAAACTTGGGCCATATGTCAAGTATAGGTATAAGTCAAAGTCATATCAGTTCCAAGCATGGCCCATAGATAAATTACTAATTCTTCGAAAAAAGCTTAACTATTGAAGGTATCCCAGTCAAACTTGGGCCATATGTCAATTATATGTATAAGTCCAAGTCATATCAGTTCCAAGCATGGCCCATAGATAAATCACTAATTTATCGAAAACAGCTCAACTGTTGAAGGAATCCAGGTAAAACTGTCAGGTATAGACATAAGTTAGGGACATATCGGAAAAATTTCTGCTTGGAAGCCTGTCAGAACTGCTTAGCAGTTCTAGTTGTTTTTGTTATTAATAATTCGAATGAGCTCAGAAATTGCAATTGGTTTAGCGCTATTAATGATGCTAATATTATGGACATCGCATTCAAAATTAAATATGAATATCCGGAACAATGCAATATACATATCTATGCTAATCATATTATTTATTATTTTATTTCATTTTCACAGAACCTAAAAACGTATTTTCTTTCTGGTGAAGAAGCAACTTTTGGAAATTGGTGGTATCCCGACACAAAATATCCTCAAATTAAATCTGGTCAGACTCACTTGGCAATAGAATATAATGGCCCAAAGTTTGGCGTCAAAAATCAGCCTCCATCACACACATTTTACGGAGCTCTTTGTGAAAAATCCAATACTTGAAATGATGATTGATAATTTTGAAAACACAAATTAAAAATCATCTTTCGGGTCATTTGAGTTGATTTTAGGGTTTAAATATGGAAATTCGCAATAAACAAAGTTTTAACATACGATGAAGTGCTACGTTTTGGCTAAAATATGCTCAAGGAATAAAATATCATGCTCGTAGTCTTTAATTTGGGATGTATTCCGATTGTGCAGTTGTTGTTTCTACGTTTTGAAGTAGCTTCTTTTTAAAAATGTGTGCGTTATTTTCTTTTGAGCTGGAAAACATCGAATTATTTGGAATTAGAATTTGATTCGGATATTTTTCCATATCTGATCGAATCACTAATTCAATATAAATGACAAAAATCCAATTTTTTCTTATACAAGGCACTTTAAATATGAAAGTAAAAACCTTATAGGTACGAATTGCTAATATTGGAATAAAAATACTTAAAGGCAACGTATTTTTAATTCACACTCCATGTCTAAGAGCAACAATTTTCATATTTGAACGACAAAATACAATGGATTTTGTTTCTATTTGACCAAAATCGATTGCATTCTGTCGTTGAAATTGAAATTCACATCATTTGGCGAGTTTTTGGTCCTATGGACGATTCGCGATTGATTCGAATATTCTTTTCCGAATAGATTCAAATCACTCGAATTGCCCAGCCCTATTCCATTCCTTGTCATAAATTTTTGTTAAGTTGGAATCACTTATGGATGGCACCTTCATGTAACGTTTCAACTGTGACTCGTGCTTGACAAAATAAAACTTATTACTTTGTATAGGCGCTGCTACGACCTTGCATAAAAGGAAATTCTGTACTTGCTATATAATTTCTTGATTTTAAACTTCTATTAGTCACACAAAGAACGAAGAACTCTCGAACCAAAAATATATATAAAAGATTAAATAATCTGCAAATGTAGAACCAAACACTATTTCAAAATAATGAATGGATCCATATATGATTCATACTTGAAAAAAAATGATAATTTTATAAGAAAAGATGTATTCTCGTATTTCATTGCACTTTAAATATCCTTCCCATTATGTTTTTTAAGAACAAATAAATTAATGTCTGTCACATTCGTCCAAATATATTTTCTTTAACTAGTTTCTTTTGGTCTCTCCAGCAACATGGGATATTAAATCAAACAACCGTTAGAAAATGAAGGGAGCATATAATGTGTTTTTACTTTATTGAAAAGTGATTTGTTGATATCGCGTGTTCGATGGTGATGTTCAGTATCGGCCATCGACTTCCTGATAAATACAACACGCCAATTGATCTAGCTCATCAAAGATGATGTTTCGTATTTTATTATTTGAGAATTTGGTTATTCCCGAATAAAATAAAATACAATTGATAGATTTGTGCTTTTGTTCTTCCAAACTCCGTGTACACACTAAATTTATTTTATTTACTTAAAAGAAGTGAATAATTTATAATTTATTTTTATTTGTTCTTAAATTGAATTTATTTGAGACGATTGGTTTCTCCGACAAGATTTTTTAATTGTTTGAGTATATAAGTCTTTTATCAGGTTTGTTGATTATTTATTTCAATAAAACTCGAGATCATACAAGAAATAGGTATTCTACACTGTGACAAATGTGCAATGAACTTACCGTTCATTTCAAAAATCCTTTTTATTCAAAACCATCTTGTTAATCATATAAAAGACAAGCATGGGATGTTGATGGATGCACCTTGGCGGCGCGTTCAATCAACGGCCCACAGCAATTGGTAAACAAAGTTGCTTTTGTAGCTTTATTTCAACATCACCGAATTAAAATAATGCGAAGGAGTGGAAATTTTACGGCACTTTTGGTATAGTGTACCGTTGATAAGATGTGATTTACGATGCAGAACCACGCCCATTCACCGACACTCCTACAACCTTCCTAATTTCATCAAAAATGGAATTCTTGCGTTTTAAATTTGACAAAAATGGGCATGGACTCCATATAAGTCCCGAGTCAAGACGCACCAGCATTTTGTCGAGTGGTGGAATCTTGTTAAGATGACTCGAGTCAAATCATTACTTCGAGTCTCCTGAACTCTGATTCAAAGTTCAACACACGCTCACATATACGTGTTGGAAATATTTGTTATTGGTGTGAAAATGCCATGTGATCATTTTAGGCTTTTATTGAAAAAGAAAACATATTAAAAGATGTGATTTATGCATCTGTACTTTTGGTATATCATGATGGTAATTGTTCAACGATTGCAATATGTTTTGATCAGGAGGTTAGTATAGCGTAATTAGTAAAATATACAGTATGTTTGTATGTTGTGCAAGATTACTAACACAATTATTATTTCTTCTGACGTCATCCATTTAGGAATTTTGTTTTGTCAAGCATTAGCCACATATGGACCGCCCCAACACGTCGCGATAAATCAGTGGCTCATGCTTCTCAAATGACTTAACATGTAGAAATATTTAGTGAAATGAATTTTAAAAGATGGAACATTACCATTAAGTTATGCAAGTTTTAAAAAGCACACGTCACAAATATTAAAACTATTCAAATATCAATGTGTTACCCAAAATTGCGTTACTGTGGAAATGAGGTCAGATACAATAGCTAATGTAAATGCGATTCGTTTCATGACTTTCATATATCTGACATCCGTTATCAATTTCCTCCTGATTTAATGCACGAAATTCATCGTCAAATTATTTCAACAACACTTGTGCAAATTACGAGCCGTGAGTGTCTAAAAGGATCCAGCCAACGGATACGAGCTGTCAAAGAGCTAATAAAAATGAAGTAACAGCGACTGCAATCTAAAAGCGAAGTATCACAAAAAGAACTGTATCTTTATCGTAAGAAGTGATATCTGGATAAAGAATTTATTGCTCCATTTTTTTCCATTTTGTCGTCTCGTATCGTTCACATAAAAAAGTTCCTAAGATCAAAGTTGAGTAATAATCATTTGTCAAAATGGTTGAAAAAAGTATTTTTTTCTAAATAAATTTTTTGTTATAAATGAATCACTGATGGATCGCGATAATAGCCTGTAACGACTGGCAATTTAGTGACTCTTCTTTGTAGGACTTAAATTCACGTTAGCTGCATTGAAAAAATAGCAGTACGTATACACTGAGTAACAACGTACTGATTGAGCTAACCAGAAAAGCTCACGTTTTAGGGAGAAAGTTTCAGAAAATCATACTGATGTTGATACAGACACAATAGTTGATAGAAATATGACTCGATTTTCGATTTCAACGATGCAGACATCCGATATCTATTTCCTAACCATAGGTTCGTAAAATACAACGATATAATTTGATAAACACGTGTGGCATACCTAGCTATTATTGCTGAATAAGAACCACAGCCGAGCTAACTTTTAGTATGATCATACATGTTACTACCATCATAAATTGAAATATCACCGTCCATATTCATATATTATTAATCCCCAAGCATGGGCAAAGGAGAACGAATTTAAAAAAAAAAATACGTGAAACATTACCAGGTAATCTAGGTTCCCTTTTAAGACTAGCAGGCAATGAATATTCTTTATTAATAAAACGAAAAATTAGGTATTTGTCGTCCAGCTGCATATAAAGCTTTTTTAATATATCTGAAAAGTCTATTTGAAATGCTTTTTGTAATTAATAAGATTCACCTATACGTTTTTATAGACACCTATTTTGTTTACAGGGTACCTACTTCAAAAATAGTTAACTTTATCTATTGTATCTAGGTGATTGACTGTGTAAAACTTCAAACAAAAGCTCCGTGATTTAAGTATACTATACAGGGAAACTAGTATGATTTTATCTAGTTTTGGCAAAACTATGCTTATAATATAATTTTAAATCTGTAGATCGAACAAAATTAGATGACTCTTAAAGATTACAAATATGAAAATGACTTCGATCCAGAGTTTGATAATGAAAACGTGTAAGAGTAAGACCTCAAGACTGGTTATAATATAGAAAAGGTCATTTTTTTTACAAAATGACTATTCCTCAAGTGAAAATGTATCACTGCTGCAAACAATTAGTTGTCCAGTGGTATCATGTTGCATCTCATTCTCAAGATTTCGGTTTCGACCAACGATAAATATCGGTCAAAATTTCATACTTACATGTCTTGATCAAGAACGTAAACTTGGGTGCATATGACTAACCAGCCCAACAACACGAACCCCATCCGCCGACGAGTGGCCACTGGTTCAAAGCCTTGCTCAACAACTAAGGGGGGGGGGGGGGGGGGGGGGGGGGGGGGGGGGGGGGGGGGGGGGGGGGGGGTGCAAAACCGTATTTACAATTCGAATCTGACAACCACGCATTACTAAAATTAATATAAACAGACTTAAAGACAATGTATTTTTAAATGGCACTGCAAAACTAGAAGCGGAAATGTTTATATTTCAACGAGTTTAAAATTAAAATTACACTTCAATTTTCAAATTTTCGCTCCTATGAACGAATCATGATTAATTCGAATAGTTTATACTTCGAATGGATACCAATACCACAGTCGAATTGTCCAGTCCTATTCTCAAGGTGATTTACTCAAATGGCAATAAAACACCAAATTAAGGCAGTCACAGGGCTAGACAAATCTGATCAATTAGTACAAATTAAACAAATTAATTCTAAATAGATTTTGTAAAACCAAACTCTTAAACTTAGGTAGATCTGTGGTCAGTGTTTTGATGATAAAATAAAAAACAGTTGCGGGGTGAAAAACAGAGAAGAAATTTTTTAAATAAAATTTGCTAGCATATTGTCTTTAATCATCTGTTGGTGTTCTTTTATTGGTGTCTAAAATATTGAGGTTCAAATATTCACAATGAGGAAGGAAAAGATGTTATTTGATAAAATTGAATGAAAAATACCTAATATTGATCTCAATTCGGAAGAATTTTTTGTTTTTGTTCAGTGACAAAGTGCACTGTCCACAGTGACAAAAGTATAAGTTTTCCCTTCATTTGGAGAAATTTTAAATTTCCAAAATTCGAAACCATCTTGTTGGAGTGATTCATTCCGAATTTCGGCTATTTCGGACCGGATTGAAATTTTTGTTATATCACAGAGTGAATTCACTGAGCGAAATTTAATCACAGTGCAGCGTCCTTTAGAAGACATCTATTTTGATAGCGAATAATAATTAGATGTGTACTAAAATTTTAGATATTGTTTGTTTTCGAACAACTCGTAATTCGAATTCGAACGTAATTCAATTTTGATACCAAAAGGATATTTCCTCAAAATGTATTAAACGGTGAAATAATAATAAAATATATATTTTTAGGAAAATTTCTAAACAAAATTGCTGAAAAGTATTTGATGGACGAAGTAAGTAAACCTTAATAAAATAGTTGCTTATTACATCGATATCAAATGGAAAATGATAAAACTTTCGAGTTAATCAACTTTTATGGTTTCAACATTAGCTCCACGTCCTATTGATATGCGAGGAGGAGTCAGGTCATATGCGATCATTATTTCTTCTGATAATTGAAGAATCGCTATAATAAAATTGAAATAGGCATTCATTTCTGCGCAGATGTTGCAATAATTTTAGTGTACATGAAAATATAATTTGCTTATCAGCAGTCTTCAAAATACCATACCGTGAGTCAAATGACTGGAACGCTATTGACCCAATCACCTTCGTAAGGTTTTTGTTTCCTAATTGCATTATTATATTATTTCAGAATTCCAAACCAAAGAAGAAATCTGCAAACAATATGAGCATCATCAATATGTAATTGGATGCGCCAAATTTGGAAATGATTATAAATATAAAAAGGAATTTCGCAGGGTTTATAATAAGTATGCAGGTCATTCCAATGTTTTGCCACGTGCGGGTCAGAAACAAACTACGCCTCAATGGCGCTATCCAATAGTGGCTCAGACTTAAAAAAAGTTTAGACTAAAGTTTATAAATGTAATGAGCTCAGTAGTATTTACTGGGTGGATTTTGGTGAGTTTATTGTGGGATAAATTCTCACTATTGAACAATGCTTTTTATATAGAGAGAGAGATTGTCCAAAGACTGTCGATATCTTCTAAAATTGTCACGTTTTCACTGAGACAATGTGCCTATTTCCGTATATTCTTATGTTTTTTAAAGATATGCCACAGTTTGCATACGATAATCTGACTTCGAATGGCCTTAAATAAAAAGCTAAAAACGGCGTTTTTTCTCAACCTAGTGTTAAAGAATAGATGGATTGTATATCTCGAATCATCAAGCAGGACCAGAGTTATGCCATACAAATAAAGGAAAACTAAAGAGAAGTTAAAAAGTGATGGATGGTTTTACCGGGACTCAGAACAGATATCATTCACTGCACTTTAAAATTACGCCTCAGTCCAGCCATATCTACAGTTGCTGATACTACATTCTGAAGTAGTTCTTTTCTATTTGATTGACCATACATTGGTTACTTTAATGTACATCAAAATTATTTATCCTGGTTGAACACTATATATTATACAGGGAAGCACTATACCCAACATTTTAAAAATTTTCAAAAAATTTTACCGTGATAGGTGAAATTGCTTTTTGTTTACGTTTTTGGTTCATTTTTGTTCCACATTGTTGGCTTTTTGCAATAAAATTTGATGTTCCCGCCCCTAAAAAAGATTTCAGGCCTTCCGCCAACCCTGCTCATCATAATAGGGATAGGGTTGCTCTGTGAAATATACAAAAGCGCTCATTGATATTTCTGTAATCTTTGATAAACAATTGTTTTGATGACTTGTGGTTTTAACAAAATTTCGCGAGATCCATCAGTGAATTCTAAAGAAACAACAAATATCCTGTTTTTACTATCATAACTTGCAAATCAAGGAATTTGTATATACGAAATAACAATATTAGCATGAACAGAAACAAAAGCGATGTATTTTTAACTAGAGGTGAGATCCATCAGGGATTTCAATGACGACTTCTTTTCTCATCTCAATAATTTAACTGCCTTTACATTGCAGACTTCTTGGCAAAGCAAATATACTTGCATACTTGAAAAAATTTTCTGACTGAGTAGTTTATTGCATATTGTTTTGGGATTAAAGGAAAAATTGGACAATTACGATTTACAAAAAACTTGATAAAGATAACTAAATTAATATTAGGATATTTTCTGTATATACAAAAAACAAAATATATTGGCCAAGTCATTAGAAGAACGATTAGTCTAGTAAAAATATGGCTATATGATTGGAAGCATCAATGTCCGTCCAAACGCGTTATTATGCACAAACTAAAAACAAACCCGAGTGTAATTCAGTTACAACAGCAAGATGGATTAAACAAAAAAAATTTTCCAGAATTCCATATGATCAACAAATATAATATCTTTAGTATCATAACTCCGTTTTCAATTCACAATCTTTGTCCGAGTCTGTTTCCATATTTGTTTTTAAATTTTATAGACAAAATATAATCGATGGTTAAATTTGACCACAATCTATATCATTTGTCGTTTAAATCTAAAATTCCATTTTATTTTCTTGCTATGAACCATTCACGATTAATTCCAACAATGAGTGCTTCGAATCGATTCGAATCACCGAATCAATGTACCCAGCCTCACGTTTTACGTTTTGGACATAAAATCGTCGTGAAATAATATGAATCGTGAAATAATTAATAATATCATTTCATAACCACAAATGTGGTCAGTCAGACTGTTCTAGACGATTGTGGGCTCATCTATCATTTCCTCGTATCTTATAGCCACGTATTGCAACAAACTGGGCGCAAACAAAGTCTAGAGTGAGCAAAATCAAAATTGTGTGAACACCATATATGGTGTTCATATACAAACCCAGGCAAAAGTTTTCGGAGTATATTTCGTTACGAATGAGGGTCACTGATAGACTGCGCTGTCAAAACACAATACATCTGTGATCCATTCCAAGCAACAAATACGTCTTAGCGCCAATTACGCTATATCTTATTGTAAAGGAAAACACCATAGGGGGGCATAAGAAACATTTTATGAAGTCATTTATCAGTATCACAATAATGATAGAGCTTTTAATGTTGAATGACACTTATTTTCAAATGCATGGACATTGTTGGTGGAGGAAGACGTTAACCGTGGTTACTTGAATCACCTTACATGGATCGAATATACAGTGCCTCTTCTTTGCAGTTCTCGAACTCATTTTTGAGCATTGAGCGATTGATCAAACCGGAAAAGTTCACGCTTCGGTGATTGAAAATTCCAAAAAATATTTTGATATTCGTTAAAGACAAAATAGTTGATAGAAATATGATTCGATTCACGATTTCAACTTGATTGACATACGATATCCATTTCCTCGCTGTACGTTGAATATTACTTTTCATTAAACATAACGATAAAATTGAAATGTTGCAAAATATATGGCATTAATAACATTTATTGCCAATTTCGTGCCTTAGAAATGACGAACTATTTATAAGTATGATCATGCATGTAGCTATTATCATAAATCAAATAATGCCGAAACCCATATCCTATAGAAATTATTCATCACCGGTCGAAAAATTTGACAAGTATGATCTACAGATAGATCGCACCTTGGCGGCACGATCCATCGCTAACCCATACTCACCAAAATGTATTTAGACAAACATTTCCAGTAAGATTGGTGCTTCATATTCAACGAAAAAGTTTTAATACTTTTTACGTTATTTTATTGGTTATTCAATTCGTATATCAAGCGCATTGCACGCATGTATCAAGTACTGGGATGTTAAGATACTGCTCAAAGATGTTATATCAGAAGAAGAACGTTTTTTACAGAAGATACTTTAATTTACATTGCATAATGTACGGTTATGTTTCAAATTCAATTTTGCGAATGCATTGGCCTCTTTGTCCAATTCTATCCTATGATTAGATGGTAATGGTATATCGACTACTCATTATTATATACCTTATGAATTGAATTGAATATACCAGGCAACAGACTTTCGCACATTATATTATTAGTTTATGATCATATAAAAGTAAAAAATTGAATAAACTTGCCTTTTTGCCGATACCGATAAGATTCAAATAATCAGTCCGATGAGTCTAGGTGTAAGGATAACCGTTATTTTTAAGTGGTAAATGAAAGTCATGTACTGCGATTTATTGGGAGTCTCTAGTATTGCGTAAAATGTTTAAATATTCTTATTATTTGAAACATTGCTGAAGTGAGGAAAACGAAATATGAAAAAATTGCAATATTGTATATTACATTACTGACCATGCATGCATAAAAAAATCGCTTTATAATATGAGTACAACTAATTTGACAAAGAAAAAAAAATACATTTTGCAGAGTAAAATCATATATATATCTAGTGAGTATATTGTTTGAACTCATTTTTATCGAATTTTTAGGGAACAGAATAAAACTTATAACTGTACGGATACCATTGTTTGAATGATTGTAGCAGCCAAACTACATATATGATTATTCGCTGTACGTCGTAAGTCTAAAAACAGCTCGTGCCTTTATTGACTAGTCATTCACTCAAGATCACACTTGATCAAAGATTTGTACGGTTTTATTATAAAAGTTCCCAACGTAACCCAATCGTCGTTAAGTCAAATACACTCGGGATTCATCAAAGCTGGCAGCTCCAGTCAAGACGGGCAATCCTAAGTCAGTTAGTTGTAACTGTAATTGATATTACTGTTTTAGAACGTTTGGACTATACCGTTTGGACTATACTCTAAAACAAAACAGAGCTAGAGAATATCCTAAACACACATATTTCACAAAAACCCTAGCGCACTAGATCGCTACAAATTTCGACATAATACCGCTCACTGAAAGGTAACAACGCTAATGCGGCACGACCTCCCGCATCTCGGCATATAACACCGAGAAAACGTAAATTCAAATAATTGGGTAATAATTGCTTCGATACGACGGGCAATAAAGGTGATAATTTGAGTCTCCGGATAACTGCCAGCATACGTTGTTGGTTTATACATTTTGTCCTCTACATCCCGACCCCTAAAAATACGAAATATTTTTATTATACACACAATGGAATGAGGGCAAAATTGAGAAGACCATTACCGACTAATATTCGCTCACCAACCAACGCAATAATTATGCGTCGAGTTGAACGAATAATCCGTTCCCACGCACCACCTCTATGGCCCGCTTCCGCAGTGTTAAAGTGCCAATTAATTCCGTCATGTAACAAGTGTGAATGAATTCTCGAGTTCTTTCGACCCTCCAGTGAAGTTAGTACCATTGTCGCTGTACATATGCCGTACATTTCCGCGACAACAAACAAATCGACGATAAGCATCAATGAAGGAACTGGTATCACGTGAAAACGCAAGTTCTAAATGTACGGCCCGCGTCGTCATACAGGTGAAAAGATGACCATATCGTTTTTCGGTACCACGTCCTTTTCACTAACGGAGGACCAAAGTAGTCTACCCCTGTACAATAAAACGGACCCTTCCCCATCTCAACACGACATCTCGGTAATGGTGCCATAATCTGACAACCAGGTGAAGCGCGTCGACGTCGACACTCGATACACAAGCGCTCTCTTTACTGTTGAATGTCACCGCACAATCCAGTATTTCTCACGAATAGCCGCAAGAACATGCAAAGTACCACTATGACCCTCACGAATATGATAGTGATGTATAATCAGCTCTGTTACATGGTGCCGTGAAGGCAATATGCTCGGACGCTTCTGGTTAATCGTGATATCCGCATGATGTGAACGCCCAGAAACTCGCAGAAGGCCGCTTTCAAGAACGGGAACCAACATTCGTTGGGAATGGGATACACCGTGAAGTGAAGTTTCAATAACTTGACAATTTCAAGTTCCGCTTGTTCCAACTCAATAGCGACAAGTGGACCACGATTAGGTTTAATTTCTGCCTTGCGATACTTCCATCTAATGGACTGTCGATACCGCAATATACAGGCAAACGAGGTCTTCAGTCTCGTTAAAGACCTATAGACCCTAGACTTCCCCATTACGAAACAACAGTGTATTTCTCCCTTCATGGTTGCCATTCGCAGGTAACTAACTGCACCATAGCCAGTTTCAGAGGCATCACTAAAATGATGCAGCTGGGTGATCAAAAACCTATTGGCTTAAAGCAGCGAGGCATTGTGATATCCTTCAAAAAACACAACTCACGAAGCCACGAATCCCACTCGTCCCTAATTTTATCTGGGATTGGGTCGTCCCAACCAATATTCAATTTACAAAGGTTCGGCATCATCATTTTGGCATTAATCAAAAACGGCTGAACCATACCTAGTGGGTCATACGCCGGACTCATCATTGATAGAAGTCCGCGTCCAGTATGTTCACGCTCACGCACATTCACTCGTACGCAAAAAAGATTAAAATGTGCGTCCCACTGTACGCCAAGTACTCGCTCTTGTGGCAATTTTTCTAAATCTAGGTTAACAACAGACTCTAATCTTGAGCATTTAGGAACAGATTCGAGCACCTCTCTATTATTACTCATGTATTTGCCAAGACTGAAACTTCCACTTTGCAACAGTGTATTCAACAACTGTACGAGTTTAAGTGCAGTTTTTACACTGTCTGTGGACTTCAAAAAATCGTCGACATATCGATTTTTCAATACAGTGTCTACAGTTTCCTGGTCTGCATTTGTTTCATTATCATGTGCGACACGATTGAGAGCAAACCCCGTGCAACTCGGAGAGGAAGACGCACCAAATATGTGAACTAACATTTGGTGATCGATTGGCGGATTATTCAAATTACCATCCCTCCACCAAAAAAATCAGAGTGCTTGACAGTCGCGAGGATCAACCGAAACCTGGTGGAACATGGCTTTTATGTCAGCAACGAAGGCAATTTGCTCTTCCCTAAATCGTATCAAAACGCCAACACGAGAGTTCGATTGATCAGGTCCTTGCAAAAGATGATCGTTTATCGATGTGCCGCGATAATGCGCGGCACAATCGAACACAATACGAAATTTCTCACCTGTGGCATAGTACGGAATATACCACGTGACGTCATTAATGTTCAACTCCTCTTCTGGCACAACTCTAGCATACCCATTCCGAATATAATCCTCGAACTTATCTCGAAACTTCAGCAGCAGAACAACATCTCTCAACAACCTCTTCTTCAAATACGATAATCTTGTTTCTGCCATCTTTCGGTTATTAGGCAGATGAATATTCTCACTTCGCCACGGCAGTGTCATCTGATAATATCCGTCCACTTTCATCAAAGATGTGTCCATAGATGATAACGCTCTCCTGTCTTCAACCGAAAGGCCATTATCTTGAGAATACAATTTGTCATTAAATTCCTGATCATACATGGACCGCATTTGATTATGTAACATTTCGTTGCTATAGACGCTCGTGTCTACAAAATTAACCGTTGCAGAGTTACCAAATGAAAGGCTGGCATTGTCTGGACCAAACATAGTCCACCCTAGGACTGTACGTACTGCCATGGGCTGACCACGAGCACCTCTACGACATTCTAAAATTTCGTGAAATTCTGGAAAATCGACACCAATGAGCAAACCCACATTTTTAGACTCGATTTCGTTAATATCTATATCTTTAAGTTGTGTATGCTTATCAAACGATTCTTTACAAGTGATATGATGCTCAAGATCGGGCAATTCACTAATGGTCAAGAGATTATTCACTTCAAATACTTCGGATTCATTGATCCCTCTAATACAAATTGACACTGTATTTGACGTCCAACTCACCGTCCCGCTCATGGTTGTCATCTTACAAGGCTGTTGCCGGCCCCGTAAACCAAGTTCTTTTGCTAAACTCGTTGTGCAGAAGGATCTAGTAGAACCACCGTCTATGAACGCATATGTCTGACAAGTTCTGCTCGAATATTTACTGCTAACAAGTACAGGCAAAACTTTTAACTTAATGGCAGGAGGATCACGAGACCCAGTAATCGCGACACATGAAATTTCACTGGAATTAGATTTGTTGCCGACCCCACTGCTTAAAGTAGATGAATTAGTTACAAGTGGCACAGAATTATTGTTGAAATGAAGCAAAGTATGATGCCTTTTGGTGCATCCCGGGAATCTACAACTAGTCGACGAACAATTTCTCACAAAATGTTCCGAGCTCAAACAATTGAAGCACAAACCTTCAGATCGCACAAATTCTGATCGCTTCTTTGGAGTCATTTTTCCAAAAATTTCACATTTCCATTGTGGGTGATTACTTTTCACGGAACAAATTGAACAAATCTTCTTACCTGATGAATTCTCATTACCTCCACCATACGACCGAGAAGATTCTGTCTTGTGCGTAGAAAATGTTGAAACTCGATGACCCACTGTAGGCGACACGATTGCTTTTGCTCTAGCAGAATTCACCTTGGCCCGGGCTTCTTTGTAGATTCTGACATACATGCTACCAGAATCTTTAGCCTTCGTGTAAATAAATTCAACAAGGTTTTCAAATTATTTTTTTTTTCTTTTTGTACATTTTTGAAACAATACCCAAATATTCACCCATTAACTCAATCGGCAAACGAGAGTACATTTTACCGAGATTGCTAGGATTATCTAAACCATCATATTCCCATTCGGAAAGAGCAATACCGCAACTCGTTAACTTTGCGGCAAGATCGTAAAGTGACTTAGAGTCGGATTTCCATGGAGGACCAGAAATAAAGAGAATTTGAGTACGCTTCCGCAATTACATGCTTCTGACCAAACATGTCAAGCAAAACCCGCTTTGCATCAACATAACCCTTCTCGGGTGGTTTTACAATCACATAGGATTTAATGGCGTTTCTCGCCTTGCCAACGGTTAACTGGACCAAATAACTAAGCTTGGTTTTTGCACTCATTGGTCGTACACGAGCGAATTGAAATTATTAAAAAATTCAATGTACTCAAGAGGATTGCCGTCAAATGGTTCAATTTCCTTTTTCGGCAACGACATTCTCTGGTCCATACCTGAAACGAGTTGCTGGATGGCGCTGGGAAACGATACATCCACGTTTTGTTGAGCTTGAGCGAGGCCAGACTTGTTAAGTAATTCTTCTATTCGCTCCAGTCTCATTGTGTGATCAGCTTGTGGATTGGGCCTCTGTGCAAATTGAAATCACGACTCTGGTAACACCGAAGAAATCATATCAGGCTCTGGTTCTTGATTTTATGCCTTGCTCAATAGTTCACCAAGACGTGGCGCACCTTGCTGAGAATTTGTTTTTAAAGGAAGTTCTAGCTGTAATGGAGTTGATATAACACGATCTGTGTCGATGGGGTTTCGGTTCAATTTTACACCTGGTTGGATAATCGTCGATCTCGTACTATTGCTCGACGAAGCTACCAAGTTCGCATGCTCTGCTTCCGATTCTGCCTCGTGAACACTCAGTTGAAGGGCTAATCTTCTTTGTTCCAACCGGCGTCGAACTTGCACCCTTCGACGACGCGCGTCCTCAAGTTCGCAATCAACATTTGCCACTTCTTCCTCCGCGTCCAACTCTGCTTGACGCATTTCTATCTGTGCACGTTCCTTTGCGCGGGTGACTTTAAGGTTCAACAATTCGACACTTTTCCTTGAAGACATAGACGAAGATTTCGACCCTTTTGTTACATTTTCTATATTTGGCACACCTGGTGACAACAAATTACATCTAAGCATGAATTTTTGATAGCGCTCTAAAGACGCGGTGTTTTTCTCTGAACATCACTTCTGCAGCGCTCTCAACTTCTCTGCAAGAAAATCTTCATCTTCTGGAACAGCATCGTAATAATCAAAACAGACTTGACGGAACTTGGGAAGCGCGGCATCATAGCTTTCTTTCACTTCCGGTACTTGCCTGAAGTTTTCGACATTTTCCATCAAATCGTTCAATTCATTCTCTTTATGGGTAGCTTGACTCTCGTACCCAGCACGTGAACGCTTAAGGTCCTCTAAAAGCTCTGGACTAACAGATTCACCCGATTCCTGGGGTGCAGAAGTTGCCATATTGATAGATTGACCAGTGCTCTAGCAACGACAAGTTTGCAATTCACCAGTCCTCGTTCTAAAATCTATGTAGTAGCCAAACTACATATATGATTATTCGCTGTACGTCCTAAGTCTAAAAACAGCTCCTCCCTTTATTGACTAGCCATTCACTCAAGATCAAACTTGATCAAAGATTTGTATGGTTTTATTATAAAAGTTGCCAACGTAAACCAATCGTAAATAAAAGGAAGCAAGACGGGATTGTCATTAAGTCAAATACACTCGGGATTCAACAAAGCTGGCAGCTCCAGTCAAGACGGGCAATCCTAGGTCAGTTAGTTGTAACTGTAATTGATGTTACTGTTTTAGAACGTTTGGACTATACTCTAGAAACAAAACAAGAGTTAGAGAATATCCTAAACACGCATATTTCGCAAAAACCCTAGCGCACTAGATCACTACAAATTTCGACATAATACCGCTCACTGAAAGGTAGACAACGCTAATGCGGCACGACCTCCCGCATCTCGGCATATAACACCGAGAAAACGTAAAATCAAATAATTGGGTAATAATGGGTTCGAGTTTGTAAAGCAATTATTAATATTATAAATCATCTGACTGTATAAGTTTATTCAAGTATGAGCCACTGATGGATCGCGCTGCCAGTGGTTTAAACTTGAAATAATAAAATGCATTTTATCCTAACAATTCGTTCCACCATTATTCATTTTAGAAAACGCAATATCTTTTGAGTTTTGCAGTGCATCAACAGTTTTCAGGAAGAGCGAACATTGTGATACAAAATGCTTTTGGTCCCCACAACTAAAAAAGCAATACCGTAAAAGAATAATAAAGTTAGATAAATATTTTACAATTCTAGCGCCTGATAAAAATGATGAATAGGTAGGTAGTTTTGACTACTAAGAATAAATTGAATAAAACTCGAAATACTAATTGAGAATGAGAATCAAAGGAGTTGTATTCAATGTATTTTACATACCTAATACATGTATTTATGCATGCTATAATAACCTACTTGTTACTGTAGGCGATGTATTTATATAAATAACTAAATATCTAATTTGACCAATGTTGTGCTATCAGATAGAAGATATTGTTATGGGATAGAGCGCATAATAAGAAAACAGATGGGCAATAGCGATATGCAGATGGCAACTTAGTTTTTAGTTACACTTGGAAAAGTATAAAGAATTTGCCAGAAAACTAGGTAAAGTATGGCTAGGTAACCTAGTTTAATTTCTTTAAATTAGATAATTCCTAGATTAAAAACCATGTGGACCAACTACTCGTCGTTTTGCTGCATACAAGGCATTTTTTATTGATTTGAAGATTAAAATCGCTGAATTATCTATTTTAAAAGCATTTTTACAATGAATATAGGATTTAACTAGTTTTTCTTTCTAGGTACCTACATTTATAACCTAGTTAATGTTGCCTAGTAAATTGACTAAGTAAAACTTCAAACCGAAAACTCTGTGAACGTTGAACTAGGTGAATCAGAAATCCGTAAAATAAAGTATAAGTTCTTTGAAAATAAACTCTGCGAACTGGGTACATTAGGTAAAGGCATTAAAATGTGGAAAATATCTCAAACTCGTATTTTCGTTCCTTTAAATTTGTATCAAGAAGAAGATTGTCTGAAAATGCTGATTTCGAATGATACATCATACTTTATTTACCAATTTTATATTCTTTATTACAACCGAAAGTACACAAAACAGGACACCCCTCTAGACCAATAATCTCTGGTAATGGAATGGCCACAAAAAACCTCTCTGTGTTTGTAGATTATCATCTATCGCCTTTGATGAACAAAAAGAGCATTCCATCATACATAAAGGACACTTCAGACTTTCTAAGCAGAATTAACCAAATTGGACATATACCAGAAGGCGCTATACTAGTCACAATGGACGTAGTGTCACTCTACACAAATATTCCCCACAACGAAGGCATTTTGGCCATGCAACAGATGCTCTCCAAAAACGGTACAGATCCGCAACTGATACCATGGTTAACCAAAGCATGTGAATGTGTTTTAACAAACAACAACATAATATTCGACGAAAAGCATTATCTCCAAATCCAAGGCACGGCCATGGGGACCAAGATGGCCCCAAAATATGCATGTGCCTTCATGGCCAAACTCGAAGAAAATTTATTTCAGAAAACAAATCAAAAGCCACTTATTTATTTCAGATACATAGACGACGGCATTATGATATGGACCACCGGAATAGACAATTTGGAAACATTTATGACCCAAGCAAACGAGTTACATCCAACAATTAAATTTACCTTTGAATACTCTGCTAAAACTATACTGTTCTTGGACACCACAGTACATATCTTAGATAACAAGCTAGAAACAGAATTATATTCAAAACCCACCGACGCCCACAAATACTTACTTCCATTCTCCTGTCATCCAAGACATATCCACCGCAATATTCCGTATGGACTTGCAATCAGACTTCGTAGAATCTGTTCAACTGAAGAATATTTCGAAAAACATATCCAAATTCTCAAAAAACATTTGCAAAACAGAAATTACCCAGCCAACACAGTAGAGCAAGCAATCAGTAAGGTACGAAAAACGCCAAGGGAATCCCTACTGTTACCAAAGAAACAAAAACAAATTAGAGACCAACAACCACCAATGATAACAGACTACCACCCACTCCTCCCCCCAATCAAGAAAATATTCAGAAATTACGAATACATACTTCACCGAGATGAAAGACTTGAACAAATATTCCCTAAGCCCCCCATGGTCGGATACAGAAGATGTGGAACATTAAGAAATGCGCTAGTCAAAGCCAGACTTAGAAAAGAAAACCCAACCGGAACAGAGAAAGGATTCAACCATTGTGGTCGAAAAGGATGTACAACGTGCCTTCACTCAATTCCATAAAATACATTTCAGAGCTCATTCACGAACAGGACATACTCGATCTGGAAGAAAATAACATGCAAATCATCAAATATCATTTATTTGATAACTTGCTTACAATGCAACAAACAGTATGTTGGAGAATCTGGTAGAAAACTAAAACGACGCACAGCAGAACACCTTTACGACATCAAAAAGCTTAGAAAAACACCAGTAGCCAACCACTTCAACTCCGCATCCCACAACATCACGCATTTCAAAATAATAGGAATAGATACACTCTCCCATTGTGAAGGCTATAGAAAAAACAAAGAACAATTTTGGATCAACAAACTGCACACTCGGAAACCGAAAGGAATAAACATTAAGGATTAAAACAAACAAACAAGAACAATAGGACAATACTGCGGTACTTATAAAACAAACAGAACATCGATATATACAAACAAACAAGAGTATAAATATGGTCATTTTCAGTAACATTGCACTTTAATCTTGTCTGAAGAAGTTAGACTATGTTCTAACGAAAGCTTACAATAAACTTATATTTCTGTGGAATGAGAACATGATATTTTTGTAATTTCTCTGTGTTGGAATTACTTCGAGAATTAGGTTGTAAATTATAGTTCAATGTCGGGTATATTTATTTATTAGAATAAAATTGACAAATCAACAATTGCATTCTCATTACAACATTGCAAATATTAGAACCAGGATAATTCCTTTTGTAAACGAAAATTGCCTGATATCGGGAGAGAAAAAACGAGAATACGATCTATGCATATGGCGACCAATAACCAAACTTCAGAGTATTTTTTATTGAGTGAGTTATATATGGTGATTTTTAATAAATAAGATATTATTTTTCTTAACAGTTGCCCTACACTGATTAAAATGCTTTTCTGACAACAAATATAAATATTAATATTAAATTATTTGTCTGTTATTTATTTTTCGAGTGTTTCTTATATGGTTACATTCTTAGGATGTTTAGTATGTACTAACAATTTAAATTTTAGAAAATGATTACAAGAAATGCTTCTCACAAGACGTACGTATGGTTGGAGAAAAATACAACCCAGAATGGATTCAAACTGATCCATCTTCCCAATGCGACGGAAAATATTTGGTAAGAAAAAATTTTTAAGACCCTGCTCGATTGAATTCTATTTTACTTGTTTTTTTTATTGAAATTTACAACGGCAGTAGCAACGAGGTACAACAAGATGTATTGCCATCAACTTCACTATAAGCGGAAACATCCAATTGGAACTGAAATAGTATGATGGAGTGCCGAGAGTGCATCTGCCCAGGGCAGTCGCCTCATACAGACGTTGGGACTATTTTAAAGCATGCACATGCAAGACCCATAACTCTATTTATATATGGAACCTAACATAAACAGAATAAAGTATTCATATCTTAAGCTTGTTTTGTCGAGTATAAGTAACTGATGGATTGAACCGCAGAGACCTGGTGCATCTATGGCTCAGTCCCGGAAAAATAAAATTGCCTATTCTGAATCAAATCAATAATGTAGAATAAATAATTCGTTGAAGAACGAAAGTAACCAAAAGCACATATTTCGTTCTCCACGATCTCGAAAGAAGTGATTTGATATTAAACAAAATTTGAATTTTTGATATAAACTTTGGCTTTTGTCGGGAAATAGCCAGAAATGTGCAATCCACCAAACGCGCATATTAATCAAATTTATAGTTTTATTAATTTCCTGATCGTGTACAGTTTTATATGAAAAATGATTCGTAGTCTCAATTTCCCTAGTTGACACCACTAGATCAAACTGGTAATATCTTGCTTTGTATAACAGACCATGTCCTAGAAATGGAATTGCGTTATATCTTTTTCTTCTATCACAAAAAACTATCAGAGTTTTAAACAGTGCGATAAATATTACAAATGACGGAGTTCAAATAAATAAATAAATAAATAAATAAATAAATAAATAAATAAATAAATAAATAAATAAATAAATAAATAAATAAATAAATAAATAAATAAATAAATAAATAAATAAATAAATAAATAAATAACTGTTTTCACTTGCTAACCCGCATCTAACTCCCTCTCTCACTCTCTATTTGTTAAGCAACTGATTGCAGCGTTTGCGCTTTCATGCGCAGGAATTATTCACTAAACCAGTTACAAAACTTTTTCTCATGCTTACTTTGTTAGGTATGAGCCACAGATGAGTCACACCACAATGTGCGTATTATTATTTTTTCATCGAAATTCGCTTAGAGCAAGACCACAGGAGACAAATCAAACTTGAAAATTCTTCTCAAGTCACTAAAGTGCAAAGAGCTACATGAAATGCAGGAATAGGAACTAAAGAACCCCCATCACCGATAGATGTCTATTAACGCGAGTTTGGCCTTCTAGGTCAACACGATCAGGAAAGCAGCAAGAAGGCGAGGATTCCAAAGTTTAGAGATTTTTGGAAAAAGCTTCCGGCATAAAACTGTTCGTGACATTGTGAAACCTCCACTGTGAAAAGGTGCGAATTGGTAGCCAATCGTGTTGACCGATTAAAAATTTTGTTCGGAGGAACGAGAGCAGAAAGCTTCCTTGAACAAAGACCAATATAATATCTGTTAAATAAACAGAGTGAGGCAACGTTGCGGCGTTGTGTCAAACTTTGCAGACCGGAAGAAAGCTTAGGGTCAAACATTAGGGTCCACGCCGTTGAATACTGTCGAGCATGCTAAGAAAAGTGACAGCGGCACTGCCCCAAATGTGACAAAAATACTCAATGCAGGGTCGTATAAGAGATTTGTACAAATTCAGAATGATTTTGGGAGTGAGATAATGGCGAGCTCGATGTAGAGAAAAGACTTTCATCGAGGCTTGTTTAGCAATACTAGTGACATATTCATTCCAACTCATGTCCTTAGACAAGGTGAGTCCAACGAGACGAATATTTGAGGATTCCTGCAGAAAAGTACCAGATAATGAAATTTAGGTTGCTTTCGTTTTAGTGTAAAGATAACTTGATAAAACTTTGGTCTTCTCCGAGTTAAGAGTTGCCGGCCAAGGCCAAGTGTTACCCCAATTAGATTCTGTGGCCGAATCACACTCAAGCGACAGGCCTTAAATTAAAACAAATACATTAATCATGGGCCTCGCCCGATGCATTCTAACGAACATCAAGTGAAGTATTTAATTATTAAGTTAAATAAATATCATTTTGAGATTCGAGTCGATTCGGATACACGTCGCCCTGCGTGTATACATTCAGGTATATTAAGCTTATACAAACCCATAATATTTGTACAAACCATAATTGATTTTGAAAGTTGCAACGGCAGAGCGTTAGTGTTAGTAAAACTTCCACTTAAACACAGGGTATAACCTACACAAGTAAGTAACCATTGTACTGTATATTTCCACCATGCTGTAACGAAGTACAGTACATTTACTGGCCATTGGCAGTAATTGCATATTTACAAAGTTGAAAAAAACGCCATGTTGATGAAATTTAAGCCAATTATGGGTTGTTACCGAACCGCAGCTACGCGGTGCGTTTCATTAACACCCCATATTTGTCTGAAAAACAACAATTGAGGGAAATTTTACTAAGCACATAGTCATTGAAATGATTGAGGAAGTGCACGTAACGGGTCTACAGATAGGCTGATGGATTATGAGTTTGCGTCTCTTAACAATCAGGCACGCAATCAGGTACAGTATGGTTCGTCATTATTTCCGCATTTTTATAGCTTTCATTCGACTTAGCATGATCCATAGATAAATCGCGTTTTAAACGCCATTCAATTATGGTCCATGCAAAGTCTAATAAATAATGGTTGGTTAAAAGAATAATATAGGAAAATGGTGTTGAAGTTGATAGCCAGAATTCAGGTTCCCGCAACTTATTATATCATAACTGCGAATCGAGTCTATTTTGTCGTTTAGTTTTTTTGTCATTATACCTATGTTTTGAATAATACTTCCTCCTATGGAAGGGCTTTGTTTTTAGTTCCTATAAAAATTAGAAAACTAGATTCAGTCAAAGCTGCGGATGTTCTGGACAGAAGCCACAAACAGGTTTGCAACGCTCAGTAGTGGTGTCGTAGTTAACGAAATGGTAATTCTAGTACCCGGTTCGAAGTTTACAAAAATTAAAAAAATATGAAATAAAATAAAAAACCCATATTTCTTGTACGAGCAAATGTACATTCTTTTCCAAAAATCACGTTGATTGACCATCGTATACGAGGTTGAAATTGGCATAATTTTCATTATATTTGTGAAAATTTGAGAAATATTGGGAGTGCGGTTAGATAGCATCGTGCTTTCCATACTTGTACTCAACTTTATAAAGCCGATCGGAAAAACGTGGCTTCATATCGTATAAATGGTACAGACTGTAGAATCACGCTAACGTATTTTCTGTGTGTTTTATGTGGCGACCAAAGCGAATCTCAAACGTGGTAGATGGTTATGTTTTCTCGCTATGTTTTCTCGCTAAAAAATTCAATAAAAAAAACCTCATTCGCTAATTCTATGTAGTTAATTTTTGCTTAAATTCCATTGCTCAAAGACACCGCCCGCTGTCTTGCAGCTGTTGGTGAATACATTTGAAAAAGAATAAAACGCGTCAATGTTATTTTAGAACAGTCGCACAAAGTAAAAAAATAGCTAAAACAATTTTTCATTCTAAATTACTTAATCAAGTCTATGTTTAAGTCAAGTTACGGACCATGGGCGGCATTATAAAACATATGTGTTTACTATATGACAAATCCTGCTCGTAGCATCGATCGACAAGTTCGGATAAACGAACTTGGTAATTTGATAATATGGAAACACCTCGTATCGGCGAAGGTCATTGACGCCCTAATTTACCCTTTTGGAGGGGGGGGGGTGGTCATTTTGTATTTTTCACAGAAATCCTTAGTTGCAAACCTGTAGACTATCACCCAACGATCTGTAATATTTTCTGCACACGTGTTTTTGTTAAGCCTGGTGATCGGATCGACGATGCGCGGATCGCATATGGCTCATGCTTACTAGAATAAATTTCTTATTGGAATATATTATACAAAAGAAGACTGATTGACATTTAGTGGTCGGAATACCACACATATCAGAAATGAAATGTTAAATCATTCATTAATTAAAGTTGAAGGAAACAAGTGCCAATTCGATTCACAATCACAGGGTGTAAGTTGATGGTCTTAGAGGTAATGTAGCTAGCTGTTTGTCATTTTAGTGGTCGTCAGCTGAGTCCTTTCTCAGAGAAAATGATTTTCACACGACATAAAATGCTGTGCTGTTGTATTCAGTGTTGTTGTCTTCATTCAGCATATACACCAGTATCCATCCAGCATAATGATACTGCTAACATGCAATGATTTTCGAACTAACAAATCCAATTTTGTCCATGTTATTCTACGTGTGTCCTAATCAGATACCGAAGTTAAATACAAATTTTTACGAACGACAGAAGAAAAAGTCGATTTTCGATTTCCGCTCAGACGTTCATTTTTTACGAAATTAATATTCCACGAAGAATAGTGAAACGCGTTTTAGATTTTCACGAAAATATCAATACGTAGACGTTTACGAGGAATAGAAAATCCCCCTCCCCTCAAAAATAATAAATATAATTTAAATACAAGACATTCCATACCGCTTCATTAGATCAGCTGCGTGCGGGTGTTGTGCTAATGCTATTAAACATTTGCATTTCATATCATAGTTTCTAATTTGCCTCAATCATTTATCACATTCTATCAGGGCAATCATATTTTTTTATCCTCCCCACCTAATGCAAATTGAACATCGAGTAACTACATATTCAGGTATTGAGTAAGAAATATTTTGTTGAGTTCAATGATAGAATGCACGGAGGAATATTTAATTTGCATTTATTGGATGATGAAAAAAATTATGAATGCACAGAAATAATGTTGAGGCAAATGAGGCACTCTGTTAAGATATGCGAATGTTTGATAGCATTATTGGATATATTATTATCATTCTTGTACCACCGCTACAGACCGGTGAAAATCGATGAGGTGCGATCGAATTTCTTGTATTTACAAACGTGAATAAATGCGGCAACAAAAGGTGAGCAATGCGTCGTTTTTTGGCATGTACTGGTGATTGAGGCTTTATTGATGTGCGCCGATACGAGGCGTTTACATAATCTCAAATCACAAAAATCGCATCTTCGAACCTGTTGATCAACGTTACTTGGAGGATTTGTCCTAGTAGACACAGTGGTTGTTTATGTGTTGCCTTAAAAATGACGTCTTCCTGCCCTTGTGGATAATCATTCATTATTTTTCCCAATGGTTCGTACATGTGGCATGATAACACACAAAAAACGCAAAATTACTACTCTATCGTACTATTGTTTAAGCAATTTATTATGTCCATTTATCAATTTTATTTTTTTATGCACAAGTAAATTTGTAGGTTTTTTAATATACTTTGCTTTTTGTTCTTGCCTTCAATTCACGACTACATCGAAGCATCTGTGTTCAGAAGCGATTCGAATCCCCGGTCACTATAGATGAATATGTTTGATTAATTTATTCACGTAATATTTGGCACAAGTTATTAAAATAATAATACAGACAATTTTTTAAGGTATGACGTCTGATATACACATTTCAACCACATTGTCTCAAGTAAGCACGAACTCTCCTCACACAGAGATAGGGAAGAAAACAACCCCTCAACCATCGACAACTGAAAAGAAATTGACAAGTAAAATCATTTTTTGTTTTGACATTTTATTAGGCAGATTTAGAATATTAATAGAAATCTGTTTGCAAGCAACAATTCTATATTTTATAATAAATATTTTAATATAGATGCGTGCACTTACAATTGTGAGTAAATCAACTATAAATTGAAACACTTTAAAATAGGTACTTAAATGTAAACAAAATCTAATGATTGAAATACAATGCAGTTCAACAATTCAAATATTTTTTATAAAAGAGAAGTTCAGTTATCTTAAACCTACTTAGTAAATTTACCAGGTTCAAATTCAAATCGAAACTTTGTAAATACAACTATAGTTATATCAAATATATAAAGAATTACACAAAATTATTCAGTACTTACTATGATACTTTGTTTGAATAAAAATATCAACTAAAAGTCCGGAAGCAGCGACTCAAAGAAACCAACTAATTTAAATAACGAATACTTCCGAGTTTACCCAGTAGCATCATTCCAAGTTGAAAAAATTAGAATAGTTGTGAACTATAGTGTTAGAAAGTTTAAGTAAAATTACCTAGTATCCTTAGTTTACCATTTATTTTAAATATACTTTTACCTAATTTATCGTTTAGACAAAATAGAGTTACTTAACTTATTTTACAACTAGGTATCTGGTGACATTATGATGTCATGTCAGTGGCCCAAACAAATCGCCCCTCAACAAGAAAATTTTTTTTTCGAAATTATATTCCAGATATTGCTACTGAGGCTTCTTCACCCTATTTACCATCCGATTGTATTTTGTAGTTGCGAGTGGCAAATATTTCATATTAACACAATAATGTTTATGATTTTTCTATAGAGCAAACCACAGTAGAAGAAACTACTAAAACGTCAATCCCAACAACTACAGCAGAACTTACTCAAACGACTTCATCTGTACCATGCCATGAAAAATACTCAACGCCTTCCATATCAGGTTAGAACGGTACACTGTAAAAAAATTGCAGTGAAATTGCCACTCTTTGGAAGTAATTTAATATTGAATTAAAGCTACAAAACCACCTTCTTTCACAAATTATGGGCTGTTGATGGAACGATCTGTCAAGGTGCGTCCATCAACTGCGTATCATCAACGAAGCCGTTTTTAATTTTGGAAATATGCAATTACTGGAAATGAACAGTTTTGTTAAGTATGCGTTAACGATAGAACTTACCGCTTAGACACAGTTCATCTGTGGCACAGGTTTAGCAAAACAAAATTCCTGATTGTGGAGGAACCGGCCATTAAAAGTATCCAGCGTACTTAATCAACATTTGGTGTGACTGCATATTCATAAAATTTGAATGACAAATGAGACATTTTGGTGCATCCTGCCTCGAGCGGTGTGTTATATCAGTAGCCCATAATTGATCGAATATAGTTTATAATTTGATTCAAATTATAAACAAAGATTGATTCAAAGTCAAAAAATAAAAGTAGCATCTTTTTCATAAGGTTGATAATCGTTAAAATAATTTGTAAGAAAGCAATTTGCAAGCAATACAATTCCACGAAAATAAAATTAAAATTTTGCGAAAATAATAAGATGGGGTCCTTATACCAACACAAATATACCACGATTATCGTATTACCAAACCGTAAATAGTAAATTTTTTGTCCGACACCATATTTCTTTTTCCGGCCTTTTACGATCAAATCATATAGGATATATCATTAACATAAATTTTCTCGATGAAAATTTTGTTTTTTTTACCAAAATGACCCTTTTCACCTCCAACCTATTGTTTTTTCGCGTCTTCGGCGCATGTCGGAGATCTACTGCCGTCCCTGTCGGTTAAATAAATGACATTCCGACTTATCTTATTTTGATCGGTTTATTGTGAATACTATAGAACATCCGCTTTTTTCTGACAGTCATTACTATGAGCGTTATCAGAAGTTCTCAATATTTGTTTTTCAAAATGTCTGTTCTTCATGTATGAACACTGGTATTGCCGTCGACTAAGTTAAGTTTAAGTTTTGATTGTTTTGAAAATTTTCGAGCGCTTTGTCAAGTATGAGCCTCAGATGGATCGCGCCGACGAGGCGCGGTCCATCTGTGGCTCATGCGCGAGAAAACGAAATGTTGTTATTGTGAGTTACAACGATAATGCAGCAATATTGAACAACAGATGATTAAAACAAGGTTTTGTTAAAAGAATGTGTCGTTTATGTACCGGTCATCTGTGGCTATTGCTTGATAAAATGAAATATCCGAATGGAGAATTTTTATATCTCAGAATGCGCAATAAAAATTTTGCCTTTATTAATGTATTTCAGACGGCGAAGGGTGCTTTGGGGGAAAATGTTTCAAAGTAACATATTCTTCTGAATATCAGAATGTAAAATATGAAGATGCAAAACAAATGTGCAGAGATATTGGATCTGATTGGAATCTTGCAAATATTTATGATCAATGTTATTTTGATTTTATTAAAGAATATTTAATGGAAAATAAGAATCCACACAGTGAGGATGAATTTAAAGTATGGATTGGAATGACTTTCAACTCAGAGGTTTGAAACTTGTTTATTGATTGTAATATGGTATAATATGTTATATTGAAATGAAATGATGAACTTTATTCGAAACATTTCATTAGGTGTGTTTACAATTTAATCTGGTTAGAGTTTTATCTTGCTTCTTAATGCAAGGTAAATGTTTCAAACACCTTTCGATATATGTTTTCTAATCCTAAATTGGCGCTTTTACTTCCAAATGCACCGTTGGCTTTGGATTAAAATGGAAATCAGACAACATTGATACCAAGTAGAAACAATCCAGATGATATATACACATTGTATTACTTCTACGCATTTATAGACTTTACGTTCTACACGTGGTCAAAGTTGTTCTATTTTTACTTTTCTGGATTTTCATTTAAGACTTAGTCTTAGACGTTGCTTTCTCTTGCCTATTGGCAAAAATCCTTGACGTTGAACGTGTTTGAGAACCGTCATCTTCTGGAATTCAAAAATCATTGTGAAATATATTTTTAGTGATTTTTGTTTTTTTGGTAAGCCACTGTCTTAGCACTGCCGACATTCTATGATTATTTTTTTCCACATCAGATGAGTGTAAGATCTTCGCAATTTATTTTAAATTACAATCTTACGATATATCATCCGAAGTTTCTGCGACATAAAATTTAGCAAACGTGGACGACAGATGACTTTTATAAAGAATTTTACTTCCTGTCGTTTTGGGGTTGGAAGTATAATTGTGGACAAGTTCACCGTCGCAATTTTCTCTTTATTGTATTTGTTATTAATAATTCGAATGAGCTCAGAAATTGCGATTGGTTTAGCGCTATCAATGATGCTAATATTATGGACATCGCATTCAAAATTAATTATGAATATCCTGAACAATGCAATATTCATATCTATGCTAATCATATTATTTATTATTTTATATCATTTACACAGAACCTAACGACGTATTTTCTTTCTGGCGAAGAAGCAACGATTGGAAATTGGTGGTATCCACTAAATTATCCTAAAACAACATCTAGACTTACCCACTTGGCAATACATTATAATGACCCAGAGTTTGGCGTCACGAATCATTCTCCAGCAAACTCACTTCACGGAGCTCTTTGTGAAAAATCCAATACTTTAAATGATGATTGATAATTTTGAAAACAACAATTAAAAATCATTCTTCGGGTCATTCGAGTTGATTTTGGGGTTTAAAAGTGGAAATTCGCAATAAACAAAGTTTTAACATACGATGAAGTGCTACGTTATGTCTAAAATATACCCAAGGAATAAAATATTATGCTCGTAGTCTTTAATTTGGGTTGTATTCTGAGTGTTCAGTTGTTGGTTCTACATTTTGAAGTAGCTCCAAAAATTTGTCCGTTATTCCTTTCTAGAGATGGGAAAAATCGAATCATTTGTAATTCGAATCTGATTCGTATATTTTTTTCATATCTGATCTAATCACTAATTTGAATGAAAAAAATCAAATTTTTACCTACACAAGGTCTCTTTATTATGAAAATCAAAAAGTTTATAGTTACGAATTGCTAATATTGGAATAAAAATACTTAAAGGCAACGTATTTCAATTCACACTCCGTGTCTAAAAGCAACAATTTTCATATTTTAACGTCAAAATAGAATCGATTTTGGTCCTATTTACTTCATTTGGCAAGTTTTTGGTCCTATGAACGATTCGCGATTGATTCGAAAATTCTTTTTTTCGAATCGATGCAAATCACTTTAATTGCCCATCCCTACTCTTTTCCCTGTCAGTAATTTTTGTTAAGCTGGAGTCACTGATGGATCGCGCCTTCAAGGAACGTTCCAACTGTGACTCGTGCTTGACAAAATAAATCTACTTACTGTGTTTAGGCGCTGCTACGGCCTTGCATAAAAGGAAATTTTCTACTTGGTATATAATTTCTTTATATTAAAATTTCTATTAGTCAAACAAAGATCGAAGTACTCGCGAACCAAAAATATATATAAAACATTAAATGTTCTGCAAATGTAGAACTAAACAAAATTTAAAAATATTAAATGGGTCCATATGTGATTCATACTTGAAAAAAATGACAATTTTATAAGAAAAGATGTATTCTGGTATTTCTTTGCACTTTAAATATCATTCCCATTATTTTTTTAAAAAACAAATAAATTAATGTCTGTCACATTCGTCCAAATATATTTTCGTTTATTTGTTTGTCTTTGTCTCTCCATCAACGTAGTGTATTAAATCAAACAACAATTAGAAAATGAAGGAAGTGTATAATGTGTTTTCACTTTATTGAGAAGGAACTTGCTGATGGCGCGTGTTCGATGGTGATGTTAAGTATCGGCCATCGACTTCCTGATCAATACAACAAGCCCACTGAGCCAGCTGACCAAAGTTGATTTTTTGTACATTATCATTTGAGTTTTTCATTCCCAAATATAAGTGAATACAATTGATAGAATTGAGTCGAGTTATATGATGTTCTGAAATGAATTTTTCATTTTATATTGGTTGATCCCGTTTTAACGAGGGTATTCGTAAACATTCAAGTGATTTTGTGCTTTAGTTTTACCAAACTTCGCGTAAACACTATCATTATTTTATTTACTGGCATGAGGTGAAGACTTTTATAGTTTTTTTTTTGTTCTGAAATTGAATTTATTTGAGACGATAGGTTTCTCCGATATAATTATTTAATTGTTTGAGTAAATAATTCTTTTATCGTGTTTTCTTGATTTTTTATTTCAGTAAAACCCGAGATCATGCTGCGATTTTTCTTTGTATTGAAAAATTACGTAATGGGCATTCTACACTGTGGGAAATGTGCAATAAGTTTACTGTTCATTTCAAAAATTAATTTCATTCAAAACCATCTTGTTGATGATATAAAAGCCAAGTATGGGCTTTTGATGGATGCATCGTGGCGGCGCGTTCCATCAACTTCCCAGGTACAATTTGTAAACAAAGTTGATTCTGTAGCTTTCAATTAAAATAATACAAAGGAGCGGTAATATTCCGGCACTTTTGGTATAGTGTACCGTTGATAAGTTCCCAACAACTCTTTATCATCTTACTTTTTCTTCATCTTAATAGTTTTAATTTCAAGGCAACGATGATGCCGATAAAGGGCGTGATGTGATTTATGATGCAGAACCACGCCCATTCACCGACACTCCCACAATCTTCCTAATTTCAACAAAAATCGAATTCTTGCTTTTTAAATTTGACAAAAATGGGCATGCACTCCATATAAGTCCCGAGTCAAGACGCACCAGCATTTTGTCGAGTTGTGGAATCTTGTAAGGTGACTCGAGTAGAGCCGAGTCATTGAAAACGTTACTCGAGTCAAATCATTACTTCGAGTCTCCTCAACTTTTAATCCGAGTATAACACACGTCTACACATACATGTTGAAAATATTAGTTATTGATATGAAAATGCTATGTAGTCATTTTAGGCTTTCATTAAAAAAGAAAAATTATTAAAAGGTGTGATTTATGCATCTGTACTTTTTAGTATATCATAATTGTAATTGTTCAACGATTGCAATATGTTTGATCAGGAAGTTTGTATAGCGTAATTAGTAAAATATACACTATGTTTGTATGTTGTGCAAGATTATTAAAACACAATTATTATTTATTCTGATGTCATCCGTTTAGAAATTTTGTTTTGTCAAGCATTAGCCATATATGGACCGTACATACCTGCCACGATTCATCAGTGGCTCATGCTTCTCAAATCACTTAATGTATAGATTTGTTCAGATGAATGAATTTGAAAAGATGGAACATCACCATTAAGTTATACAGGGTATAAAAGCCACACGGACAAAATATTAAAATTATTCAAATATCAATGGGTTACCCAAAATTGTGTTACTGTGGAAATGAGGTTAGACACAATAGCTAATGGAAACACGATTCGTTGCATAATTTTCATATATCTGACATCCGATATCAATTTCCTCTTAATTCATCCACAACATTCATCGTGAAATTATCGTGAAATAGTAATCAGTAATTTTGTAAATTGATTTATCAGTGTCACAATAATGATAGAGCTTTGTCGGAGCATTGTCGGTGATAGAAGACGTTACCCATGGTTACATGAATCGCCCTACATTCATGGTGAAATAATATTGCAACATAAATGTTTATCAATTGTCTTTAAAATTATTGAATTTCAATCATTTTTTATTTAATTTCGCTTATTGCAAGGCCGGAAGCAGCGTCTAGAAGGATCCAACCAACGGACACTTAATGACAAAGAGCTAGTAAAAATGAAATAACGGCGAATGCAATCGAAGTGTAAAACATCACAAAAAGAACAGTACCGTTATGCTATCTGTCCTGAACAAAGAATTTATTGCTTCATTTTTATTATTTTTTCGCCTCGTATCACTCACAGAAAAGTAGTCGTAAAAGGCCTTACGTGAGGCAAATCAAAGTTGCACCATAAGTTAAAAACAGTTAAAAAATTTTTTTCATATATATATTGTTAAGGACGAATCACTGATAGATCGCGACAACAAGGCGCAAGACTGTAACGACAGGTAATTCAGTGACTCTTCTTTGTAGAACTTAAACGCACGTTTGCTCCATTGGAAAATTAACAGTGTATACAGTGTATACACTAAGAAACATTTCAAACGTTTTACTGATTGAGCTGACCGGAAAAACTCACACTTCAGGGAGAAAGTTCCAGAAAATAGTATTGCAGTTGGTAAAGACACAATAGTTGATAGAAATATGACTCGATTTTTGATTTCAACGATTCAGACATCCGATATCTATTTTCTTACCATATCTTCATAAAATATAACGAAATAATGTTGCTAAATATATGTGGCATACTTAGCTATTATTGTTAAATAAGAACCACAGCCAAGCTAACTGTTAGTAAGATCATACATATTGCTCTCATCGTAAATTAAAATCCCACCGTCCATATCAATATATAATTTATTCCCAAGCGTGGGCATAAGTAAAACGAATTTAAAAAAAAAATACGTGAAACATTATCAGGTAGTCTAGCTCCACATTTAAAACCAGCATTCAATAAATATTCCTGAATAATAAAAGAGATAAATTTGGTATTTGTCGTCCAGTTGCATCTAATGAATTTGAAAAATTCTATTTGAAAAGCTTTTATAATGAATATAGGATTCACCTATACGTTTTTATAGATATCAATTTGCTTACCGGGTACCTACTCCAAAAATAGTTAACTTTATCTATTGTACCTAGGTGATTGACTAAGTAAAACTTCAACCATATGCTCCGTAATTCAAGTATAATATATAGGTTAACCAGTATGATTTTATCTAGTACTGTCAAAACAATGCTCATAATACAATTTTAAATTTGTAGACCGCGCGAAATTCGATGACTCCTAAGATTACAAATATGAAAATGACTTCGGTCCAGAGTTTGATGATGAAAACGAGTAAGAGTAACAGACAGGTTATAATATAGAGAAGGTCAGTTTTTTACAAAATCATAATTCCTCAAGTAAAAATTGGTCACCGCTGCAAACAATTAGTTGTCCTGTGGTATCATGTTGCATCTCATACTCAAGATTTCGATTTCGACCAACGGTAAATTTGGGTCAAAATTTCATACTTATAAGTCTAAATCAAGAACGTAAACTTAGGTTCATATGACTAACCAGCGCAACAACACGAACCCCATCCGCCGACGAGTGGTCACTAATTCAGAGCCTTGCAAAACCGAATTTACAATTCGAATCTGACAACTACGTATTACTAAAATTAACATAAACAGACTTGAAGGCAATGTATTTTCATTTAAAACTGCAGAACTAAGAGCGACAATGTTTATATTTTAAAGCGTTTAAAATTAAAATTCCAATTTAATTTTCTAATTTTTGCTCCTATGAACGAATCATGATTAATTCGAATAGTTTATACTTCGAATGGATGTCCAGTCCTATTCTCAAGGTGATTCACTCAAATGACAATAAAACACCAAATTAAGGCAGTCACAGGGCTAGACAAATTAAACAAATTGATTCTAAATTGATTTTGTGACAAAAGTATTTTTAAGTTTTCCTTTTATTTAGAGAAATTATAGAATTCCAAAATTCGAAACCATCTTGTTGGAGTGATTCAGTCCGAATTTCGGCTATTTCGGACCGGATTTAATTTTGTTTTTATATCACAGAGTGAATTTACTGTTGAAGAGCGAAATTTAATCACAGTGCAGCGTCCTTCAGAAGATATCTATTTTGATAGCGAATAATAATTAGATGTGCACTAAAATTTTAGATATTGTTTGTTTTCGAACAACTCGTAATTCGAATTCGAAGGTAATTCAATTTTGATACCGAAAAGAATATTTCCTTAAAATGTATTAAACGGTGTTATAATAATAGAATATATATTTTTAGGAAAATTTCTAAACAAAATTGCTGAAAAGTATTTGTTGGACGAAGTAAGTAAACCTTAATAAAATAGTTGCTAATTACATCGTTATCAAATGGAAAATGACACAACTTTCGAGTTAATCAACTTTTATGGTTTCAACATTAGCTCCAAGTCATATTGATATGCGAGGAGGAGTCATAGCATATCCGATCATTATTTCTTCTGATAATTGAAGAATCGCTATAATAAAATTAAAATAGACATTCATTTTTGCGCAGATGTTGCGATAATTTTAGTATGCATGAAAATATAATTTGCTTAGCCTTTAAAATACCATACCGTGAGTCAAATGACTGGGTCGCTATTGACCCAATCACCTTTGTAAGGTTTTTGTTTCCTAATTGCATTGCACAAAGAAAGAATCTGCAAACGATATGAGCATCATCAATATGTAATTGGATGCGCTAAATGTTGAAATGATTATAAGTATAAAAAGGAATTTCGCAGGGTCTATAATAAGTATGTAGGTCATTCCAATGTTTTGCCACGTGCGGGTCAGAAACAAACTTCGCCTCAATGGCGCAATCCAATAGTGGTTCAGACTTAAAAAAAACTTTAGACTAAAGTTTGTTAATGTAATGAGCTCAGTAGTATTTGCTGGATGGATTTTAGTGAGCTTATTGTGGAATAAATTCTCACTATTGAACAATGCTTTCTATATAGAGAGAGATTGTACAAAGAATGTCGACAGTTTATTGTGGAATAAATCCTCACTATTGAACAATGCTTTCTTTATAGAGAGAGATTGTCCAAAGACTGTCGACATTTCCTAAAATTGTCACGTTTTTACTAAGACAATGTGCCTATTTCCGTATATTCTTATGTTTTTTAAAGATATGCCACAGTTTGCATACGATAATATGACTTCGAATGGCCTTAAATAATAGCTAAATGGACGGTAATGTACGGCGTTTTTTCTCAACCTAGTGTTAAAGAATAGATGGATTGTATATGTGGAATAATCGAGCAGGACCAGTGATATGCCATATAAATAAAGAAAAACTAAAGAGATGAGAACTAAAGTGATGGATGGTTTTACCAAGACTCAGGACAGATATCATTCACTGCACTTTAATATTGCACCTCAGTCCAGACATATCTACAGTTGCTGATACTACATTCTGAAGTAGTTCTTTTCTATTTGATTGACCATACATTGGTTACTTTAATGTACAGCAAAATTATTTATCCTCGTTGAACACTGTATATTATCCAGGGAAGCACTACACCCAACATTTTGAATATTTTACCGTGATAGGTGAAATTGCTTTTTGTTTAAGTTTTTTGTTCATTTTTGTTCCACATTGTTGACTTTTTGCAATAAAATTTGATGTTCCCACCCCTAAAAAAGATTTCAGGCCTTCCGCCAACCCTGCTCATCGTAGAGAGGATAGGGTTTCTTTGTGAAATATTTAAAGTCTTCAATGATATTTCTGTAATCTTTGATAAACAATTGTTCTGATGACTTGTAGTTTTAACAAAATTTCGCACGCGTGATCCATCAGTGAATTCTCAAAAAACAACAAATATCCTGATTTTACTATCACAACTTGCAAATCAAGGAATTTATATTTACGAAATACCAATATTAGCATGAACAGAAACAAAAGCGATGTATTTTCAACTAGAGGTGAGATCCACCAGGGACTTCAATGACGATTTCTTTTCTCATCTCAATAATTTAACTGCGTTTACATTGCAGACTTCTTGACAAAGCATATATACTTGCATACTTGAAAAAAACTTTCTGGCTGGGTAGTTTATTGCATATTGTTTTGGGATTAAAGGCCAAATTGGACAATCACGATTTACAAAAAACTTGATAAAGATAACTAAATTAATATTAGTATATTTTCTGTATATACAAAAGCAAAAAATATATTGGCCAAGTCATTAGAAGAACGACTAGTCGGTAGTAAAAAATATGGCTATATGATTGGAAGCCTCAAAGTCCGTCCAAACGCGTTATTATGCGCAAACTAAAAATATACCGAGTGTAATTTAGTTACAACAGCAAGATAGATTAAACAAATAAAATTTTCCAGAATTCCATATGATCAACAAATATAATATTTTTAGTATCATAGCTCCGTTTTCAATTCACAATCTGTGTCTTAGTGTTTCTATATATTTTTTAAATTTTTATAGACAAAATATAATCGATGGTTAAATTTGACCACAATCGATATCATGTTGTCGTTAAAATCTAAAATTCCACTTCATTTTGTTCCCATGAACCATTAAAGATTAATTTCAACAATGAGGTCTTCGAATCGATTCGAATCACCGAATCGATTCGAATCACCGAATCAATGTACCCAGCCTCACGTTTTACGATTTGGACATAAAATGGTCGTGAAATAATATGAATCGTGAAATAATTAATAATATCATTTCATCGCAAACAAAGTCTAGAGTGAGCAAAATCAAAATTGTGTGAACACCATATATGGCGTTCATATACAAAGCCAGGAAAAAGTTTTCAAAATATATTTTGTTACGAATGAGGGTCACTGATAGACCGCGCTGTCAAGACACAATACATCTGTGATCCATACCAAGCAACAAATACGTTTTAGCGCCAATTACGCTATATCTTATTGTAAAGGAAAACACCATAGGGGGGCATAAGAAACATTTTATGAAGTCATTTATTAGTATCACAATAATGATAGAGCTTTTAATGTTGAATGACACTTATTTTCAAATGCATGGACATTGTTGATGGAGGAAGACGTTAACCGTGGTTACGTGAATCACCTCACGTGGATTGAATATCCAGTGCCTGTTCTTTGCAGTTCTCGAACTCATTTTTGCTGCATACGAAAATTAGCAGATCTGGAAGAGCATTGAGCGATTGAGCAAACCGGAAAAGTTCACGCTTCGGTGATTGAAAATTTCAGAAAATATTTTGGAACTCGGTAAAGACAAAATAGTTGATAAAAATATGATTCGATTCACGATTTCAACTTGGCTGACATACGATATCCATTTCCTCGCTGTACGTTGAATATTACTTTTCATTAAACATAACGATAAAATTAAAATGTTGCAAAATATATGGCATTTATAACATTTATTGCTAATTTCGGGCCTTAGAAATGACGAAGTATTTATAAGTATGATCATGCATGTAGCTATTATCATAAATCAAATAATGCCGAAGCCCATATCCTATAGATATTATTCATCACCAGTCGAAAACCTTGCCAAGTATGATCTACAGATAGATCGCACCTTGGCGGCACGATCCATCACTAACCCATACTCACCAAAATATATTTAGACAAACATTTCCGGTAGGATTGGTGCTTCATATTCAACGAAAAAGTTTTAATACTTATACTTTTTTCGTTATTCGATTCGTATATCAAGCGCCTTGCACGCATGTATTAAGTACTGGGATGATAAGATACTGCTCAAATATGTTATATCAGAAGAAGAAAGTTTTTTACAGAAGATACTTCAATTTACATCGCATAATGTACGGTTATGTTTAAAATTCAATTTTGCCAATAATTTTTATAATTACTTGTCAAATTCTATCAAATATATAGATGAGAATGGTAGATCGACTACCGATTATTGTATACCTTATGGGAAGGACAAAATGCATTGAATATACCAGGCAACAGACTTTCGCACATTATATTATTAGTTCGATTATGATCATATAATAGTAAAAAATTAAATAAACTTTCCTTTTTTGCCAATACCGATAAGATTCAAATAATCAATCCGATGAGTCTAGGTGTAAGGATAACCGTTATTTTTAAGTGGTAAATGAAAGTCATGTACTGCGATTTATTGGGAGTCTCTAGTATTGCGTGAAATGTTTAAATATTCTTATTATTTGAAACATTGCTGATGTGAGGAAAACGAAATATGACAAAATTGCAATATTGTATATCACATTACTGACCATGCATGCATAAAAAATCGCTTTATAATCTGAGTATAACTAATTTGACAAAGAAAAAAAAATACATTTTGCAGAATAAGATCATATATATATCTAGTGAGTATATTCTTTGAACTTATTTTTATCGGAATTTTTAGGGAACAGAATAGAACTTATAACTGTACGGATACCATTGTTTGAATATGATTGTAGTAGCCAAACTACATATACGATTATTCGCTGTACGTCGTAAGTCTAAAAACAGCTTCTCCCCTTATTGACTAGCCATTCACTCAAGATCACACTTGATCCAAGGATTTGTATGGTTTTATTATAAAAGTTCCCAACGTAAACCAATCGTAAATAAAAGGAGGCAAGACGGGATTGTCGTTAAGTCAAATACATTCGGGATTCAACAAAGCTGGCAGCTCCAGTCAAGACGGGCAATTCTAGGTCAGTTAGTTGTAACTGTAATTGATGTTACTGTTTTAGAACGTTTGGACTATACTCTAAAAACAAAACAGAGTTAGAAAATATCCTAAGCACACATATTTCACAAAAACCCTAGCGCACTAGATCACTACAAATTTCGACATAACACCCCTCACTAAAAGGTAAACAACGCTAATGCGGCACGACCTCCCGCATCTCGGCATATAACACCGAGAAAACGTAAATTCAAATAATTGGGTAATAATTGCTTCGATACGACGGGCAATAAAGGTGAATAAATTTGAGTTTCCGGAAAACTACCAGCATTCGTTGTTGATTTACACATTTTGTCCTCTAGAATGATCAAGTTTTCTAGTATTCTGATTGAAATTATATTCATTTTCTTCATTAATTGTTCAATTTATTCAATTTGCCGCAAAATCGTGATATCTGCCACATTCACCATTGTATATAAAGTATACATAGAAACGGGTTTTGAATTTGCAAAGCAATTATTATAATTATAAATCATCTGAGTGAATAAGTTTATTTAAGTATGAGCCACTGATGGATCGCGCTGACAGTGGTTTAAGCTTGAAATAATAAAATGCATTTTATCCTAACAATTCGTTCCACCATTATTCATTTTAGAAAACGCAATATCTTTTGAGTCCTGCAGTGCATCTACAGTTATGAGGAAGAGCGAACATTGTGATACAAAATGCTCCTGGTCCCCACAACTAAAAAAGCAATACTGTAAAAAATAATAAAGTTGGATGAATATTTTACAATTCTAGCGCCTGATAAGAATGATGAATAGGTAGTTTTGACTACTAGGAATAAATTGAATAAAACTCGAAATACTAATTCAGATGCATAAGCCTACATGACAAGCTGAACGTTTTTAAATATTTTCAAAATGAGAATCAAATGAGTTGTATTCAATGTATTTTACATACCTAATACATGTATTTATGTATGCTATAATAACCTACTTGTTACTGTAGGCGCTGTATTTATATAAATAACTAAATAACTAATTGGACCGATGTTGCGCTATCAGATAGAAGATATTGTTATAGGATAGAGCGCACAATAAGAAAACAGATTGGCAATAGCGATGTGCAGATTAGTGTTGCAACTTAGTTTTTAGTTGCACTTGGAAAAGCATAAAGAATTTGCCAGAAAACTAGGTTAAGTATTATTAGGAAACCTAGTTTAATTTTTTTAAATTATATAATTTCCGGATTAAAAACCATGTGAACCAGTTTCTTGCCGTTTTGCCGCATGTAAGATATTTTTAATTGGTTTGAAGATTAAAATCGCTGAATTATCTATTTTAAAAGCATTTTTACAATGAATATAGGATTTAACTAGTTTTTCTTTCTAGGTACCTACATTTATAACCTAGTT
Source organism: Styela plicata (assembly GCA_963675895.2). Taxonomy (NCBI): domain Eukaryota; kingdom Metazoa; phylum Chordata; class Ascidiacea; order Stolidobranchia; family Styelidae; genus Styela; species Styela plicata. The sequence continues at coordinate 5,536,888 of OZ023146.1, forward strand.
AATGTTGCCTAGTAAATTGACTAAGTAAAACTTCAAACCGAATACTAGGTAGATCAGAAATCCGTAAAAAAAGTATAAGTACTTTGAAAATAAACTCTGCCAACTGGGTACATTAGGTAAAGACATTAAAATGTAGAAAATATCTAAAACTCGTATTTTCGTTCCATTAAATTTGTATGAAGAAGAAGATTGTCTGAAAAAGCTGATTTCGAATGATACATCATACTTTATTTACCAATTTTACATTCTTCATTGAATAGTATATAAGTACGAGTGAAGAATGCAAATGAAGTTTAGTAGAGACAAACATATTGAATCTAGTTAAGAAAAGCTTAATCTGGTAAAATGCGAAATGCGAAAGATTCAGGATATTCCATACATAAAAAATGAGTCAAATAAGTCTTGAACTTTCATAGGCGTCTATATACATCATCTAGATATATTATCACTTAGGTTTTCTCATAGATTTATTATTGCACGAATTCAACCAGTGTAGATGCCCGACCAATCAAAATTTACATTTATTTTTGATCAAGCATGGGTCACCTGTGACTGAGCCACTGCGTGTGATCCATCAGCAGGCAGAACATACTTTACTAAACATACCGTGCTAACTTTTTCTGATTGTACGTTTTTTAATATTTATGTGTAATTGCATATACATATTGAAAGTTGATTCATAATATTTAAGTAAACACGCGAAAAAGTCAAATTAAACGAAAAAAGTGTTTCTGCCCCAAAAGGCGGTGAATATGTCGTCTACAACGTTTATATTCTTCTCACTTTTTATTCTACAATGGGATAATGTATTTTCGGGTCAGTTTCTGTTTAAACAACTAATAGAATGTAAATAATTTTTGATGTGAATGAAAAAGGAAAGGGAATCTTAGATAAACCGGATCATTAAACTTTGTTATAATGTTTTGAATTTGTCGTCAAATGATCGAAGACCAATAAATCATGATATGCACATTGTATTGTTACAAATACGGACCATTGTAATGCGATTCCGAATAATTTAACTCATTTACTAAAATTGTTCACATCTTAGGCATTTCAAGTAATAACGTAGATTTGAGAAAAATCTGTTTTTACTAATGCCCAAGCTATATTTTCGTTCTATTAAATTTGTATCAAAATGAAAATTGTCTGAAAAAGCTTATTTCGAATAATACATCATACTTTATTTACCAATGTTACATGCTCCAGTGAATAGTATATAATTTCGAGTGAAAAATGCAAATAAATTTTATTAGAGACTGATATAATAGAGCTAGTTAATACTTGAAGAGAAGTTTAACCTAGAAAATGTGAAATGAAAAAAATTTATGACAGGGTTTTTTTTCAATAATAACTTTTTATAAAAATGAGTCGAATGAGTATTGGACTTTTATAGGCGTCTGTAGACATCGTATAGATAATATTATCACAAAAGGTTTGTGTACAGCTGTTCTCTTGTGGACTTATTATTGCACGAATGCAACCAGTTTAGATGCCCGCCAATCTGAATTAACATTTATTTTTGATCAAGCATGGGCTACTTATAACTTATAACTGAGAAAGTTTTGGTGTATATTATTCGGTGTATTTTGGTGTATATTTGATAAACTGAAACGTAAAAATCCATTACACGGTTCAATTTTCATTCAAATCTTATTGTTGAAATATTGAAATTGAGTTTAATATTAAATAATACGAATGTGAAATTTTTAGTGTACTAAACGTGTTATGACATATATTTTAAACAAAACTAATTTCTCTGTGTTGGAATTACATCGAGAATTAGGTTGTAAATTATAGTTCAATGTCGTGTGTATTTATTTATTAGAATAAAATTGACAAATCAACAATTGCATTCTCATTACATCATTGCAAATAATATAACCAGGATAATTTCTTTTGTAAACGAAAATTGCCTGATATCGGGAGAGAAAAAACGAGAATACGATCTATGCATATGGCGACCAATAACCAAACTTCATAGTATTTTTTATTGAGTGAGTTATATATGGTGATTTTTAATAAATAAGATATTATTTTTCTTAACAGTTGCCCTACACTGATTAAAATGCTTTTCTGACAACAAATGTAAATATTAATATTAAATTATTTGTCTGTTATTTATTTTTCGAGTGTTTCTTACATGGTTACATTCTTAGGATGTTTAGTATGTACAAACAATTTAAATTTTAGAAAATGATTACAAGAAATGCTTCACACAAGACGTACGTATGGTTGGAGAAAAATACAACCCAGAATGGATTCAAACTGATCCATCTTCCCAATACGACGGAAATATTTGGTAGGAAAAAATTTTTAAGACCCTGCTCGATTGAATTCTATTTTACTTGTTTTGTTTTTTCATTGAAATTTACAACGGCAGTAGCAACGAGGTACAACAAGCTGTATTACCATCAACTTCACTATAAGCGGAAACATCCAATTGGAACTGAAATAGTATGATGGAGTGCCGAGAGTGCATCTGCCCAGGGCAGTCGCCTCATACAGACGTTGGGACTATTTTAAAGCATGCACATGCAAGACCCATAACTCTATTTATATATGGAACCTAACACAAACAGAATAAAGTATTCATATCTTAAGCTTGTTTTGTCGAGTATAAGTAACTGATGGATTGAGCCGCAGAGACCTGGTGCATCTATGGCTCAGTCCCGGAAAATAAAATTGCCTCTTCTGAATCAAATTAATAATGTAGAATAAATAATTCGTTGAAGAACGAAAGTAACCAAAAGCACATATTTCGTTCTCCACGATCTCGAAAGAAGTGATTTTATGTTAAACAAAATTTGAATTTTTGATATAAACTTTGGCTTTTGTTGGGAAATAGCCAGAAATGTGCAATCCACCAAACGCGCATATTAATCAAATTTATAGTTTTATTAATTTCCTGATCGTGTACAGTTTTATATGAAAAGTTATTCGTAGTCTTAATTTCCCTAGTTGACACCACTAGATCAAACTGGTAATATCTTGCTTTGTATAACAGACCATGTCCTAGAAATGGAATTGCGTTATATCTTTTTCTTTTATCACAAAAAACTATCAGAGTTTTAAACAGTGCGATAAATATTACAAATGACGGAGTTCAAATAAATAAATAAATAACTGTTTTCACTTGCTAACCCAAATCTAACTCCCTCTCTCACTCTCTATTTGTTAAGCAACTGATTGCAGCGTTTGCGCTTTCATTCGCAGGAATTACTCACTAAATCAGTTGCAAAACTTTTTCTCATGCTCACTTTGTTATGAGCCACAGATAAGTCACACCACAATGTGCGTTCTATTATTTTTCATCGAAATTCGCTTAGAGCAAGACCACAGGACACGAATCAAACTTGAAAATTCTCCTCAGGCCACTAAAGTGCAAAGAGCTACATGAAATGCTGGAATAGGAAGTATGGAACCCCCATCACCGATAGATGTCTATTAACGCGAGTTTGGCCTTGTAGGTCAACACGATCAAGAAAGCAGCAAGAAGGCGAGAAATTCCAAAGTTTAGAGATTCTTGAAAAAAGCTTCTTGCATAAAACTGTTCGTGACATTGTGAAACCTCCACTGTGAAAAGGTAAGAATTGGTAGCCAATCGTGTTGACCGATTAAAAAATTTTGTTTGGAGGAACGAGAGCAGAAAGCTTCCTTGAACAAAGACCAATATAATATCTGTTAAATAAACAGAGTGAGGCAACGTTGCGGCGGTGTGTCAAACTTTGCAGACCTGAAGAAAGCTTAGGGCCAAACATATTGATCACACGCCGTTGAATACGGTCGAGCATGCTAAGAAATTGACCGCGGCACTGCCCCAAATGTAACAAAAATACTCAAAGCAGGGTCGTATCAGAGATTTGTACAAATTCAGAATGATTTCGGAAGTGGGATAATGGCGAGCTCGATATAGAGAAACGACTTTCATCGAGGCTTGTTTAGCAATACTAGTGACATATTCATTCCAACTCATGTCCTTATGCAAGGTGAGTCCAACTAGACGAATATATGAGGATTCCTCCAGAAAAGTACCAGATAATGAAATTTAGGTTTCTTTCGTTTTAGTGTAACGATAACTTGATAAAACTTTGGTCTTCTCCGAGTTAAGAGTTGCCTGCCAAGTGTTACCCCAATTAGATACTGTGGCCAAATCACACTCAAGCGACAGGCCCTAAATTAAAACAAATACATTAATCATGGGCCTCGCCCGATGCATTCGAACGAAAATCAAGTAAAGTGTTAAGTTATTAGGTTAATTAAATATCATTTTGAGATTCGAATCGATTCGAATACACGTCGCCCTGCGTGTATACATCCAGGTATATTAAGCTTATACAAACCCATAATATTTGTACAAACTATAATTGATTTTGAAAGTTGCAACGGCAGAGCGTTAGCATTAGTAAAACTTCCACATTAACACAAGGTATAACCTACGCAAGTAAGTAACCATTGTACTGTATTTTTCCACCATACTGTAACGAAGTACAGTACATTTACTGGTCATTGGCAGTAATTGCATATTTCCAAAGTTGAAAAAAACGCCATATTGATGAAATTTATGCCAATTATGGGTAGTTGCTGAACCGCACCTACGCGTGTTTCATTAACATCCCATATTTGTCTGAAAAAATCAATTTTGACTTTTTTACATTACCGCCACGTAAAATGCTTTCGACTACCAATGAGTGATTTTGATGCAGTTTTTGTTGAAGTGCAGGTAAAGAAAACAATCTAATTCGGGCTACCATCATTTTCCGGGTTTTTGGTAAAATTGTTCATCAAAATCTTTTCTAAACTTTCATTAAAAAATGTTTCGACAACAATTGAGCGAAATTTTACTAAGCACATAGTCATTGAAATGATTGAGGAAGTGCACGTAGACACATACGCTGATGGATTATGAGTTTGCTTCAGCCACGCGTACAGTATGGTTCGTCATTAATTCCGCATTTGTATAGCTTTCATTCGACCATAGATAAATTGCGTTTTAAACGCGACTCAATTATGGTTCATGAAAATTCTAATCAATAGTTTTTGGTGAGAAGCATAATATAGGAAATTGGTGTTGAAGCTAATAGCCTAATAGCCTAATAGCTAATAGCCTAATAGTAATTCAGGTTCACGCAACTTATTATATCATAACTGCGAATCGTTAATAATAGTAATAATAGTTAGTAATAACTAATAGTTAGTAATATTACTTCTTCCTATAAAAGGGCATTTTTTTGTTCCTATAAAAATTAGAAAACTAGATTCAGTCAAAGCTGCGGATGTTCTAGACAGAAGCCACAAACAGGTTTGCAACGCTCAGTAGTGGTGTCGTAGTTAACGAAATGGTAATTCTAGTACCCGGTTCCGGAACGGTGTTTAGGTCTCTATTGAGCATATCGCTGATTATATATTTATGTAGGTTTAAGCATTTTATTGGTAAATTAAAGAATATTTGACTCTGGTTATGGTTAGATTCGAGTTATCAACTAAAACCAGTGAGTTGGGAGCACGAAAAAATGAAAAATAATTCTATACCAAAAAGGATAGTGGTTATTCTTGCGTAGTCAGTGAGAAAATTTTCAAGCACAAGAGGATCAAATTGTGTGTGGAAAAGTTTAATTCTATGCTGATATATAGTTTACATGTTTAGGTTAGACAGGGATTTAACGGTATATCGGTCTCAAATTCGCCATTCTCAATGTTGTGTCGATTAAACCACATTTTTCTAAAAAAGGTTATTTTGTCAAGCACGAACCACAGATGGACCGCACCTGAGCGTTATGTTTTTTGTGGATGTTTATCAAACGTTGTGTTCGTGTGAAGAAAAACGTTTCGGATTAATGCTTTGAGTTGACATATGTGTTAAAAATACAGTCCACTAATGTAGGGTATATGAATAACTTCTCTAACCATGCTCAACCTTTTATTTATTATCTCATAATTTTGAATGTTTGTTATTAGGATTCAGTGAATTGGTATTCGCATGAAATAATTTTTGTCTAGATATACCTAAAACGTTACTTGGCCTATAACATTCACAAGCCGATGCAGTTTTTATTTAACTCGAGATTCTAACTTGTCACCAATTGTAATATTGCGTTCATAGCTGAATTAGAATACGGTAATATCATATTATTCGTTGTTCATAAGTCATTCATTGTTTTGCCCTATAGTAATCAGGCTATGACCCAATGATAGCTTTTAAATACAATCATATTTTTTTAAAAAGACATCGTGCTGTTTTTGTTTTGTCTTTGAAACAATCTTGTTCAATTATTCTTATTAAAACAGCCACATACAGATCTGAAGTTACAAGGAAACGAGGAGAATAGGTTGTACAGTTCACTGATAACTACCTCGGAATATCATACTTTACTTTGATTGTACTAATAATGATGTGCAATATGTTGTTTACACGCCCCTTGAAAAGCCACATTACACTTCCATTCAATACCATTCAAATCTACAGGAACATTGATTTAAGAATCCTACATTATGTTGTAATAATATCTGTATATATAGATATGTGTAGGAGTAAGTAATATCAATCGCATGATGCTAAAAATCAAATCAAATCACATGGGCGCAATGTTATTTATTTACAGCTAGTGAAAAATGTTCCTATTGTACACACACACACACACATTTATATATATATGTATATATCTATATATACACTTTAATTTTTACAAAAAATACAGTAAAATCCCTGTTTTTTGGGAGTAATTTTTCTTGATCGTAGTGAAATAAAATATTGAATTGACTTTTCTGATAAATATGGGTTGTTGTTGGAACGCAACGCCGATATGCGTTCTATCAACAGTCCATATTTAGTATGAACCTCATCAATAATGCAACTTTAGAACAGATTTGCTGATATGCAATTACCGCAAATGAACAATAAATTTACTGCAAGTTTGCACAGTGCTTTTTTCGAATCAAATATTAAATCGGATTATTTCAAGTCGAATCTTTCCGAATTTCATCGATTATTGAAATATTGAGAAGGCAATTTTTTAAATAGTCACATATTTCTCATTAGGTTGTTGGAGTTTTTTTTTAAATTTATATGTAAACTCGCAACACATCAAAAGCAATTTCACGATAAATTCAAAAAGAATTCTTCACACACTATTTCTGTAAAGCTTGAGTCACCGATAGATCCCGTCGTCAAAGCGCAGTTCATCTATGTTTGATGTCTTACAAAAGTTTAGAATAAAAAATGTGTTTTCCAATCAATCGACCAAATCTATCGAATATATTCGAATTTTTAATTCTGAAAGGGGCATTCGTGTTCATGATTTGAAAATGTTGTTTACTGCGCTGCACTTCGTACGTTCTTTTCATTTTTTATATGACTTTACCTGTATATTTTAATAGAATATTCCGTAATATAAACTATACATAGTGCACCTTGTTTTTTGTGACGATGTAGAACGACAATGCAAAAATGAAGCAGATAACATTCGAGATCTGCATGTTTTTTCTGTTTTTACAACTGTCAACAAGTTGTGTCGATGGTAAGCTGTAAACATATTATGCTGTAACAAAAGTGGAGTGAAATTACCACTTTTTAAAGTAACTCTACGTAAGAATCTCAAAATAAAAATGTAATATACTTTTTTCAATCAATTATGGACTTTATGGACTGTCGATGGACCGCACTGTCGAGGTGCGGTCTATCGACAGTCCATAATTGACATTAATCTCATCGAAAAGGTGGTTTTAATAACCAGATCTCTAGATTAAATATTTTTTACTTATGTCATAGATATAAAATAGAGGAAGTTAAATAATTTGGATAAGATGATGGTCCTAATTAAAGTGGCCATTGACCCAACTTTTCTTTAACCAACAAAAATTACTGCCCGGTATCCAAGTTTCTTTCTGAGAACAAGTTTGCATTTTGCTTGAAAAATCAGGTTCTGTTAGATTGGGTACTTTTACGTAAAATTGCTAACAGTTATAGACTCTTTGTGCATTCTAATAGTGTTTTTATTTTTATTGAATTTCGCTCTAAGCAAGGTCGTCAGCGTCCGAAAAGGAATGAACTTGGATCATCGACAGATAAGAAATGCAAAAGGTTCAAATTCGGACAAGCGTAAAATATACAAAACTTTAGCGATTGCCGAGTGCTGTATATTGCTGTCATAAACGAAGATTTTACCGCATTTCTGTTACAGTATACGGACTGGCTACCTTACAACCGGCCGGCCAACTATCAGAAATCGGAACAAAGAAAAATTCTCAAAATAAAAAATATTTTATTTTATCAAGCATTAGCAACAGATTGAACGCGCATCCGCGGCGCATTCCATTGGTAACATATATCCTAACAAAACATATTTAAGAAGAAATTCTTTGACTAAGCGGCTCTATTCATAACTGGTCTACACTCTAAAAATGTTTTTGGTAATATGGAGCAATCATCTGTTTGTGTTATATTTATTGGCAAACTAGTTTTACCCTCGCCCTGAGCAGATAACTTAACTTCACTTTATTATAGTATAATTCAGCCCACTTTGGAATGTTTTCAACTTAGAATAAATTTGCTGGTACTACATTTAAATATAGTTATCTATCATGTAAGAAGTCGGTGTTTTTTGTAATCATTGCTTTCGTCCTTGCTTTAGCGAACTCGAATAAAAAAGATGGATCCCTAATTTACGATATATTTCGTCTGGTAGTTTTACAGGGAAATGATTTTTCAATCACACATGTTTTTAGATGGAGACAGTGGCACTGATTTTGATGACGATGGGGAAAGAACGTTTGACATTTACTTTTCTTCGGTAAGTTACATTTGAAAATTTCGTCAGAGGCGTCAGTAAAACATAATTTGTGATATGTAACACAATTTTTAAGCACTTTCAAGAATGATAAGAAAGTGGTTTTGAATATTTGAAATATTTTAGACAAATATTTAGCCAAGTATGGGTCACAGATGGATCGCACCTAGAAGGTGCGCTCCATCAGTGCCCCGTACTTGTCAATATAAAGAGTTTGTTGAGAAACATTACCCCTTCTCTTCTCTTGCTGTTTAATTGAAGTGTTACATGATTTATAAAAGTTCTGGATAGTTTGACTATCGCCAACGACGATATGCAGGCGATCAAAACTTTATGATTCTGTGACTATGGATACCACTCTCAGATAAATCTATTATCGAATCAAATCTTTTCGAATCGAATTCTCCCAAATCTGATTTTTAAAAAAAAAACGTGAAAAAAATGTTAATACCGATTAAAGTTTTGCTTAAAACCTTTTATCACAAAAATCTTCGAGAGTGGATTCATCCCAATATTAATTATTTCAGATCTATTCCAATCTTGAATGTGGAAGTTAAACCCTTCCAACTTTTTTTAAAATTATATGAATCCCCACAGCAATGCATGTAATCGACTCATATCTCATGTCATTTTACTGTACAGACACAAAAAATTGAATATTATATACGAAAATTGCCTTATACAGGGACTTCTTAGTTTAGAGATGAGGAATTGAATTTAATTCTGAACAATGCATTTGTACTTATTCTGTTCGAGTCACGAGGAATCATTCATAAGAAAAATCGTGCAAAATGAATTTTTGAATATAGGAATTTTATATTTTATCGTCATAATCAAAATTGTTATTACTGTCTTTAAAAATGAAAGGCGAGTTGAAAGTATTTTCTTACAATTTGTTTCCATTGCTATTAAAAAAAAATTGTAGAAAAAATTTGGTGTTTCTGATAATAAATCCAAATATTAAGTAAAGCCCTGAACCGGTATACGGTATTTCCTGCGTGTCGTAAAAGGCGACAAAAGGGGGATAAAGGTGATAAGTTTAATCGGCGCCTAGGGCAGATACAACTAATTGCACTTTACCATAGTGGCATAGTTCCGCATAGGATACTTTTCTTTCGGAGTGAAGTTGTTGGCACTTCATTTTCTAGTTGCTCTTTGGCATTTCAATGTCTTAGTCACTGCTTTCAACCTTGCTCAGAGCGGACTTCTGTAAAAAAGGAAAATTTGGTATTTGGTATTTACATAAAATTATTTCCGAGATTCGGTCAGATTTAAAAAAAAATATCCGAATCAGATTAGAAATGCAAACGATTACCTTCGCCTAAATATTTTTGAGCGAAATTAATAATTTATTTTTTCTCTCGTTACAGCCAGAAGAACTTGAACGTAAGTGGATTACTTTTTATTTATGTTAGGTATTTATTCTGCTTAGGACCAAATTCGAGTCGAAGAAATTATTCAATCCTGAAAACGGAATAAATGTACGGATGCAAAGAAATCTTGAGTTTTTTCTGCAAAAAAATTTAGATTAAATATTGTCGGACCATGGGTCTTATACCTCCTCATACCAAACCATCAGTTCATTCGTTCATCCTGAATTTATGGCATTTGCAAAATAAAAACACAATTCCTTATTTAGTGCCGTATTTAGAAAATGGAAAAAGTGATCCGATTTTGTTTATCAAATTATGACGTCATATTGAGCGACACGGAGAGCTGAAAAAACCTTACATCTCCCATTTTCTACTCATTTTCTTTTTAAAATTGAATTTGTACAAGGTTTGAAAGTAGTTAAATATCGGAAATAACAATTGTGCGTCAAAAGTTCGCTAAAAATTTAGGAATTTCCTAAGTTCTAAAGCATTTCATAGCTATTGTGCAATTTATTTTGTCAATGAAGGGGGGAAGTGGCCAGATGCTCCCATAAATACGTTAGTGTTCGTTTCAGCCTTGTTTGTAAAATAAAATAAGAAATAGATCACACTCATAAATTATATTATTATTATAATGATATAATTCCGAGAGCACCATTTCACTTTTTAATATTATTTTTATTTCGTACAGAGAAAATTCGAGACAATGTTGAATTGCAGAATTTTTTGAAAGAAAATCTAGCACGGGAAGCAGCTGAGTGCGTTTCCCCAAATCTAGCAACTACAGGTATTGAGTTATTTTAAAAGTTATTAAATAATATATCAATATTAAATATGAATTATAAAAAATAAAATGAATCAAATGACTGTACTTTACCGTGGTGTTTTAGTTTTGTATGGGAATTTTTTTTTCGTTCTGAGTGACTCTTTTCCATTCGAATGGCCTTTAGTTGGCTCTATTTTGGCCCTGTTTTCGGCCTTTCTCAGAGCGAACTTTACAAAAATTAAAAAATAATGAAATAAAATAAAAAACACATATTTCTTGTACGAGCAAATGTACATTCTTTTCTAAAAATCACGTTGATAGACCAGTGTATATGAGGTTGAAATTGGCATAATTTTCATTATATTTGTAAAAATTTGGAAAATATTGGGAGTTTTGTATGGGAATTTTTTTTTCGTTCTGAGTGACTCTTTTCCATTCGAATGGCCTTTAGTTGGCTCTATTTTGACCCTGTTTTCGGCCTTTCTCAGAGCGAACTTTACAAAAATTAAAAAATAATGAAATAAAATAAAAAACACATATTTCTTGTACGAGCAAATGTACATTCTTTTCTAAAAATCACGTTGATAGACCAGTGTATATGAGGTTGAAATTGGCATAATTTTCATTATATTTGTAAAAATTTGGAAAATATTGGGAGTGCGGTTAGCATCGTGCTTTCCATACTTGTACTCAACTTTATAATGCCGATCGGAAAAACGTGGCTTCATATCGTATAAATGGTACAAATTGTAAAATCGCCGTAACGTATTTTCTGTGTGTTTTATGTGGCGACCAAAGCGAATCTCAAACGTGGTAGATGGTTTTTACCATCGTCCATAGTAGATACCAAGCATGCATTTTACTTTGGTTCCAATCGGGATGTGTTCCACTTAGGGCCATGTTGCTGCTATCACATGTGATAGTAGCTTTCTGTCATTTTGAGTGGACTTTAGTTGTTTTCCTTTTGGCGTTATTCTCTCTTGCTAGAAAATTCAATAAAAAAAAAAAAAAAAAAAACATCAGTCGTTAATTCTGTGTAGTTAATTTTTGCTTATATTCCATTGCTCAAAGACACCGTCCGCTGTCTTGCAGCTGTGGGTGAATGCATTGGAAAAAGAAAACTCAGAGTAAAACGCGTCAATGTTATTTTAGAACAGTCGCACAAAGTAAAAAAAAAATAGCTGAAACAATTTTTCATTCTAAATCACTTAATCAAGTCTATGTTTAAGCCAAGTTACGGACCATGGGCGGCATTATAAAACATATGTGTTTAGTATAGGGCAAATCCTGCTCCTATCATCGAAGGTCATTGACGCCTTAATTTACCCTTGGGGAGGGGGGGGGGGCATTTTGTATTTTTCACAGAAATCCTTAGTTGCAAACCTGTAGACTATCACCCAACGATCTGTAATATTTTCTGCACACGTGTTTTTGTTAAGCCTGATGATCGGACCGACGAAGCGCGGATCGCATATGGCTCTTGCTTACTAGAATAAAATTCTTATTGGAATATATTATACAAAAGAAGACTGATTGACATTTAGTGGTCGGAACACCACACATATCAGAAAGTAAATGTTAAATCATTCATTAATTAAAGTTGAAGGAAACAAGTGCCAATTCGATTCACAATCACAGGGTGTAAGTTGATGGTCTTAAAGGTAATGCAGCTAGCTGTTCGTCATTTTAGTGGTCTTCAGCTGAGTCCTTTCTCAGAGAATATGATTTTCATACGAGATAAAATGCTGTGCTGTTGTATTCAATGATGTTGTCTTCATTCAGCATATACACCAGTTTATCCATCCAGCATAATGATACTGCTCCATGAAATGATTTTCGAACTAACAAATCCAATTTTTTCCGTGTTATTCTACGTGTGCCCTGTTCACATACCGAAGTTAAATACAGATATTTTACGAACGACAGAGGAAAAGTCGATTTTCGATTTCCGCCCAGAGGCTCATTATTTACGAAATAAATTTCTCTCGAATATTCCACGAAGAATAGTGAAACGCGTTTTAGGTTTTCACGAAAATATCAATATGTAGACGCTTACGAAGAATAGAAAAGCCCCCTCCCCTCAAAGATAATAAATACAATATAAATATAATATAAATACAAGGCATTCAATACCGCCTCATTAGATCAGCTACATGCGGGTGTTGTGCTAATGCTATTAAACATTTGCATATCATATCATAGTTTCTAATTTGCCTCAATCATTTATCACATTCTATCAGTGCAATCATATTTTTTTTATCCTCCCCATCTTATGCAAATTAAACATTGAGTAACTACATATTCAAGTAATGAGTAAGAAATATTTTGTTGAGTTCAATGATAGAATGCGCGGAAGGATATTTAATTAGCATTTGGTGGATGATCAAAAAAAATTATGAATGCACAGAAATAATGTTAAGGCAAATGAGGCACTATGTTATGATATGTGAATGTTTGATAGCATTATTAGATATATTATTACCATTCTTGTACCACCGCTACAGACCGGTGAAAATTCACGAGGTGCGATCGCATTTCTTGTATCTACAAGCGTGAATAAATGCGGCAACAAAAGGTGAGCAATGCGTCGTTTTTTGGCATGTACTGGTGATTGAGGCTTCAATGACGTGCGCCCTTACGAGGTGTTTACATAATTTCAAATCACCAAAATCGCATCTTCGAACCTGTCGATGGACGTTACTAAGAGGATTTGTCCTGATAGACACAGGCTGTTTATGTGCTGCCATAAAAATTCCGTCTTCCTGCCCTTGTGGGAAATCATTCATTATTTTTCACAATTGTTCGTGCACGCAAAATTACTACGCTATCGTACTATTGCTTAGGCGCTTCTTTATGGTCATTAAAAAAAAATTTCATTTAATTTGTAGGTTTTTCAATTCCTTTTTTTGTTCCTGCCTTCTATTCATGACTACATCGAAGCATCTGTGTTCAGAAGCGATTCGAATCACCGGTCACTATAGATGATCATGTTTGATTAATTTATTCACGTAATATTTTGCACAAGTTATTTAAAATAATAATACAGACAATTTTTGCAAGGTATGACGTCTGATATACACATTTCAACCACATTGTCTCAAGTAAGCACGAACCCTCCTAATACAGAGATGACCCCTCAACCATCGACAACTGAAAAGAAAACGACAAGTAAAATCATTTTTTGTTTTTGACATTTCATTAGGCAGATTTAGAATATTAATAGAAATCTGTTTGCAAGCAACAATTCTATACTTTATAATAAATATTTTAATATAGATGCGTGCACTTACAATTGTGAGTAAATCAACAACTATAAATTGAAACACTTTAAAATATGTACTTAAATGTAAACAAAAACTAATGATTGAAATACAATGCAGTTCAACAATTCAAATATTTTTTATAAAAGAGAAGTTCAGTTATCTTAAACCTACTTAGTAAATTTACCAGGTTCAAATTCAAATCGAAACTCTGTAAATACAACTATAGTTATATCAAATATATAAAGAATTACACAAAATTACTCAGTACTTACTATGATACTTTGTTTGAATAAAAATATCAACTAAGAGTCAGGAAGCAGCGACTCAAAGAAACCAACTAATTTAAATAAAGAATACTTCCGAGTTTACCCAGTAGCAGCATTCCAAGTTGAAAAAATTAGAATAGTTGTGAACTATAGTGTTGGCAAGTTTAAGTAAAATTACCTAGTATATTTAGTTTACCATTTATTTTCAAAGATCTTCTACCTAATTTATCGTTTAGACAAAATAGAGTTACTTAACCTATTTTACAACTAGGTATCTGGTTACATTATGATGTCATGTCAGTGGCCCAAACAAATCGCCCCTCAACAAGAAAATGTTTTTTCGAAATTATTTTTCAGATATTGCTACTGAGGCTTCTTCACTTTTATTACCATCCGATTGTAATTTGTAGTTGCGAGTGGCAAATATTTCATATTAACACAATAATGTTTATGCTTTTTCTATAGAGCAAACCACAGTAGAAGAAACTACTACAACACCAATCCCAAAAACTACAGCAGAACTTACCCAAACGACTTCATCTGTACCATGCGATGAAAAATACTCAACGCCGTCCACATCAGGTTAGAACAGTACACTGTAACAAAATTGCAGCGAAATTGCCACTCTTTGGAAGTAATTTAATATTGAATTAAAGCTACAAAACCACCTTCTTTCACAAATTATGGGCTGTTGATGGAACGATCTGTCAAAGTGCGTCCATCCACAGCGTATACTTGGCATTCATATCATCAACGAAGCCGTTTTTAATTTTGGAGATATGAAATTACTGGAAATGAACAGTATGTGTTACCGATAAACCTTACCGCCTAGACACGGTTCATCTGTGGCACAGGTTGAGCAAAACAAAATTCCTGATTGGAGAGGAATCGGCCATTAAAAGTATCCAGCGTACGTAATCAACATTTGGTGTGACTGCATATTGATAAAATTTGAATGAAAAATGAGACCTTTTGGTGCATCTTGCCTCGAGCGGTGTGTTATACCAGTAGCCCATAATTGATGGAATATAATTTATAATTTGATTCAAATTATAAACAAAGATTGATTCAAAGCCAAAAAAAAAATAAAAGTAGCATCTTTTTCATAAGGTTGATAATCATCAAAATAATTTGTAAGAAAGCAATTTGCAAGCAATACGATTCCACGAAAATAAAATTCAAATTTTGCGAAAATAATAAGATGGGGTCCTTATACCAACACCAATATACCAAGATTATCGTATTACCAAAACGTAAATAGTAAATATTTTGCCCGACATCATATTCCTTTTTCCGGCCTTCTACGATCGAATCATATATGATATATCATTAACATAAATTTTCTCGATGAAAATTTTGCTTTTTCTACCAAAATGACCCTTCACCTCCAACCTATTATTTTTCGCGTCTTCGGCGCATGTCGGAGTCGCAATGTCGGAGATTTTCTGCCGTCCCTGATGTCTACTGTTAAATAAATGCCATTCCGGCTTATCTTATTTTGATCGGGTTTATTGTGAATACTATAGAACATCCCCCTTTTTTGGCAGTCATTACTATGAGCGTTATAAGAATCAGAGTGTTATTGCAGTCGAAAATAAGTTAAAGCCTCGGCTTTTTTAGAAATTTTCGAGCGCTTTGTCAAGTATGAGCCTCAGATGGATCGCGCCGACGGGGCGCGGTCCATCTGTGGCTCATGCGCTAGAAAACGCAATGTGGTTATTGTGAGTTACAACGATAATACAGCTATAATGAGCAGCAGATGATGAAAATTTTTTAAAAAAAGAAATTTAATGAGAAAAAGTTTCGTAAAAAGAATGTGCCGTTCATGTACCGGTCATCTATGGCTATTGCTTGATTAAATGAATGACTGAATGGTGAATTTTTATATCTCATAATGCGCAATACAAATTTTGTCATTATTATTGTTTTTCAGACGGTGAAGTGTGCTTTGGAGGAAAATGTTTCAAAGTAACATATTCTGAATATATAAATAAGAAGTATGAAGATGCAACACAAATGTGCAAAGATATTGGATCTGATTGGAATCTCGCAAATATTTATGATCAATGTTATTTTGATTTTATTAAAGAATATTTAATGGAAAACAAGAATCCACACAGTGAAGATGAATTTATTGTATGGATTGGAATGACTATGAACCCAAAGGTTTGAAACTTGTTTATTAATTTTAATATGATATAATATGTTATATTGAAATAAAATGATGAACTTTATTCGAAACATGTCATTAGGTGTGTTTACAATTTTATCGGATTAGAGTTTTATCTTGCTTCTTAAAACAAGTTACATATTTCACATGCCTTTCGATACAGGTTTTCATATCCTAAATTAGCAATTTTACTTCTAAATGCATCGTTGGTTTTGGATTAGAATGGAAATTGGACAACACTGAACCCAAGTAGGAACAATACAAATGATATATACACATTATATTACTTGAACTATTTTTTTCTGCTTCATTCTACACGTGGTCAAAGTTCTGCTATTGTTACTCTTCTGGATTTTCATTTGAGACTTAGTCGCAACCATTGCTTTCTCTTTCCTACTGGCAAAACTCCTTGACGATGGACGTGTTTGACAACCGTCATTTTCTGGAATTCAAAAATCATTGAAAAATATATTATTCGTTATTTTTTTGGTTTGCCACTGTCCTACCGCTGCCGATATTCTACTAATATTTTCATCCACATCAGATGAGTGTAAGATCTTCGCAATTTATTTTAAATTTCAATCTTACGATATATCATCCGAAGTTTCTGCGACATAAAATTTAGCAAACATGGACCACAGATGACTTTTATAAGGAGTTTTAATTCCTGTTGTTTCGGGGGTGGAGGAATAATTGTCGACATGTTCACCGTCGAAATTTTCTCTTTATTGTTTTTGTTATTAATGATTCGAATGAGCTCAGAAATTGCGATTGGTTTAGCGCTATCAATAATGCTAATATTATGGACATCGCATTCAAAATTAATTATGAATATCCTGAACAATGCAATATACATATCTATGGTAATCATATTATTTATTCTTTTATATCATTTTCACAGAACCTAATGACGTATTTTTTTTCTGGCGAAGAAGCAACGATTGGAAATTGGTGGTATCCACAAAATTTTCCTCTAACAGAATCTAAAAATACTCACTTGGCAATACGTTATAAAGAAACAGAGTTTGGCATCATGAATAAACCTCCAGTAAACTCACTTCACGGAGCTCTTTGTGAAAAATCCAATACTTCAAATGATGATTGATAATTTTAAAAACACAAATTAAAAACCGTTCTTCGGGTCATTCGAGTTGATTTTAAAGATTAAGAGTGGAAATTCGCAATAAACAAAGTTTTAACATACGATGAAGTGCTACGTTTCGGCTAAAATATACCCAGGGAATAAAATATCGTGCTCGTAGTCTTTAATTTGGGATTTATTGCGATTGTGCAGTTGTTGGTACTACATTTTGAAGTAGCTCCAAAAATTCTAGAATTGGGAAAAATGAATCATTTGTAATTCGGATCTGATTCGAATGTTTTTTCATATCTGATCGAATCACTAATTTAACATAAATGACAAAAATCCAATTTTTAGTCATACAAGGCACCTTCATTATGAAAATCAAAAACTTTATAGTTACGAATTGCTAATATTGGAATAAAAATACATAAAGGCAACGTATATTCAATTCACACTCCATGTCTAAGAGCAACAATTTTCATATTTTAACGACAAAATAAAATTGAATTTGTTCCTATTTGACCAAAATCGATTGCATTCTGACGTTGAAATTGAAAATTCACTTCATTTGGCAAGTTTTTGGTCCTATGAACGATTCGCGATTGATTCGAATATTTTTTTTTCAAATCGATCCAAATCTCTCGAATTGCCCAGCCCCATTCCCTTCCCTGTCAGTAATCTCTGTTAAGCTTGAGTCACTGGTGGATCGCAACGCCAAGTTACGTTCCAAGTGTGACTCGTGCTTGACTAAATAAACTTTTTACTGTGTTTAGACGCTGCTACGGCCTCGCATAAAAGGAAGTTCTGTACTTGCTATATAATTTCTTGATATTAAACTTCTATTAGTCACACAACGAACGAAGAACTCTCGAACAAAAAATATATATGAAACATTAAATAATTTGCAAATGTAGAACCAAACACTATTTTAAACTATTGAATGGGTCCATATATGATTCATACTTGAAAAATGATAATTTTATAAGAAAAGATGTATTCTTGTAGTTCTTTGCACTTTAAATATCATTCCCATCATTTTTTTAAGAACAAATAAATTAATGTCTGTCACATTCGTCCAAATATATTTTCTTTAATTTGTTTCTTTTGGTCTCCATCAATGTGGGGTATTAAATCAAACAGTTAGAAGATGAAGGGAGAGTATAATGTGTTTTTACTTCATTGAAAAGTGATTTGCTGATGTCGCGTGTTCGATGGTGATGTTAAGTATCGGCCATCGACTTCCTGATAAATAAAACAAGCCAATTGATCCAGCTGATCAAAGATGATGTTTCGTATATTATTATTTGAGATTTTGATGATTCCCAAATAAAATAAAATACAATTGAAAGATTTGGGTCGAGTTTTATGATCTTCTGACATGAATTTTTTCATTTTATAAAGTTCGACCTCATTTGGCCGAGGGTATTTGTAAACATTTAAGTGTTAAAATTTTGTGCTTTTGTTTTACCAAACTTCGCGTACACACTAAATTTATTTTATTTACTGAAAAGAAGTGAATAATTTATAATTTTTTTTATTTGTTCTTAAATTGAATTTATTTGGGACGATTGGTTTCTCCGATACAATTTTTTAATTGTTTGAGTATATAATTCTTTTATCAGGTTTTCTTGATTTTTTATTTCAATAAAACTCGAGATCATGCAATTTCCTTTTATTGTAAAATTGGGAAATGGGTATTCTACAGGGTGACAAGCACGTTACAAATATGGCTATATGATTGGAAGCCTTCAAGTGCGTAACTCAATTTAAAAAACGCGTTATTATGCCCGAACTAAAAATAAACTGATTATATTTTAATTACAACAGTAAGATGATATAAACATTTAACCCTAACACTGAGATGTAAAATGTTAGGTTAAATGGGCATGGCCAGTCGAAAAAGTTCATAATAACAGTGAAAACTGGTTGGTTGTGCTTATGATTTTTTTCGTAAGAGATTTGAATCGCTTTAGCTGTGCGCATTTGACTTGCGACTACAGGGCTAAGCAAAGGCGAAACATATGAACAACAAATATAATATATTTAATGTCATAACTCCATTTTCAATTCACACTCTGTGTCTGAGTCTGCGTCTATATTTTTTTAAATTTTTATAGACAAAATATAATCGATTTAATTTTGTCGTTAAATTCCACCTTATTTTGTTCCTATGAACCATTCGAGATTAATTCCAACAATGAGTGCTTCGAATCGATTCGAATCACCCAATCATGTATCCAGCCAAAATCCAGACAAAATATAATCGATTTTGGTCAAATTTGACCACTTTGACAATTGCGGTATAATCGGTATAGAATGTTTACCGGTATTACAAATAAAGCTGGGTAAATTGGTTCGGGGATTCGAATCGACACAAAGCACAAATTATTCGAATTAATCTTGAATCGTTCATAGGAACATAAACTTGCTAAATTAAGTGGAATTTTTATTTTAAACAACAAAATGCAATCGATCCATTCAATCGAACATTAACATTAGGCTAGGCAATGCATTAAAATAATAAACCTTATTAAAAAATCAACGAGATATCCAAAATTGCATTACTGTGAAAACGAGGTCGGACGCAATAGCTAATAAAAAAATGAATCGTTCCATGATTTCCATATATCTGACATCCGATATCGATTTCCTCTTGATTTGATGCACGAAATTCATGTAGAAATTCTTACGATAAGATTTGAGCAAAATATGAATCGCGAAATAATTTTCAATATCATTTCATAAACACAAATGTGGTCAGCCAGACTGTTCTAGACGATGGTCGGCTCATCTATCATTTCTTTATCTGTTATAGCCGCGCATTGCAACAAATTGGGGCAAACAAAGTCTCGAGTGCGCTAAATCAAAATTGTGTGAACACCATATACAAAGCCAGGAAAAAGTTTTCAAAGTATATTTTGTTACGAATGAAGGTCACTGATAGACCGCGTTGCCAAGGCGCAATCCATCTGTGATCCATTTTAAGCAAAAAAATCACGTTATATATTGTTCTAGAGGAAAACAACATAGGGCTTAAGCAATATTTTGTGCAGCATTTATTAGTATCACAATAATGATAGAGCTTTTAATGTTGAATGGCACTTATTTTCAAATGCAATTCAAATGCACATCGTTGGTGGAGGAAGACGTTAACCGTGGTTCCGCGAATGATCTCACATGGATTGAACATCCAGTGACTGTTCTTTGCAGTACTCTAACTCACGTTTGCCGCAAACGAAAATTAGCAGACCTGGAAGAGCATTGAGCGATTGAGCAAACCGGAAAAGTTCACGCTTCGGTGATTGAAAATTCCAGAAAATGTTTTGGAACTCGGTAAAGACACAATAGGTGATAGAAATATAATTCGATTCACGATTTCAACTTGGTTGACATCCGATATCCATTTCCTCGCCATGCGTTGAATATTACTTTTCATAAAACATAACAATTAAATTAAAATGTTGCAAAACATATGGGCTAATTAACATTTATTGCCAATTATGGGCCTTAGAAATGTCGAGATAGTTATAAGTATGATCATGCATGTAGGTATTAAACAGATAAATCGCACCTTGGCGGCGTATTCCATCACTAACCCATACTCACCAAAATATATTTAGATTTTAGACAAACGTTTCCGGTAGGATTGGTGCTACGTATTCAACGAAAAAGTTTTAATACTTTTTACATTTTGGTCGTTATTCGATTCTTATATCAAGCGCTGTGCACGCTTTTATTAGGTACTAGGATGATAACTGCTCCAAGATGTTATATCAGAAGAGGAACGTTATTTACAGAAGATACTTTAATTTACATTGCATATCGTACGGTTATGTTTCAAATTCAATTTTGCAATTGAGTTGGCCTCAGATTTTTATAATTACCTGTCAAATTCTATCAAAAAAATAAATGAACATGGTATATCGACTAATCATTATTATATACCTTATGGGAAGTACAAAATGCATTGAATAAACCAGGCAACAGACTTTCGCACAATATATTATTAGTTTGATTATGATAATATAATTGTAAAAAATTAAATAAACTTTCATTTTTTGTAACTAACGGACTCAATTTCTTTTAACCGCAGCGATTCAAATATTCAATCCGATGCGCCAATAGCTTTAGGTAGGGTGTTGTGATAGATTGGGAGTCTTCAATATTGCGTAAAAATGGCAAATATGCTTATTATATGTAACATTGCTGAGGTGAAGAAAACGGAACCTGACAAAATTGCAATATTGCATAATATATCACTATTTATGTATGCAGATAAAAATTCGCTCAAAAATCTGAGTACTTAATTTGACTAAAAAAAATTATTTACATTTTGCAGAATAAAAACTAAATATCATATAAGAGAAAAGCAACATGAAAATTATATTCTTCCTATTCTTTTATGCTGCTTTGTCGAGTAAGTATATTCTTTGAATTCATTTTTATCAAAATTTTTATCGAACAGAATAGAACTTGTAACTCTACTATTGTCGTTTGTCAAATATAGTCAAGTTTTCTAGTATTCTGATAGGAAGTATATTCATTTTCATCAATATTTATTAAATTTATTCATTTTGCCGCAAAATTATGATGTCTGCCAAATTTAACGTTGTAAGATTTGACATAAATCGTGACTTTGGGCGAAATGGGCGATAAGTCTGGAAAATATCACGTTTAGCTAAAATGATGAAACAGTATTCTATTTCTAAAATAAATTTAAAATATGGCATAAAATAAGCTATACCCAATCAGTAAATTTTAAACGATACGTCTTGCACTAAATAGGTGTCACTCACTCAATGATGGATCGCGCCATCGAATCGCGGTCTCTCTATGAAGCATGCTTGACAAAATGAAATATCTAATTTTGCAAGGAAAAACTTTTTTTTAACTAACAATGTGAAAAATAAAGAAATTCGTCAGGCAATTACTTACTTTAATGACTTCTAATGTTTGTTATACTGTCAAATGTTGTTACACTGTAATAAAGTGTGGTATAATATGGGTTTTTGGCGATGTTTTTAGCCATATTGAAAAAGAAAAACAATTCAATCGAGTTATAGCCATGTTGTTGATGGAATACGGTAGGGCGCGATTGTTATCATGTCGGCATCGCAGGTTGAAGTTCTCGGGTTCGGGCGCACGGCTCGTTTTACCCACGCAAAACCCTTTAACCCAGGGTGTAATAACTTGGGTTTGGATAGATAACTTCTCAAAGACCTTAAACTTGTCTGTCTGTAAGTGGCCGCTAGTGTAGGACCTTGTTGAGGGTGATCAACTAAAAATGCTTGACTATAAAAAATACGCTGTTGGTGTGACCGAGCGTTTTTGAGGTAATTTTACAAATACACGAATGCAAGTTATAATAAAACTTTATATACTGCAGATGGAATAAGATTCAATAGATTTGACTCTTTTGGAGATTTCGAATACGACGGCAATGATTTCGATCCTGAGTTTGACGATGAAAAAGAATATGAAAACGACTTCGAGCCAGATTATGATATCGAGAAGGTCAGATATATAATGAGAAACGTACAGTGAATGCAACCACATTTTAAGTTGTTGCATATTTTTGAAAACGAATCGAGCTTTCCATAAGATCTGTGCCCAACCTGCGAAGTTGTTGACCGCGCATTAGGCGCGTTCTACCATGAACCTATATTTGGCAAAAAATAAAGTAATATCGCATATTATGGATATACGATTCCTGTTTCTTGGTTGACTTCCGGCTTGTTAAGTGGGATTCACTGATATTTGAGACCCATGCTTGACAAAATTAAATTTCTGACAATAAGCTAGATAAAATTTGTTAATGTTAATAATATATAGCACAAATTGATGTTTGATATCACGTATGAAAATATTTGACATGTACCCAAATTCCGAATGACATGTTATTACGCAGTCAGTCTGTATAAAAAATTGCAAAAGTTCAATGTAATCGTTCCCCCTTTTCCAGTAATTCAACTTAGTGATATTAAAATAAAACTTTATATTGGACTTTTTCGGTCAAATATAGGCTTGTGATGATTCTCAACGCGGATGTGCTATTCAACAACAGTCCATAATTGGCATAAATTCCTTCAAAGGCACAGTCTCGATACTTGGAAATATACAAATACTGTAAATAAACAATAATTCATCATCATTTTGTCACAGTGCACATTGACAAAAGTATAACTTTATCATTTATTTACAGTAATATTTTCAGACATCGAAAAGCCTCGTTAATGAGATTTATGTCCGTTGGCATAATGATTTTCAACGTTTTCAATTAACATCACATATATGGTCGAAAATGCAAATTTTAGAGTAATATTTCAATATATAACCGAATGTTGCTACAAAACGACGATTTTACCACAATTTTGTCACAGTGTAACGTCCTGACCAATGATGATATATTTTCACATCAAAAATGAATACGATAGTACCAGAAATCGAAAGACACGGTTCCTTTTTGAACAAAATTAAATATTCCCAAGCTTCACATAGAAATTAAACAAGATTTTCTCATAATACATAATATTTTACTTGGTAGAATACTAATGATAACTATTTTTCTAGGAACTCATGAATGAAATTGCTGAAAAGTATTTAATGGACGAAGTAAGTAAATATTGATCAAATGTTTTGTTTTTATTCACAATGTTATCATATTAATAGTGATATCATTTTCAAGTTATGTAAAAGCAAATGTTATGTTAAATGATGATATTCATGGCAATTGTGAACAGTGGTCATAACGATTTCTACACTTCACCAATTTCAGGTCTAAATTGTCAAGACTTTCGAGATGTTCACACGGAATGTAATTTTTGCTATAGGATGAAATTACACATATTCAAAATGGTTATTTGTGGGAGCGGGGCAGTAAAAAAGTGTTTACTCAAGAAACCCCACACAATCATCAACTTCCCCCCCCTTCTCACTCAAAGATGAATTTTCGTAATGAGTAAAGTTTGTTGGTTGAGAGATTGCTATTGACGAAAAGATTTGCATCATCTATAATGAATGTGAGACTATTACCACTATGATACCTCCAGTCAAATAACGTTTTCACTAGATTTTGCAACGTCATTTGATAATTGTATTATTTCAGGCTAAATCAAAGAAGAAGTCTTTCTGTAGAGAATTTGCAATTTGCAAGAGAGAAAAATATGATAAAAACAAATTTATAATCGGCTGCGTGAAATTTGGAGCAGATTACAAGCATAATGAACTATTTCCCAAAGTTTACAGTAAGTATGTAGACCATCCCAATCAAAATTTTTGTTTTTGTCAAGTTTGTTAAAAAAAAAAACTATGTTCACAGAATAGCCTAACGATTTACTGTAAAATTAATGTCAATTTGCAATTAATAAATATTTCCAAACATCAGAAGCGCTCTCTTGACGAGATTTGTGTCGAGTATAGCTTTGGACTACAGCACGTTCAATCAACAGTCCATGCATGATTGGTCAAAACAATCGGCATTTGTGTCTGATTTTAATATCACCAATTGAATTTGCGCAATTTTACGTATTTTGTTTCACAGTTTGGGTGGCTACACTGTGAACAATGCGCAGTAAACTTACTGTTCGCTTTTAGTAATTGCATATTCTAAAAATTCAATCAACACCACATAATTGGTCAAAAAAGTCGATTTTGTAGCTTTATTCAAATATCAACAAATCAGCTAACTGTGAAAATGCGAGATTTTTACTGCACTTTTGTTATAGTGTAAATGGCAGCCATATTTGGTCCTTTTGTTTCAAATACTCAGCAAATATATAACGTTAGGAGAAATATAGAAATGAGAAAACTTTAAATTTTTATTATTATAAATCTAAGTTGATTATTTGTGAATAGCAAATCGTTTCGAGATTCAATCATATTTCTTCTATTTTACAGAAAAATTAGCCAAGGAGCTCTGTCTCAAGTGTCAAGAGAAATGCAACGCAAGTCTAGTCGATCTGTAAAACATACTTTCTCTGCAATCGGAAAATTGGAAACAAAAGAAAAAACTTTTCTATTCCGTATTATTTCTACTGTTTTAAAATGCCAACATTTGGATGATTACTCAATCAAAATTTTATTTAGAAAAGCATGAGCCCCACATGGCCCGCGCCTTGAAGGCGCGATCCATCAGTGACTCATACTCGACTAAACGTGCTTTGGTAAAACAAAAACTTTGAACGGGATAACCGTCATTTTGGTATTAAGCGCTGATGAATCGATGAAGTCTCTGAATTCCGAATGATTGATAGGAGTTTCGCAATTCAAATATTTCAACATTATTGGGTAGAGATCGTTGTATTAATAATAATATCCACTGATAAACTTCACCATATTGATTTTTCGTACAAAAATGTACTCGTTATAAATCTGATCCTAATGATTGCGTAATATCCGATAAAGTAATATTGCAAAAATCTAGTAATCAGATGTGTCATATTTAATAATTCAGATTTGCATAACAATTTTCCTTTTTTTAAGTATTCGCTATGGCCTATTTGTGGTAAGAGTTAACACCTACAAAAGGGAATAAGTGTGCAAAATGATGTTTGAATTTAATTCTAAAATCCCAATATTATAAGTGACCAGTTGTGGTGTTCCACTTTCCCGTAAAAATCAATATAGACTGTAATTGTTATATTTATGCCAAAAATAAGGCACCTTGGAAATTACTGAAATAAATTTCAAAAAATACAAAAATAATTACGGAAAAAATCTCTGAAAATTATCAGCATTCTGAAGACAATGTAACTGGAAAAATTGGTCGTTTTCCTTCAAGGGGAAAACCTTGTATGGATTGGAATTTTTTCTTCACATATGTCGTGATTGATCAATTCGAAAAAATGTATCTAAATGTGTAAATCCGGGATTTTTTCGATACCGACAAGTAAAATTATCGTAAAAAAACAGTAATTTTGTTGCATTTTTGTTACAATGTAGGAATCAATACAATTGTACAATTTATTTTAAAATCAATCGTAAATCGTTCATAGGAACGAAAGTTTCTAAATAAACTAGATTTTTTATTTTTAACGATAAAATCTGATCGATTCAGCTCTAATTGGACCAAAATTGATTTTATTTTGTCCTTAAACTAATGTAAAAAATGTTTATCCAATACATGGAGTGTGAAAAGAAACAACACAGTAATCTATAAATATCTTGATTTTTATAATGGAAATGAGTTGTAATAATAAAAATGGGACATTGGTTAATTACATAGATTTAGTGATTTGATCCGATTAGAAAAAAACGAATCAGATTCAATAAACAAATGATTCGAAATTGCACAGCCTCAGTCACTCATGAGTATTACTATGTCACCGTGTGTACGGATTCGTCACAAGAAATGAGTATGTCATCGGGGTAACTATGTCACCGGGGATACGGATTTGTCACAACTTATGAGTATTCCTATGTCATCAGGGATGCGCATTTGTCACAACTTATGAGTTTTGCTATGTCACTCTCTGAAATATATGTACAAATAGATTAGGACGAATTAAATATTTTGTAAACTGCTTGTACTTTTTTGTAATTGAAATTTGCTTTAATTAATGAAAATATGAAGCAACACCCGAGTGTAACAAAATACGACAACAGAAACGTAAAAAACTTACAAAAGTTAATAATAAGAGTAAAACCACAAACTTCACACAAATACCAAGTAATATGACTTAACTACTGTGTTGAAGTGCAGTTTAGTGTTGATATTTTAGGTAAAAGTATCAAGTTTATCGAAACTACAGAGTATAAATTCTAAACATTTTCCAATGGTTCTAAGTTTCATTTGAACTTTTACATATCGATGGATAGAAAACAAAATTTTGTCAAATTTCCAACAAGGTTACAGCGTCAAAATGCCAGGTACCAAATTAAAAAAGAGGGAAATTATTATAGAAATTATAACAAAGGACTGCGTCTCTTCGACACGATCCATCAGTGATACATGCTTAACAAAAGATATTTTCATAAAAACATTTTGACTGGGAACAAAGCAGAAGTTATATTTCGATAAGAACGAGTTTTTTTTTAGAAGAAGAATTTCTGAAAATGTGAAAATGACATTAGTAAACAATCAATAATATTATTTTTCAAGTGTCAAACGATTGTCAGTACGAAGTCTCTGACATCACTTGCTCATACTTAACCTGAACATGTGATTGCGCATAATTATAGTAGATCAATTATGATCCACAGATGGATTTAACTTATGCTTAACAAAACATATGTGCACAAAATTATTCCGACTGGAATGAGATGAGAAAAAAAAGGACTGTCAGCATTGGTTTTATGTACTCTTGTAACTATAAAGCACTGATTTTTTTTAAAAGATGTTTTGGAAAAAAGCGTTTCAAAGTAACGTATTCTGAATATCAAAATAAAACATATGAAGATGCAAAACAAATGTGCAAAGATATTGGGTCTGATTGAAATCTTGCAAATTTTTCTGATCAATGTTATTTTGCTTTTATTAAAGAACATTCAATGGAAAATAGTAATCCACACAGTAGAGATGAGTTGATAGTTTGGATTGGAATGACTTTGGACCCACAGGTTTGAAACTAGCTTATATATTGTTATATTATAATAATAATTATTGATATATAACTAAATTAGAAATTTTATTTTGCCAAAAATGAGTCGGCCTTGTCGTTGTGGTAACGCATACTTAACAAAAGATGTTTGGACAAAAATTCTCAATCCAGTAAAACTCACTTGGCACTACAATATGATGAATCAGAGTTCGGTGTCACAAATCAATCTCCAATCTCTGAAAGCTTCGGAAGCCTTTGCGAAAATATCATAGTTGAAAACGATGATTGATAATTTTGAAAACTCGAATTAAAAATCTTCCCTAAGATTGGGAATTTGAAGAAATATTATATCGCGCATTGTCAATATGTAACTCCAGACACTTTTATAAGATCATTCGAGTTTTTCTATAGCGACTTCTTAGAGTGGATCACTCTGTCCAAGGTCCTGTACCAGAAGCAACTTATAGACGGACATTGTTACAATTGCTGGAAAGATATGATCTTATCCTGTTTGGCTCAGCCCAGTTATTACACTCTGGGTGAGTTGTATGCATAGATAAGCGAGGTGGACTCGCCGGGACTCAAACACGAGATCTTCAACCTCCGATAATTAACCATTAGGCCATCGCGCCCACATAAAAGTTGTTAAGTAAGATGTTACCTTTTGTCGAAAATAGAAACAAGTGATAATATATCAATTCTGCCTGCTAGCAAGGCACAAATGAACAAAATTCATTCATCTACAATTTCGTGCCTGTCCCAAGGGTTGGATTAAAAAAAAGCAAGAAAGTGGATAGTTTTATTATTGTCAAGGCCATATAACACTTTCTGCATTCAAATATTGCGTCTGAGTCTTCCTTGCGATGTTTTACACTTGATGTGTAGCTGCTCTTGCTGATACTAAATATATTTCGAAGCAGACCGTTGTTATATAAGTGTCAGTTTGCTCCCTCAGACTATGGCTGACCTTGTATAGTATGAACTTCAATAATTAAAGATTTATAATTTTAATTCTCCCTCCGTTATTTATAATTAAATTATTGCCATTGGCCACTATATATGAGCAATTCTCGTACAAAAATAACTGAAACATCGAATAGATTACCGTTCAAGATTCGATCCGATTTGAAAATCAATCAAAAACGGAAAAAAGTTTGAATCATTTCTGTTCCAATTATGTCAGACGTCATAATTATTTGCAACGTATTTAATATTTTAGGCAGAAATTTTGAATAATGAAAGCTAAAAATGAAAATAAACACAAAAAAACTTTGTCTAGTTTATCTAATAATAATAACTAATAATAACTAATAATAAATACCGAAATCTTTAAATATATTCCAAACAGTATATATAAAATGTTAAATATTTTCGAAATTAGATAAAATGACAAGTTTAATTTAGTAAACGTTTTTTATTTACATTCACTATCATTTCATGATGGATTTGCATTTAAATAAGTGAGCTTTCATACTGCAGTGTGGTTCGTCCGTTCTCGGGTGAGACCACGATGCTGCGAGCTCTGATACTGATGCGGAGTTGTCCTCGTTGTTTTAAGTCTCTGTCTGACACCCCGGCCCGGCTAAAGCAGTAGCTGGATACCCGAACTCGTAGCATAAATGAAACTATATATAAAAGCTAGGCCAGTTACCAGCAGATGTGGGAATGGTATGCCGTCTGTGTCGAAACTGCTTTCTGATTCAGCAGGCGGCGGATTTTCGTTGGCGGAAGTGCGACAGCATCGTCAGAATCACCGACCTCGGTGACGGCATTGTCGAGGACTTCCGGACTCTCACTTCGTGCATGGCGTCAAAGCTCGCTTGCATGGACGCCTTGCATTCGAGGAGTGCTCTGGTCCTCGTCTCAGCCTCTGGTGTGTTGTGTCTGGACCGCTGTCGTTGCACCACTCGGCCGCTTGCTATTGCCGCTGTCTGCTTTTTCACGTCGCAGCCAGGGCAGAGAACGTTAACAGCTGATGGAGCCCTTCCCCGGTTTGGCACGCCGTGGATTGTATAAAATGTGCTCCTATCGTATTGGTCTAATACCCTTTCGATTTAATCATAACCTCTATTTCTGCATTATGGGTGACATACTGCAGGAATCACCTCTCATCGGTTAGGTAAATTGTTTGAGGAGTACAAATTTTCCCATGTCGTTGCGGCCTTCCGCCGACAGACGACATGACTAAATTATTTTCAAGCGTTCCATTTCAATGGCAAAAGGGACAAATATATATCCCATACCAAAATCTTAAGTATGTGTCACAAATGAACCGCGTCTCTTCGACGCAATTCATCAGTGACGCACGCCTGTTTTTTATCTGGGAGCTAAGAATGATTTATATTTTGATGAGAACGAGGTGCAGTAGGATCTCGCATCGGTTGTCTTTTGATTTTTGTTCATCGAAAAGTTCTTGCCTTCCATCGTTTTTGATTTCCAGCCGAAATCTTAGCCCAAATTTGAAAAGGTAGTCGACTCAATACCACGTTACAAACTCACGCGCAGTTTAAGCTATTTGTTATGTAGTAATTATTTCATTCAACAGTGCCACATGCAAAATCACAACTATGTCTCCGATCAACCAACCTATTTTTAGAAAAGAAACTACGGTTGAAACAAGTTTAGTTGTAAAGTAAAAAAAAAATTATATAAAGAAAGAGACTACCACAAGAGACCCGGAAATAACTTCAACTAAACTTACATGCGATCAAAACGCGACCACACCAGGTTAAACTTTATTTACTGGTCAATTATTAGGGAATTTTCACTGACGTCTGCTTGTTTATTTTATAAAGTAATAGAAGAGATAAGAATATTTCGTTTTAATAAATCGAAATTCCGAAAAATTGTCAATTGGGCTTTTCTCGCATCGAATTTTGCATCAAATATTTCGAATCGAATTATTTCGAATTGTTGCCCAATCACAGACAAGATTTCATGTAAAATGTACACACTGATCTACTTTTTTGAAAAGAAAAATTTTCGAAGATGCGATGATAAAATTCTTCGGCGTAATTATATTTAATATAAATTTAAATACTAAAATTTCATAGCTTTGTACATGGACAACTGAATTTTAAAGTTGCTAAATAATCCATTTTAGGTTCCATTTTAAAGTTTGCTCTAAGGAAGGTCGGAAGAGATACAGAATAGAAGCAAAGAGCTGGCCACTAGAATGACAAAAGTATAAATTGTAGAGAGTCGCAATCATCCTGGACAATGCAGGTGATGCCATTAATCATTTCTGTGTTTTCATCTAATCGATTCCTATTAACCGTACTTAGGAAATATTTTAGATCAAGATTTTAAAAACGAGAATTGCATATGGACATTTTATATATGGGTTTTACAAGTTAAAATTTGCGCTTTAATTTACGATTTTAGGCTTTAAAATCCGAAATTTTGTAATTTCAGGAACAGTTTGGCAAATGGACACAGACATACATTTGTGTTTTCGCATATGAGCGATAACGTTAGATTATTGTGTCATAATAATAATATTCTGTAAATATTGCACGATTCTAAAGCCTGATATGATTATTGAAAAAGTGATTCTGACTTCCTCGTATGACTTTAATGAATAAATTACATAAAGTTTGAACCCCTATTACAGAACTATGACTTTATGACATACGGACACATTTTTCGGTGAAAGTTGAAACAAATGATTAATCAAACTGACATTAAGCGAATATGTTCCGTCTATATATTGTGTTTGTATAAATAATATTATATGCGATTTTAATTTCTAAAGGTTGTTCCCTCCGTCCTCATATCACACGAAAACAGAGCAGCTAACATTTAATAAACCTTGTTCAATTAGAATATAAGAGCAAATAGGTCATGTGAAAGCGACGTTTCAAACATCGAAATGTTCAATAATCAATTTAGTTTTATACTTCGTCCATTCGCGTGTAATATTAGGCTTTCTGTCATAGCATTCCAGAAACGGTGTTTGAATTTGCAAAACGATTATTAATATTATAAATCATCTGACTAGTTTAGTTAAGTATGATCCACCGATAAATCGCGCTGCCAAAGGGAGGTCCATCAGTGTCAGCTTAATAGAATAAAATATGTTTTATCCCAACAATTCGTTCTATCACTAATCCTTTTTAGAAAACACAAGATATTTTGAGTTTTGCAGTGCGTCAACAGTTGAACGGAAGAATGAAAATTGTGATACATTATGATTTCCGCCTATAGGTAGCACAACTTATAAAACAATAACTTAAAATATTTAGACGAATGACGAATGACGAATAGTTAGGGAGTTTTGACTTCGTTGATTACGCGCTTTAGAATAGTCCTAACGTACTTCCTGCGTATCGTAAGATGCGACTTATAGGAACCCAAGCCAAGAAGTGGCAGATAATTTTACCATTGACCCAGAGAGATACCACTCACTGCACTTTACCATGATTCAGTTCCGTTTGGGATGTTTTAGATTGCAGTTGCTGGTATTTCATCATTGAGTAGCTCACTGATATTGAGTGACCATTGATGGGGTCCTCTTGTGAGCTGCTTCCGGCCTTGTTTAGGATGAATTTCAATAAAAAAATTGAATAGGGTCCAACGCAGATGCATATGCCTACCTGACAAGCCATTTTTAAATACTTTTAAAATGAGGAGCAGGTGATTTATCCAGTGTATTTTACATCAGGATTAACTCCAATATATATCGTGTTCATAAAACTAGACATACTATACTAATTTATTTGTTACTGTATTTATAAAAATAAAGAAAATGAAGGGAAAAAATGAAAGAAACAACGTTATGCTATTAGATGGAAGATATCGTAAATGAATCAAACGCAAAATAAGAAAAGAAATGGTAAATAGTGATGGTTCAGTTCAGTAAGGGCAACCGAGTTTTTAGTTAAACTAGGTGAAGTATAAAAAATTTGACAGAAAACAAAGTATTACTAGATAATCTAGTTTCATGTTTCAAACTAGATAGTACTTAGATTTAAAATTATTTGAAATAGGTACTCGTCATTTCGCCGATGAAAGACATTTTTATTGATTTGAAGATTGACATTCGAAGTTTCCCATACCAGATACCTACATTTTTAACCAGGTAACCAACTAATTTTTCACATACTAAGTTGAAAATTAGATGATCTCACCTATTTGGCCCAGTAAATTAAAAAGATAAATCTTCGCACAAAAAAACTCGAAAAAAATAAACTAGGTGATATCCGTTAAACTAGATATAAGAAATTATAAAATGAACTCGGTAAAATAGGTATACTAGGTAAACTCAATACCTCGAATTGCGAGAACTAGTGCAGATAAACAGTAACCAAAAGCAACCCTTATAGCGGAGAATTACCAACCTACATTCGCATAAGGAAAATCTTTTCGTATGTTGAAAGATCTGTTCATCTTTTGCATGCATTTTCCATGATGTATAAAATATTATTATTTAAAGATTTAAACATCGTAATTCTCTATTTTGATGTAATTCTGCTGAATGAAATGCTTGTCTCAATCGGAAATATATTTTCGATTCACGAGTGATTAATGTTCCAAGTCTGTATTTTGATTCTATCAAATGAGTATCAAGCTTAAGATTGTCTGAAAAGGCTGATGTCGAATCATACTTTATTTACCAATGTCACATTCTCCACTGACATAATATAGCTAGTCAATACCGCGCCTGATTCATCAGTGGGCCATACTTTACAAAACATACCGTGCCAAATTTTTCCGATTGGACGTTTTTTAATATTTATATGTAATTGTTCTGATTTGTTTGTTTTATAAAATCAAGCATTGCTATATATTGAAGGTTGAATCATCATATTTAAGAAAACACACTAGAAAGTCAAATTGAACGAAAGAAGTATTTCTGCCTCAAAAGGCGGGGAATATGTTGTCTACGACGTTTATAATCTTCTTACTTTTTATTCTTCAATGGAATAAAGTATTTTCTGGTAAGTTTTTGTTTATTCAACTAATATAAACTAAATTATTTTTTGATGAAAAAAATGGAAAAGGAATCTCGGAGAAACCGGATTATTAAACTTTGTCATAATGTTTTAAATTTGTCGTAAAATGATCGAAATCCAATAAATTATTATACATTGTATATTATAGTTTTTCTGAAGAGAAAAGTTTTATTTGATAAATTGAAACGTAAAGTTTTATTTCAAGAAATAATTTTCATCCAAAATTTTATTGTTAAAATATTGAAATTGAGTTTATTATTAAATAAGACGAATGTGAAATTTTTATTTCACTAAAACGTGTTATGACATAGATTTTGAACAAAACTAATTTCTCTGTGTTGGAATTACTTCGAGAATTAGGTTATAAATTATAGTTCAATGTCGGTTTTATTTA
Source organism: Styela plicata (assembly GCA_963675895.2). Lineage (NCBI taxonomy): Eukaryota > Metazoa > Chordata > Ascidiacea > Stolidobranchia > Styelidae > Styela > Styela plicata. The sequence goes on from OZ023146.1 coordinate 5,571,482, forward strand.
TATATTAGAATAAAATTGACAAATCAACAATTTCAAACTCATTACATCATTGCAAATAATATAACCAGGTATAATTCTTTTGAAAATCGGGAGTGAAAGCGAAAAATCGATCTATACATATTTCAACCCACAACCAAACTTCAGAGTATTCTGTTTTGAGTGAGCTATATAGGTGATTTTTATTTATCAAGATATTATTTTTCCTAACAGTAGCCCTACAATGATTAAAAGGCTTTCCTGGCAACTAATATAAATATTAATAATAAATTGTTTTTTTCTGATATTTATTAATAATGTTTTTCTTGTATTGTCACACCCTAGAAAAAAATTAGTATTTACTGACAGTTTAAATTCTTATTTTAGAAAATGATTACAAGAAATGTTTCTCACCAGTTGAATGTATGGTTGGAGAAAAATACAACCCAGAATGGATTCAAACTTTTCCATCTCCCCAATGCGACAGAAAATATTCGGTAAGAATATATATTAAGACCGTGCTCGATTGAATTCTATTTTACGAGTTTTTTTTATTGAAATTCACAATAGCAGCAGGAAGAAGATTCTACAAGATGTATTGCCACCAACTTTACAATAGGCGGGAAACATTCCATCAGAACTGAACCTGTATGGTGAAGTGCAGAAAGTGCATCTGCCTGGGGGTGTTCAGTCACCTTTAACAGACATGGGTACTATTTTGAAGCCGGCACATACAAGATTCATAAATTTTTTTTTTACAAGGAACCTAACAAAATTTCAATTTTTCGATGAAATCTTTTGCTTTTGTCGTGAAATTGCCTCAAATGCACTATACATCTATGAATATTAATCAAATTCATAGCTCTATCGATTTTGTGATCGTGTTACAGTTTTATATATAAAAAAGAATCTGAAGTCTAAGATTCCATTGAAGACACGACTATATCAAACTGGTAATATCTAGCTTCGTAGAACTAACAGACCATGTCATAGAAAAGGAGTTGCGTTAAATTTTTTGCATTTTGCCACCAAAAATTTTTCTGAGCAGAAATATTAGTTATCATTAAGGCTGGAAAAGAATAAAACTTGGTAATACTAGAAGCTTTGTTATCCAGAATACCTGATTATTAATGGAGTGGTGAAGGATGGTATGTAGTCGCGGACGAACTGACGAACGAACCAATAAAACACGGTTCAATCATTCAACAAATTATTTGAGAAAGCAAGTAAAATAAAACCTGTCACCTTGACCGGCTTTAAATTGACAAACAGTTGACAGTATGTAGGATTGGTAGATATATTTTCATGCAATTTTCTCTTTGATGTTTTCACAAACTTGTGAACTGTTGAATTGTTGACAATTCTTTACTAGTTTGGCAGGAATGTTGTTCAATCATTTTCCAATCATAATTTCATTGTATTCAGGAAAAAGCGAACAATGAAATTAAAGAACTTGAAAACAACTTCAATAATTCTATTCATCAATTTCTTAGAGGTATGCAAATGAACATGATATCAAATTTTACTCAATTTAAAGAGTAATAAAAAATTTTGTTAATAAAAATTTGAAACTTCCTAATATACATTTCGAGTATTGGTCAAATTTCTTTATTTGGCATAAGCAACAAATGACCTGTGCCTCAATATCATTGTCTGCATATTGTGAAGCCATTTTTGAGGTTTGGAGACTTTTCACAGTATATGTAATAAATCAATAAAAACCCTTAGAAATATATTACTAAAATACTTCGCATGTAGATGCATAATGTATCGAATTACCTGCTTATCTGAAGCGCAATTGTTTTTTACCATAAAGGATTGAATTTACCATAGCTATAGTAAGCCACCAAATCTATTTGTGGGTTGTTTAACAGCATTATTTTGACGTAACTGAACAGTGTTCAAAAGTTTCTTCGTTTTTTTTTTTCATTTATGAAAAGTTGAATTAATAATATTATAGTTTTATATTATATTTTCCAGGGCTCGAAAATATATGTTCCTGTGATAAAGAAAAATCAGCAAATAATGCAACGATAGATGTGATGAAGAAGAACATACCTAACAAAAATGGTAAGAAATCCTTATTCATGAAATTTTTAAAATAAAAACATAGAATAAATGACCGAAAAGGCTCATATCACAATTTTTCTTTTCGAGAAAATACATTTTTAAGTCGGAAATTGTATGATAGTGTGGCAACACAAATAGTCATGAAATCTTGTCAAATCAATAGATATATATCCTTTTTGAAATTCGAATATTGAACACTGGCCTATCTTATCTGATTTCATTTGATCCGAAGTAACATCCGAAGTAAAAAGTGCGTACGTACTAACCTGAACTATATAAAATAACTCTGCCGAGGACGAAGGGTTGGCCGTAATTTTATCGTCCTTTCGGCGTAAATTTGTTCTAATTTTAGATATTCCACTGAAGATTTAGATATTCCAAAAATCGCTTCTGTTCCAGCAAAAAAATGATTTCAGCTTTGTCTGCTGCTTTTCAAAGCATTATTGTAGCTGAAACATTGAAAAAAACGGTGACATATAAAATTCTTGTGCTTAAATGGACACTTCTAATCTTTGTTGATCCTCACACCCAACTTAATTGTGGCACTAAAATATTTGGTTGTAGGAAAGTGAAATCATCTGTGAAAAACGTTACATCCCGGAGCACGCTTGCGGACACAGGCTCTCATGAAAGCATACATTTGGACATACGGCTATGTGATTCATACAATTTTACAGAAGATTTTAAGAAGGCGATATTCAGATACAAAAATAGATAAATAAAAAACTTTTTAAAAGAAATAAGAAAATTGGTTTTGATATTTTAGGCATGATTTTAATACAAAATATTCCAATATTATAAAAGCGCGTGAGATAATATCATTCTGTTTCGTATCGTTTTTCCAAATAAAAAAGTTATATAAGTTTAAAAAAAGTTTGAATTTTATGTTATATCAAAATGTTTTCATACAACTTTATATCGACATATTGTTCCTGGACTGGCTTGATTCATAATTTTCTAAAATCGTGGCAAAAATATTTTCTCTTTCTCAATATTTAACAAAATACATTGACCAAAAAAATTATCCAAATTAACTTATTATTGGTATAACTGAGTAATTTACATAAAACTTCAATTCCCCCAAATTTTGATTTACAACGAAGTTCTGCCTGCTTTCATTATCACTTATATATTTTTAGAAGAAAACAAATGTTTTGGCCCTGTCCTATGTTCTGATTCTGACAACAAAACCTTTCCAACTTGGATGCAGATTCGACCTTTTATTACTTGTTCAGAAAATGAGGAGGTAAAAATTTAGATAAATATATTTAATGAGCTGGCTATCTTGGTCAGAAAAATATATTTGTTAAGTATGATACACGATTTGGCCTCGTCAACCGTAGATACCTTCCTCGTAACTATAAAGGTTCGTACATGCAATACAGTGCTTTTCGCTGATGGTGCTATTGCATTTAATACATTTTACGTATCTTTTCACGATTTGGTGAAGTTACTGCTTCCAACCTCGGTTTGGGACGGGGATATAGTATGATCTGTTAACAAAAATAATTTAAAAGTTTTCCTTTACTATTTAGTTTCCTATTTAAAACCAAAGATTAATTAGGAAGTTTAATGCTCGCATGTGGTGCGTCTTCACGAAAAGCAATTTAAAACAAAAACAAAAATAAAATTTTCTTTTCGGAAATATAAGGTTTGGTGACGTCACAATACTGCTATGCCAATATTTTTAAGTTGGCCACTCCATTTCCTCGAGTATTTGTTTTTATTTTCCTATTTCCAGTCATATCTTCGTTATTTTTTGAATCAGGAACAAGAAAAACTGAGCAAAAAGATTGCTGAACTTTTCCAAAATTCAATTCAGCATGCTACTGCGGGTAAGAAATTTTGCTTCCAATTTTGCATTTTTTTTCACAAAATATTATAATGGATTTGTATTCCAATTTATCCTTATCAATAAATTTTTGTCGTTGTCTTGTTACTTCAGTAATAATCTTTGTCAGTTGTAATATAACGATTTCGCTGAGTTTTTTTTAATCATATCGATCATCAACAAGGCAAGGCAGGAAAATAGTCACCATCAAAAATAAAATAAAATGCATTAATACACTGATCAAGACGCTCATTAATGCGATATTTGTCATTAAAATTTTAAATACAACAGACGACATGACAAAAATTGCAAAAATCCTGGTAAAACTAAGGCAATACAAACTGGAATTTGAAGACGTAGTTTTCACCTACAGCATCTATGTTATATCCAGGGCATTTCGATTCGATACAATATTTTGTTTTCTTTTTAGAATTGACCCTGTTCACTAGAAAACGTTCGAATTCATTAGCTCCACCAATTGTTGAGGAATTAAAAGCAACAAAATTGACAACTGATCCAAAAGGTATGTTTTGATTTTGAGTTTACCAGAAATAATCAATTTAACTAAATATAACTATATCCGCAGTTTGTAACAGTTGTTCTTACTTCTGATGTATATATATATATTTTACTTATCTGAAAATTCAATCAATCTGAGCGAATTTGGAAGTATAACGCCTGATTTACTAATTATCTATATTTCAAAGAGATTCCGTAGTGCATCTCAGTGGCAAACATACTCAAACCCCTCTAATGAAGTGTAGTGAGTGATATCTTATCTGCCCTAGGCAATTGCAAAACTATCTACCATTTCATTGTTCACGCATGGTTGCCTCTTACGACGCATAAATAGCAGCACGTTGAGGCAATTCTTAAGTTCGTAGCCAACAAACGGCCAATCTAATGGTAAAGAAGAACTACAAAATGTAGAACCAACAACTGCATTCTGAGTGGAAAAGACCCCATAAAAAATTGAACATGTTACAACTTAGTCGGGAATTGTTTGCTCGACATTTATGTTAAGTATAAGTCCGAGATAGATCTTGTAAATGAAGCACGTTCCATTTGTGGCCTATGTTTGAGAAAATTGAATTTCTTATTAAAAACACAAGCGCATTTCCACAACCATAGCATAATTTTCGAAACATAATTTTTGTCATATCGAATAATTTAGGCAACAGAAGACATTGCTATCTTCCAGTTGTTTGTCTTGGCGAGGTATTTGTTAAAACAACATGGCGACAGATTCTACCAGTCCCAGGATGTGAAGGACACTCACTGGTACAATTCATTTTTTTTTTTAATTTTGTTGATTTTTAGACACAAACTGATTATTTTTTCTTTCTTTCACTGTTGTGCAAAATAAATTGACGGAAATCCGATCAATCATTTACTTATCTACTTGAAGGAAAATCTATGTGCAAATAGATTAAGACAAATTAAATATATTACTTTTTGTAATTGAAATTTGCTCTAATTTATTGAAATATGGAGCAACACCCGAGTGCAACCAACAAACGACCACGGAAACACAACGTGCGTTACACAAAGTGCAGCGTCATGTTTACACTTCTAGGTAAAAAGTAAAAAGTTGATCTAGATTATAGGGTATAATTTCCAAACACATCCCACAGTTTCACTCACATCAGATTCAACGATTTAAAATTTAACCAGATTTTTTGCGTGGAGTTTTACGTATCAGCAAATGCCACAGATAAAAAAAAGAAATTTAAAAAAATTTTCAACAAGGTAACAAACAGCTTCAAAATACCAGTTTCCAAATTTTAAAAATAGGAAATCATAGTTTCTTATTAAAAAACGCTTTCAAAATAGACTATTCAAATGACTTGTTTCTAAGATTTCACGTAATTTTCTCAAATGCAACAAAACGAAGGTTTTTTATATTAAGGTATGCGTTGTTATAGAAACATAACTACTTAACTACCCCATTACTACTGCAGTTGGTTATATTTGTTACTAGAAAATACCACGACCATTTTATCTTTCAAAATTGCATTACTCCAGGAATTTCTACGTAATAAAGCCTTTGTGGACTTCAATTTCGCTCTTAAAAAGATTCTGAAAGGTAAATAATATATTATTCTTATCAACAAGAAAAAAAGAATGAATAGGAAAATTGTACCGAGATATGTTTTTCTCACTAACCATATCAGAAAAATTATTTTCTCAAGTATGAGACATAGATGGACCGCGTCTTTTCGACGCGATCCCTTAGTGAAACATGCTTGATAAAAGTAGTTTTCCCGAAAGAATTTTCGGTTGGGAACTGCACAAAAATTAATTTTGGTCAGAACGAGGTTCAGTTGGATCACGCATCGGCTTTTTTGTGCAGCGAAAATTTCTGGACATCAATTATTTTTGCTTTCTAGAAAAAATCTTCGCCCAAATGGGAAAAGACAGTCAACTCACAAACACGCTACACACTCACGCTCAGTTTAAACTATTTGTTATGTTGTAATAATTTCTTTTAACAGTATTCGAAGTGTCTCCGAATGAAAATTGTCCAGCATGCAAAATCACAACTATGGCTACGATCAACCAAACTAGTTTTACAAAAGAAACAACGGGTGAAACAAGTTTAGAAATGACGTCACAAGAGCCGACGACAAGAATAAATAATATACCAAATGAAACAACTGCTGTAACAAGTTTAGAAATGACGTCACAAGAACCGACGACAAAGATATACATTACACAAAACCAAACAACTGTTGCAACAAGTTTAGAAATGACGTCACAAGAAATTTCGATTAAGACTGAGACAACTACAAGTGAACCGGAAACTACATCGACTGCATTTCCATGCGATGAAGAGTTTACCACGAACCCAATCATATCATCAGGTTAAAATTTGATCACAAATCAATTAATATGAAATTTCACCGACATCTGCTTGTTTTTTTTATTTTTTTAAGTAATAGGAGAGAGAAGAACATTTCAGTATTATGAATCTCAATTTCAAAAAGAATGTCATTCGGGTTTTTCTTTTCGCATCCTATCCCGAATTAAACATTTCGAATCGAATATTTCCTAATTGTGATTTCATCATGAAATTTGGTCCTTAAAATAAAAAAAATATATTTATTTTTTTCTAACTAAAAAAAAAACAATTTTTATTGAGCATGGTCTAAAGTTTAATTAGGATTTGAAAAAATTTGTAAAATCAATTTTGTGTAAAACCTTTTTACGAAGTTATTTAAAAATAAAAGTCAGTCAGCAAAACACGGGTCCTTCACGTGATATAATTGGGCATTCTGGGTTTGCTTCCCAATAACAACTTATATTGAATTTTAATTTGTTAAACGTATTATTTATAAAAATAAGTTGTTTATAAAAAGTATAAAAGTGGAAACAGCAAAAAGCAAATAATATTATTTTCAAGCATCAAAGGCAATCCGAAGTCATTGTCATCATCTACTCATACTTTACCTGTAAATGTGGATGCGCAAAATAACACTGGATCAAGTGTGAACCACCGTTAGATTTAACTTATGTTTAAAAAAGCATTTTTGCACAAAATTAATCTGACTGGAATGAAGTAATAAATAAAATAAATATCGGCATTCCTTTTAAATAGCTTTGTAAGATTATGTCGCAAATATATTTTTTTTTTTCTTTAAAAGGAAGTTTTGGAGGAAAATGTTTCAGAATGTACAATGAAAATTTTGTCATTATTAATGTTTTTCAGACGGCAAAGGGTGTTTTAGGGGAAAGTATTTCAAAGTAACGTATACTAAATCTGGTAACAAAATAAATTATGAAGATGCAAAACAGATGTGCAAAGACATTGCATCTGATTGGAATCTTGCAAATATTTATGATCAATTTTATTTTGATTTCATTAAACAATATTTATTGAAAATTGGGTATCGACACTTAGAAGGCGAATTTAAAGTATGGATTGGAATGACTTTGAACCCAAAGGTTTGAAATTTGTTTATTGATTGTAATATGGTATAATCTGTTATTTTAAGATGAAACGATGAACTTTATTTCACAGTATGTAATTTACAATAATGACAATTTAGCCTGTGTAAAGTTTTATCTTTCTTTTTAAAAAAAAAGACAATATTTCACAGGCCTTTCAATGTATGTTTATCATTCCTAAAATAACTTTTACTTTCAAATTCCCGTTGACTTTAAATAAAAACGTATATGAAAATCATCTTTGTATTCTACCAACTAATTTCTAGCCCATTCTACACATGGTCTACAAATGGTCAACGTCCTCTAATTGTTAATTTTTTAAAGTTTTCATTTAAGACTTGTCCTTGACGTTGAACGAGTTCTGTTTCTTCTAAGATTAAAAAATCATAATTAAAAATGTTTTTCTGGTTAACGACTGTCTTAACGTTACCGATATTCTGGGATTATTCCCATCTACATCAGATACGCTTAAGCTCGCAATTCATTTCAAATTACAATCGTAAACAAGATATATCATCGGAAGTCTTCGCAACATATAAATATGGCAAACTTGACGACATGTGGAGAAATATAATTGCTTAGGATATTCATAATTGATTTTGTTGGCGATGCATATACATAATTATGCTAATCATTCTATTATTATTTTTTACCTTTCACAGAACCTGACGACGTATTTTCTTTCTGGCGAAGAAGCAACCTTTGGAAGTTGGTGGTATCCAAGAGATTACCCTCTAACAACAGCTAGTGAAACTCATTTGACAATACAATATAAAGATCCAAAGTTTGGCGTCTTGAATCAGTCTCCACTAGCTAAAGCCTACGGAGGTCTTTGTGAAAAAAAATAATACTTAAATTGACGATTGATAATTCTGAAAACACAAATTAAAAATTATTTTTGGGTGATTAGTGTTGATTTTAGCGATAAAGAGTAGAAATTGGGAATAAACAAAGTAAAACATAAGATAGAGTGCTACCTTTCGTCTAAAATATACCCAAGCAATAAAATATCATGCTTGTACTTTTTAATTTGGGATGTATTCCGAATGTGCAGTTATTGGTGCTACATTTTGAAGTAGATCTTTGAAAAAAATGTGTCCGTTAATCCTTTCTAGAGCTAAGAACTTCGTATCATTTGGATGGTGATGTTTATGCATCGGTCACCTTCCCAATCAATACAACTGTGCTTTAACCCACTGAGCCAGCTGATCAAAATAGAAGTTTTGTATATTAGTATTTGAGATCTCGGTGATTCCCAAATGAGATAAAATACAATTGATCAAATTGGGTCGAGTTTTATGATGTTCTGAGATGAATTTTTTATTGTTATAAAGTTTGGTCCTATTTGGCCGGAAGGTATTTGAAAACGTGTGATAAAATTTTGTGTTTTCGGGTTTTGTTTTACCAAACTTCGCGTAAACGCTATATTCATTTTACTTACTAACAAAAGGTGAAAATTTTTACAATTTTTTTTATTTGTTCAGAAATTAAATTTAATTGAGACGAAAGGTTTCTCTAATACAGATTTATAATTGTTTGAGTAAATAATTCTTTTATCGTGTTTCCTTGTTTTTTTTTTCCAATAAAATTCGAGATCATGCAATTTCCTTGTATTGTAAAATTACGAAATGGGTATTCTAAACTGTAACAAATGAGCAATAAATTTAATGTTCATTTCCAGTAATTGTATATTTACGAAATTTTAAACCATCTTGTTGATGGTATAAAAGTCAAGTATGGGGTGTTGATGGATGCATCTTGGCGGTGCGTTTCATCAACAGCCCACGTGCAATTGGGAAGCAAGTTAATTTTGTAGCTTTATTTTTCTACCATCGAATAAAAATGATGTAAAAGAGCGGTAATTCTACTGCCATTTTGTCACAGATGTACCGTTGATTAGTTTTAAACCACCTTTTATAATCATACTTTTCACTCTCAATTATTTTAATTTCATGGCAAGTTCTTTTAACGATAATGTCGATAAATGGCATGACGTGATTCATGATGCAGATCTATTCCCACAACCTTCCTCAAATTTAATTCTTTCCTTTCAAATTTGACTAAAATGGTCATGGATTCTAGAGTCGAACTAAATTGTCAGTCCTAATCCATCTGAGCAAGTCCTATATATGTACGAACACAAAAATTGTCCCAGTGTATCCAAAAGTCACGAGGGACGACTAAAAGAGAGTGAAAAGGAGGTGAAAGTGGAAAATAGTTTGCCATTGTCTAATGTAGATAACACACACTCCTCTGTACTGCACTCCACTGTAGCTTTTCAATTATGAAGAAGATGTTTTCACTTATGATGTAGTTGCCGGTTTTATTTTACGAAAATATATTTTATATTATTTGTTTTTTTAGATGCTAGTTCTGTATCCACTTGGAGTGAATTTCAAAAAAGGCAATAAAATATATTAAAAGTATTAGTGATAATAAATTTTTTCAACTATGATATGAAATATAATCGTTTTTTCATGTTTTTTAAATTCTAATTACATACATAAAAATACCATCTTAATATTAAGACAATCATTACCCAAAGAGAGTTTAAGAGTTGCTTTATAACAATTTTACGCAGTGAATGTAAAAGATATAAACCATCAGAACCACGCCCATTCGCCGACCCCACCTACAACCTTATTAATTTCGACAAAAATCAAATTCTTGCTTTTTAAATTTGACAAAAATGAGCGTGTACTCCATATAAATCTCGAGTCAAGACGCACCAGCATTTTGTTGAATTGTGGAATCTTGTTAAGATGACTCGAGTGGAGCCAAGTCATTGAAAACGTTACTTGAGTCAAATCATTACTTTGAGTGTCCTGAACTTTGGATCAGAGTATAACACACGCCTACACATACATGTTTAAAATATTAGTTATTGATATGAAAATGCTATGTAGTCATTTTAGGCTTTTATTACAAAGGAAAAATTATTAAAAGGTGTGATTTATGCATCTGTACTTTTCAGTATATCATAATTGTAATTGTTCAACGATTGCAATATGTTTTGATCAGGAAGTTTGTATAGCGTAATTAGTAAAATATACAGTATGTTTGTATGTTGTGCAAGATTATTAAAACACAATTATTATTTATTCTGATGTCATCCGTTTAGAAATTTTGTTTTGTCAAGCATTAGCCGTATATGGACCGTACCTACGCGTCGCGATTCATCCGTGGCTCATGCTTCTCAAATCACTTATTGTATAGATTTGTTCAGATAAATGAATTTGAGAAGATGGCTCATTACCATTGGGTCATACAGGGTTTAAAAACCACACGGACAAAATATTAAAACTATTCAAATATCAATGTGTTACCCAAAATTGCGTTACTGTGGAAATGAGGTTAGACACAATAGGTAATGGAAACACGATTTGTTGCATAATTTTCATATATCTGACATCCGATATCAATTTCCTCTTAATTCATCCACAACATTCATCATGGAATTATCGTGAAATAGTAATCAGTAATTTTGTAAATTGATTTATCAGTGTCACAATAATGATAGACCTTTGTCGGAGCATTGTCGGTGATAGAAGACGTTACCCATGGTTACGTGAATCGCCCTACATTCATGGTGAAATAATATTGATAACAACATAAATGTTTATTAATTTAAATCATTTTTTATTTAATTTCGCTTATTGCAAGGCCAGAAGCAGTGTCTAGAAGGATCCAACCAACGGACACTTAATGACAAAGAGCAACTAAAAATGAAATAACGGCGACCGCAATCTGCGACCGCAAGTGTAAAACATCACAAAAAGATCAGTACCGTTATACTAATGCGTGATATCTGTCCAGAACAAAGAATTTATTGCTTCATTTTCTCCATTTTGTCGTCTCGTATCACTCATAGAAAAATAGTCGTAAAAGGCCTTGCGTGAGGCAAATCAAAGTTAAAAAGCACCATAAGTTAAAAACAGTTAAAAAAATTTTCATATATATTTTGTTAAGGACGAATCACTGATAGATCGCGACAACAAGGCGCAAGACTGTAACGACAGGTAATTCAGTGAATCTTCTTTGTAGAACTTTAACGCACGTTTGCTCCATTGAAAAATTAGCATACAGCGTATACACTAAGAAACATTTCAAACGTTTTACTGATTGAGCTGACCGGAAAAGCTCACGCTTCAGGGAGAAAGTTCCAGAAAATAGTATTGAAGTTGGTAAAGACACAATAGTTGATAGAAATATGACTCGATTTTTGATTTCAACGATACAGACATCCGATATCTATTTTCTTACCATATCTTCATAAAACATAACGAAATAATGTTGCTAAATATATGTGGCATACTTAGCTATTATTGTTAAATAAGAACCACAGCCAAGCTAACTGTTAGTAAGATCATACATATTGCTCTCATCGTAAATTAAAATCCCACCGTCCATATCAATATATAATTTATTCCCAAGCGTGGGCATAAGTATAACGAATTTAAAAAAATAATACGTGAAACATTATCAGGTAGTCTAGCTCCACATTTAAAACCAGCATTCAATAAATATTCTTGAATAATAAAAGAGATAAATTTGGTATTTGTCGTCCAGCTGCATCTAATGAATTTGAAAAATTCTATTTGAAAAGCTTGTATATAGGATTCACCTATACGTTTTTATAGATACCTATTTTGTTAACCTACTCCAAAAATAGTTAATTTTATCTATTGTACCTAAGTTACTGAATAGGTAAAACTTGAAACATACGCTCCGTAATTCAAGTATAATATATAGGTTAAGCTGTATGATTTTATCTAGTACTGGCAAAACAATGCTCATAATACAATTTTAAATTTGTAGACCGCGCGAAATTCGATGACTCCTAAGATTACAAATATGAAAATGACTTCAGTCCAGAGTTTGACGATGAAAACGAGTAAGAGTAACAGACAGGTTATAATATAGAGAAGGCCATTTTTTACAAAATCATAATTCCTCGAGTAAAAATTGGTCACCGCTGCAAACAATTTGTTGTCCTGTGGTATCATGTTGCATCTCATCCTCAAGATTTCGGTTTCGACCAACGGTAAATATCGGTCAAAATTTCATACTTATAAGTCTTAATCAAGAACGTAAACTTGGGTGCATATGACTAACCAGCCCAACAACACGAACCCCATCCGCCGAAGATTGGCCACTGGTTCAGAGCTTTGCTCAGCTTAAGGGGGGGGGGGGGGGGGGGGGGGGGGGGGGGGGGGGTGGGGGGGGGGGGGGGGGGGGGGGGGGGGGGGCAAACCGAATTTTAAAAATCGAATCTGACAACTACGCATTACTAAAATTAACATAATTAACATAAACAGACTTGAAGGCAATGTATTTTCAATTGACACTGCAGAACTAAGAGCGACAATGTTTATATTCTAAAGCGTTCAAAATTAAAATTACAATTTAATTTTCAAATTTTTTGCTCCTATGAACGAATCATGATTAATTCGAATAGTTTATACTTCGAATGGATACCAATCACATAGTTGAATTGTCCAGTCCTATTCTCAATGTGATTCACTCAAATGACAATAAAACACCAAATTAAGGCAGTCACAGGGCTAGACAAATCTGATCAATTCGTACAAATTAAACAAATTAATTCTAAATGATTTTGTAAAACCAAACTCTTAAACCTAGGTAGATCTGTGGTCAGTGTTTTGATGATAAAAATAAAAAAAAACAGTTGCGGTGGTGAAAAACAGAAGAAATTTTTTAAATAAAATTTCAATTGCTAGCATATTGTCTTTAATCATCTGTTGGTGTTATTTTATTGGTATCTAAAATATTGAGGTTCAAATATTCACAATGAGGAAGTCAAAGTATTAATAAAAAATACCTAATATCGATCTCAATTCCGAAGAATTTTTTGTTTTTGTTCAGTGACAAAGTGCACTGTCCACAGTGACAAAAGTATAAGTTTTCCCTTCATTTAAGGAAATTATAAATTTCCAAAATTCGAAACCATCTTGTTGGAGTGATTCATTCCGAATTTCGGCTATTTCGGTCCGGATTTAAATTTTTTCATATCTTAGAGTGAAGTTACTGTTGAAGAGCCAAATTAAATCACAGTGCAGCGTCCTTTAGAAGATATCTATTTTGATAGCGAATAATAATTAGATGTGTACTAAAATTTTAGATATTGTTTATTTTCGAACAACTCGTAATTTGAATTCGAACGTAATTCAATTTTGATACCGAAAAGGATATTTCCTTAAAATGTATTAAACGGTGAAATAATAATAAAATATATATTTTTAGGAAAATTTCTAAAAAAAATTGCTGAAAAATATTTGATGGACGAAGTAAGTAAACCTTAATAAAATAGTTGCTAATTACATCGTTATCAAATGGAAAACGATACAACTTTCGAGTTAATCAACTTTTATGGCTTCAACATTAGCTCCACGTCATATTGATATGCGAGGAAGGGTCATAATAAAATTAAAATAGGCATTCATTTTTGCGCAGATGTTGCGATAATTTTAGTATACATGAAAATATAATTTGCTTATCAGTAGCCTTTAAAATACCATACCATGAGTCAAATGAGTGGATCGCTATTGACCCAATCACCTTTGTTTCCTAATTGCATTAATATATTATTCCAGTATTCCAAACCAAAAAAAATCTGTTTGAGAAGAATTTGTGCGGGTCAGAAACAAACTACGCCTCAATGGCGCTATCCAATAGTGGCTCAGACTTAAAAAAAAGTTAAGACTAAAGTTTGTAAATGTAATGAGCTCAGTAGTATTTACTGGGTCGATTTTAGTGAGTTTATTGTGGAATAAATTCTCACTATTGAACAATGCTTTTTATATAGAGAGAGATTGTCCAAAGACTGTCGACATTTCCTAAAATTGTCATGTTTTTACTGAGCCAATGTGTCTATTTCCGTATATTCTGATGTTTTTTAAAGATATGCCACAGTTTGCATACGAAAATCCGACTTCGAATGGCCTTAAATAAAAAGCTAAATGGACGATAATGTACGGCGTTTTTCCTCAACCTAGTGTAAAAGAATAGATGGATTGTATATCTCGAATCTTCAAGCAGGACCAGAGTTATGCCATACAAATAAAGGAAAACTAAAGAGAAGTTAAAAAGTGATGTATGGTTTTACCGGGACTCAGGACAGATATCATTCACTGCACTTTAATATTGCGCCTCAGTCCAGCCATATCTACAGTTTCTGATACTACATTCTGAAGTAGTTCTTTTCTATTTGATTGACCATACATTGGTTACTTTAATGTACAGCAAAATTATTTATCCTCGTTGAAGCACTATACCCGACATTTTAAAATTTTTCAAAAAATTTCACCGGGATAGGTGAAATTGCTTTTTGTTTACGTTTTTGTTCATTTTTGTTCCACATTGTTGGCTTTTTGCAATAAAATTTGAAGTCCCCACCCCTAAAAAAGATTTCAGGCCTTCCGTCAACCCTGCTCATCGTAGAGAGGATAGGGTTGCTATTTAAAATATACAAAGTGCTCATTGATATTTCTGTAATCTTTGATAAATAATTGTTCTGATGACTTGTGGTTTTGACAAAATTTTGCACACGAGATCCATCAGCGAATTCTAAAGAAACAACAAATATCCTGTTTTTACTATCATAACTTGCAAATCAAGGAATTTATATATACGAAATACCAATATTAGCATGAACAGAAACAAAAGCGAGGTATTTTCAACTAGAGGTGAGATCCATCAGGAACTTCAATGACAATTTCTTTTCTCATCTCAATAATTTAACTGCGTTTAAATTGCAGACTTCTTGACAAAGCATATATACTTGCATACTTGAAAAAAACTTTCTGACTAGGAAGTTTATTGCATATTGTTTTGGGATTAAAGACCAAATTGGACAATAACGATTTACAAAAAACTTGATAAAGATAACTAAATTAATATTAGGATATTTTCTGTCTATACAAAAGCAAAAAATATATTGGCCAAGTCATTAGAAGAACGACCAGGCGCTAGTAAAAAATATGGCTATATAATTGGAAGCATCCGTCCGTCCAAACGCGTTATTATGCACAAACTAAAAATAAACCGAGTGCAATTTAGTTACAACAGCAAGATAATATGAACAAAACATTTAACCCTAACACCAAATGTAAAAGGTCAGGTTAAATTGGCATACCCAGTCGGAAATGTTCATAATAACAGTTCTGAACTGAAAAATAGTTAGTTGTGCTCATGATTTTCCTTCGTAGGAGATTGCAATTGATTCAGCTGTGAGCCTTTGACTTGCGACTATAGGGCTGCGCAAAGCCGAATCAGCTGAAATTCGAATCCGATTCGAAGAATTTTCCAGAATTCCATATGAGCAACAAATATAATATCTTTAGTATCATAGCTCCGTTTTCAATTAACACTCGGTGTCTTAGTCTGTTTCTATATTTTTTTTAAATTTTTATAGACAAAATATAATCGATGGTCAAATTTGACCACAATCGATTTCATTTTGTCGTTAAAATCGAAAATTCCACTTTATTTTGTTCCTATGAATCATTCACGATTAATTCCAACAATGAGTGCTTGGAATCGATTCGAATCACCGAATCAATGTACCCGACCTCGCGTTTTACGTTTTGGACATAAATTGCTCGTGAAATGATATGAATCGTGAAATAATTATTAATATCATTTCATAACCACAAATGTGGTCAATCAGACTGTTCTAGACGATGGTGGGCTCACCTATCATTTCTTTGTATCTTATAGCCGCGCGTTGCAACAAATTGGGCGCGAACAAAGTTTAGAGTGAGGGAAATCAAAATTGTGTGAACACTACATACAAAGCCAGGAAAAAGTTTCGAAGTATGTTTCGATACGAATGAGGGTCACTGATAGACCTCGCTGCCAAGGCACAATGCATCTGTGATCCATTCCAAGCAACAAATACGTCTTAGCGCCAATTACGCTATATCTTTTTGTAAAGGAAAACACCATAGGGCATAAGCAATATTTTATGAAGCCATATATTAGTATCACCACAATGATAGAGCTTTTAATGTTGAATGACACTTATTTTCAAATGCATGGACATCGTTGGTGGAGGAAGACGTTAACCGTGGCTGCGTGAATCACATCACATGGATTGAATATCCACACTGTAAAAATTTTTACTGGGATTTGGAGTGGCACCAAAAGAACGGTCGAAAAGCAGTAATATTTACTGCCGAAACAACTGTAAACTTCATCCCAGAAAACCAGTAAATTTCCTATGCGCAGGAGTAAAATAACTTTTTATTTACATGCGATTTTAACGTGATGCAACAGTAATATTACTGTCTATTAAAAGCCTTTTTAATGTCTTATTCGTGTAATTTCACTGCTAAAAATTGTAAAATCACTGATCTTCTGCATTTGAAATCTCTTGCGAAATCCCAGTAAAATCACTGTGAAACCCACTGGCAACAAAAAACGTCTGTATACTGGTAAAAATACATTTATTTTCAATAAAAATAATAAAATATCCATCAGCATAAAATGTCTTGAAAACTTTTGTTTATTTTGTAAAATTGGTCTGAACCGACACGACAAAATGACTTTCAGATCTTCTTTAAACCACGAAACAGTTGCAGCCAAGTATACCTGGAAAGCATTGAAATTAGAATGTTAATACTAAATTATAATATCGGAATAAAAAAGTATCCTGAGTCACCGAGAGCTAGGATAATAGACATATCCAGAATTTAGAAAACGACATTTCTCCATGTCAATCGGCTATCACGAGTTATAATAAAAAAGCAGAGAATGCAAGAAGTGAACTAACGCCCTATTGCAAGACGAGAGACAATTTAAGAAAAACAATTAAAAAAATTGGTCCTTATCTCGCTCGCGAGGCAGCTAGGTTTGGGCAAGTTTCCATTAAGTTAATATACAGAGAATTATGCTCTTGACATATCGAGGCATCGGGCGTTACAAACGGTTAATAAACTAGCAGCTCTCTACTAAATTTGGTCTATATTAAAATGCAATATAACTGAAATTAAGTCAGATATTGATCGGTGTAAAATGTGAAAAAACATTGAACAAAATGACCCATTTAATGCGTGAGCATAATTATACCAAATGCTCTTTGAATCGAAAACTATATTATATCAATAGACCATCAAATGGGTCTTCAAAACATAGGCTATTTCATACTGATCTGTTGAGCATCCATGCTCAAGTGCCTCATTTCAAATCAATTGTTGCTATACTAACTCACCTGAATTAATCCACATGTCAGGGCCTCATAAACTCCAGGAAGGGAATAATGCATATGAACTTCAATCTTTTCAAATTTAATATCTACTGTGGTAAATAAGACTACGATGACGATTTATGTTGTTCAAATGAAACTTTGCTTTGCAGTTCGAAACAAGACTAGTGCTTCTGAACTCATTGAGACCTGAATATGTAGTATGAGCAAATAACAATTCGTTTGACTTTATAATACCATCTGAAAATATATTCTGTGCCCAGTAAAACCAAACAAGATCATACCTTGTATTCAACTTTGTCATTTTAACTGTTTCTGGTCCAAGTAGTCGTGCATAATCCACTGCTCATCCGGCAAGCTTTTTCAAAACATTTTAATCATATACCTTAACTTCCACCGAAAAGCGTAGTGATTGAATTCGCATTTTAAACGAGACGAATCAAACGACGCGTGAATGACATGGTGGTCACGGTGAGGAAAAACGGGTTGAGCGTAGAGAGAATTTCTCATACTGGAGGGAGAAAAACGAGCAAACAAGACAACACAGAATAAAAAAGTAAAAATTACTGGTCTGTAAAGCTGTAAAATCACTGCATTTTTGTTACAGTGCAGTAAATGTTTTTTGCAGTACCTGAACTCACGTTTGCCGCATAGGAAAATTAGCAGACCTGGAAGAGCATTAGGCGAACCGGAAAAGTTCACGCTTCGGTGATTGAAAATTCCAAAAAATATTTTGGAACTCGGTAAAGACAAAATAGTTGATAGAAATATGATTCCATTCAAGATTTCAACTTGGTTGACATACGATATCCATTTCCTCGCCGTACGTTGAATATTACTTTTCATTAAACATAACAATAAAATTGAAATGTTGCAAAATATATGGCATTAATAACATTTATTGCCAATTATGGGCCATAAAAATGACGAAGTATTTATAAGTAGATCATGCATGTAGCTATTGGTGGGCGCGATGGCCTAGTGGTTAAACATGTTGGCATCGCAGGTTGAAGATCTCGGGTTCGAGCCCCGGCGAGTCCGGCTCGCTTATCCATGCCCACCACTCAACCCAGGGTGTAATGACTTGGGTAGGCTAAGCCGAACAGGAAAAGATCAAGTAATTGTAACCCTGGCCGCCTATAAGTGGCCGCTGTTTCAGGGCCTTGTACAGGGTGACTAAAAAAATATTTTGCCAAGTGTGATCTACAGATAGATCGCACCTTGGCGGCACGATCCATAACTAACCCATACTCACCAAAATATATTTAGACAAACATTTCCGGTAGGATTGGTGCTTCATATTCAACGAAAAAGTGTTAATACTTTTTACGTTATTTTATTGGTTATTCGATTCGTATATCAAGCGCATTGCACGCATGTATGAAGTACTGGGATGATAAGATACTGCTCAAAGATGTTATATCAGAAGAAGAACGTATTTTACAGAAGATACTTCAATTTACATTGCATAATGTACGGTTATGTTTCAAATTCAATTTTGCAATTAAATCGGCCTCTAATTTTTATAATTACTCGTCCGATTCTATCCTATAAATAGATGGTAATGGTATATCGAATACTCAATATTATATACCTTATGAATTGAATTGAATATACCAGGCAACAGACTTTCGCACATTATATTATTAGTTTGATTATGATCATATAATAGTAAAAATTTAAATGAACTTGCCTTTTTGCCGATACCGATAAGATTCAAATAATCAATCCGATGAGTCTAGGTGTAAGGATAACCGGTATTTTTAAGTGGTTAATGAAAGTCATGTACTGCGATTTATTGGGAGTCTCTAGTATTGCGTAAAATGTTTAAATATTCTTATTATTTGAAACATTGCTGAAGTGAGGAAAACGAAATATGACAAAATTGCAATATTTTATATTACATTACTGACCATGCATGCATAAAAAAAAATCGCTTTATAATCTGAGTGTAACTAATTTGACAAAGCAAAAAAAATACATTTTGCAGAATAAAACTCAATATCATATAAGATCATATATATATCTAGTGAGTATATTCTTTGAACTCATTTTTATCGGAATTTTTAGGGAACAGAATAGAACTTTTAACTGTACGGATACCATTGTTTGAATATGATCAAGTTTTCTAGTATTCTGATTAAAAATTATATTCATTTTCTTCATTATTTGTTCAATTTTATTCATTATGCCGCAAAATCGTTGATATCTGTCACATTTACCATTGTATAGAAAGTATAAA
>OZ023146.1:5591873-5644797 GCA_963675895.2 Styela plicata
TTATATGCCGAGATGCGGGAGGTCGTGCGGCATTAGCGTTGTTTACCTTTCAGTGAGCGGTATTATGTCGAAATTTGTAGTGATCTAGTGCGCTAGGGTTTTCGTGAAATATGTGTGTTTAGGATATTCTCTTACTCTGTTTTGTTTTTAGAGTATAGTCCAAACGTTCTAAAACAGTAACATCAATTACAGTTACAACTAACTGACCTAGGATTGCCCGTCTTGACTGGAGCTGCCAGCTTTGTTGAATCCCGAGTGTATTTGACTTAACTACAATCCTGTCTTACTTCCTTTTATTTACGATTGGTTTACGTTGGGAACTTGTATAATAAAACCATACAAATCTTTGATCAAGTGTGATCTTGAGTGAATGGCTAGTCAATAAAGGGAGGAGCTGTTTTTAGACTTACGACGTACAGCGATAAATCATATATGTAGTTTAGCTACTACATAGATATTACAACGAGGACTGGTGAATTGCAAATTTGTCGTTGCTAGAGCACTAGTCAATCTATCAATATGGCAACTTCTGCACCCCAGGAAACGGGTGAATCTGTTAGTCCAGAGCTTTTAGAGGACCTTAAGCGTTCACGTGAATTGAACGATTTGACGGAAAATGTCGAAAACTCCAAGCAAGTTTCAGAAACGAAAGAAAGCTATGATGCCGCGCTTTCCAAGTTCCGTTTCTTGCAGAGAAGTTGAGAGCGCTGCAGAAGTGATGTTCAGAGAAAGGCACCGCGTCTTTAGAGCGGTATCAAAAATTCATGCTTAGATGTAATTTGTCGTCACCAGATGTGCCAAATATAGAAAATGTAACGAAAGGGTCGAAATCTTCGTCTATGTCTTCAAGGAAAAGTGTCGAATTGATGAACCTTAAAGTCACCCGCGCAAAGGAACGTGCACAGATAGAAATGCGTCAAGCAGAGTTGGAAGCGGAGGAAGAAGTGGCAAATGTTGATTGTGAACTTGAGGACGCGCGTCGTCGAAGGTGCAAGTTCGACGCCGGTTGGAACAAAGAAGATTAGCCCTTCAACTGAGTGTTCACGAATCGGAAGCAGAGCATGCGAACTTGGTAGCTTCGTCGAGCAATAGTACGAGATCGACGATTATCCGACCAAGTGTAAAATTGAACCGAAAACCCGTCGACACAGATCGTGTTATACCAACTTCATTACAGCTAGAACTTCCCTTGAAAACAAATTCTCAGCAAGGTGCGCCACGTCTTGGTGAACTATTGAGCAAGGCACAAAATCAAGAACCAGAGCCTGATATGTTTTCTTCGAGGTTACCAGAGTCGGGATTTCAATTTGCACCCCGAGGCCCAATTCACAAGCACAATGAGACTGGAGCGAATAGAAGAATTACTTAACAAGTCTGGCCTCGCTCAAGCTCAACAAAACGTGGATGTATCGTTTCCCAGCGCCATCCAGCAACTCGTTTCAGGTATGGACCAGAGAACGTCGTTGCCGAAAAAGGAAATTGAACCATTTGACGGTAATCCTCTTGATTACATTGAATTTTTTAGTAATTTTGATTCGCTCGTGGACGACCAAGCCATGAGTGCAAAAACCAAGCTTAGTTATTTGGTCCAGTTAACCGTTGGTAAGGCGAGAAACGCCATTAAATCCTATGTGATTGTAAAACCACCCGAGAAGGGTTATGTTGATGCAAAGCCGGTTTTGCTTGACATGTTCGGTCAGAAGCATATAATTGCGGAAGCATACTTAAATTTTCTTATTTCTGGTCCTCCATGGAAATCCGACTCTAAGTCACTTTACGATCTTGCCGCAAAGTTAACGAGTTGCGGTATTGCCCTTTCCGAATGGGAATATGATGGTTTAGATAATCCTAGCAGTCTCGGTAAAATGTACTCTCGTTTGCCGATTGAGTTAATGGACGAATATTTGGGTATTGTTTCAAAAATGTACAAAAAGAAAAAAGAACCAAAATTTGAAAACCAAAAGTTGAATTTATTTACACGAAGGCTAAAGATTCTAGTAGCATGTATGGCAGAATCTACGAAGAAGCCCGGGCCAAGATGAATTCTGCTAGAGCGAAAGCAATCGAGTCACCTACAGTGGGGAATCAAGTTTCAACGTTTTCTGCGCTTGTTCCGTGAAATGTAATCGCCCACTTTGGAAATGTGCATTTTTTGGAAACTCCAAAGCAGCGATCAGAATTTGTGCGATCTAAAGGTTTGTGCTTCAATTGTTTGATCTCGGAACATTTTGTGGGAAATTGTTTGTCGACTAGTTGTAGCTTCCCGGGATGCACCAAAAGGCATCATACTTTGCTTCATTTCAATCTTCATCTACTTTAAGCAATGGGGTCGGCAACAAATCTAATTCCAGTGAAATTTCATGTGTCGCGATTCCTGGGTCTCATGATCCTCCTGCCATTAAGTTAAAAGTTTTTCCTGTAAGCAGTAAATATTTGAGCAGAATTTGTCAGACATATGCGTTCATAGACGGTGGTTCTACTAGATCCTTCTGCACAACGAGTTTAGCAAAAGAACTTGGTTTACGGGGCCGGCAACAGCCTTGTAAGATGACAACCATGAGCGGGGCGGTGAGTTGGACGTCAAATACAGTGTCAATTTGTATTAGAGGGATCAATGAATCCGAAGTATTTGACGTGAATAATCTCTTGACCATTAGTGAATTGCCCGATCTTGAGCATCATATCACTAAAGAATCGTTTGATAAACATACACATCTTAAAGATATAGATATTAACGAAATCGAGTCTAAAAATGTGGGTTTGCTCATTGGTGTTGATTTTCCAGAATTGCACGAAATTTTAGAATGTCGTAGTATGACCGTAGGACTATGTTTGGTCCAGACAATGCCAGCCTTTCATTTAGTAACTCTGCAACGGTTAATTTTGTAGACACGAGTGTCTATAGCAACGAAATGTTACATAATCAAATGCGGTCCATGTATGATCAGGAATTTAATGACAAATTGTATTCTCAAGATAATGGCCTTTCGGTTGAAGACAGGAGAGCGGTATCATCTATGGACACATCTTTGATGAAAGTGGACGGATATTATCAGATGAGACTGCCGTGGCGAAGTGAGAATATTCATCTGCCTAATAACCGAAAGATGGCAGAAACAAGATTATTGTATCTGAAGAAGAGGTTGTTTAGAGATGTTGGTCTGCTGCGGAAGTTTCGAGATAAGTTCGAGGATTATATTCGGAATGGGTATGCTAGAGTTGTGCCAGAAGAGGAGTTGAACATTAATGACGTCACGTTGTATATTCCGTATCACGCCAAAGGTTGGAAATTTCGTATTGTGTTCGATCGTGCCGCGCGTTATCGCGGCACATCATTAAACGATCACCTTTTGCAAGGACCTGATCATTCGAACTCTCTTGTTGGCGTTTTGATACGATTTAGGGAAGAGCAAATAGCCTTCGTTGCTGGCATAAAAGCCATGTTCCACCAGGTTTTGGTTGATCCTCGCGACTGTTACGCACTCAGATATTTGTGGTGGAGGGATGGTAATTTGAATAATCCGCCAATCGATCACCAAATGTTAGTTCACATATTTGGTGCGTCTTCCTCTCCGAGTTGTACGAGGTATGCTCTCAATCGTGTCGCACATGATAATGAAACAAATGCAGACCAGAAAACTGTAGACACTGTATTGAAAAATCGATATGTCGACGATTTTTTGAAGTCCACAGACAGTGTAAAAACTGATCTTAAACTCGTACAGCAGTTGAATACACTGTTGCAAAGTGGAGGTTTCAGTCTTGGCAAATACATGAGTAATAATAGAGAGGTGCTCGAATCTGTTCCCAAATGCTCAAGATTAGAGTCGGTTGTTAACCTAGATTTAGAAAAATTGCCACAAGTGCGTGTACTTGGCGTACAGTGGGACGCACAATGTGATCTTTTTTGCGTACGAGTGAATGTGCGTGAGCGTGAACATACTAGACGCGGACTTCTATCAAGGATGAGTCCGGCGTATGACCCACTAGGTATGGTTCAGCCGTTTTTGATTAATGCCAAAATGATGATGCAGAGCCTTTGTAAATTGAATATTGGTTGGGACGACCCAATCCCAGATAAAATTAGGGACGAGTGGGATTCGTAGCTTCGTGAGTTGTGTTTTTTGGAGGATATCACAATGCCTCGCTGCTTTAAGCCTATAGGGTTTTGTCCCTCGATCACCCAGCTGCATCATTTTAGTGATGCCTCTGAAACTGGCTATGGTACAGTCAGTTACCTGCAAATGGTAACATGAAGGGAAAAATACACTGTTGTTTCGTAATGGGAAAGTCTAGGGTCGCACCGCTCAAAGTTTTGACGATTACCCATGTGGAACCTTCGGCCGTTGTAACGGCAGTTAAATTGAGCTTGCTTATATCAAAAGAGCTGGGATAGGATATCACAGAGCAGTTCTTTTGGTCAGATTCAACATCCGTTTTACAATACATAGCGAATGAAACCAGACGGTTCCAGACTTTTGTCGCTAATCGCTTAGCAATTATTCACGAAAATACTACGTTGTCGCAGTGGCGATATGTTAGTTCAGATTTAAACCCGGCAGACTTGGCCTCTCGCGGGGCGCGCCCTGTTAATATCACTGCTGCTAATAGCTGGTTAAAGGGATCAAGCTTTCTTGAAGCTCAAGAAAAATGAATCGGAATGGCCGAGTTCGCTCTCCATTCCCGCTTTAAGCGACACGTAGAACTGAAGAAGAACTAAGACGCCTTTTGTATGACTAGTGTCGTTGACGCCAATGTCCCTTTACAATGTTTTCTTGGCCGCTATTCCTCTTTAACGAGACTGAAGACATCGTTTGCCTGGATATTGCGGTATCGACAGTTCATTAGATGGAAGTATCGCAAGGCAGAAATTAAACCTAATCGTGGTCCACTTGACGCTGTTGAGTTGGAACAAGCGGAACTTGAAATTGTCAAGTTAGTGCAGCACCAAAGTTTCCTCAGTTATTTCAAATGCTTGAATGTTGATTTAAAATACGACGTGAAGCCGCCAGTTGAAACATTACTTCACAGTGTATCCCATTCCTTACGAATGTTGGTTCCCGTACTTGAAAGCGGCCTTCTGCGAGTTTCGTAGCGTTTACATCATGCGGATATTACGATTAACCAGAAGCGTCCGATCATACTGCCTTCACGACAGCATGTAACAGAGTTGATTATACATCACTATCATATTCGTGAGGGTCATAGTGGTACTTTGCAACAGTAAAGAGAGCTTTGCGCTTGTGTATGGAGTGTCGACGTTGACGCGCTTCACCTGGTTGTCAGATTATGTCACCATTACCGAGATGTCGTGTTGAGATTGGAAAGGGTCCGTTTTATTGTACAGGGGTTGACTACTTTGGTCCTCTGTTAATGAAGAGGACGTGGTACCGAACAAAGATATGGTTGTCTTTTCACCTGTATGACGACGCGGGCCGTACATTTAAAACTTGCGTTTTCACTTGATACCAGTTCCTTCATTGATGCTTATCGTCGATTTGTTTGTTGTCGCGGAGATGTACGGCATATGTACAGCGACAATGGTACTAACTTCACTGGAGGGTCGAAAGAACTCAAGAATGAAAGTCAAATTCATTCACACTTGTTACATGACGGAATTGATTGGCACTTTAACACTGCGGAAGCGGGCCATAGAGGTGGTGCGTGGGAACGGATTATTCGTTCAACTCGACGCATAATTAATGCCTTGGTTGGTGAGCGTCTATTAGACGGTAATGGTCTTCTTACATTGTTTTCAGAGGTGTCTAGAATTCTAAACAGTCGTCCCTTGACAACACTCGGAGACTGCTCTGATGATCTTTCGCCTCTAACGCCAAATATGCTTTTGACAGGAAAATGTGATGCTAGTTTACCCCCTGGAAATTTTATGGAAGCTGACGGATATAGAAAGTCTTGGAGAAAAATTCAAGTTCTAGCAGATCAATTTTGGTCACGTTTCGTGAAGGAGTATCTACCACAATTGCAACTCCACAATTGCAACTGCGGCAGAAATGGATCAAGCCAGAGCGAAATCTAGGCAAAGGGGATATTGTGTTGATGGTGTTAAGAAATGCCAAAAGGTGTCACTAGCCTCTAGCAGTTGTTGAAGATGTGTACCCAGACAGCTTCGGAATTGTGCGCACTGCAAAAGTGCGAACTAAAGACTCCTTGTATATTAGGGATGTTCGCAAGCTTTGCTTGCTTGAGGGTTCGGTATAAGTAAAACTGTCTTGTATTTATTTGTCAATTGAATCTTGATATTGTGGATATATTTGGGCTTATGAAATTAATTTTCTCATAGAATTGTGTAGGTGTTAGGCAGCTAAATTTTGTCCTTATTCCATTGTGTGTATAATAAAAATATTTCGTATTTTTAGGGGTCGGGATGTAGAGGACAAAATGTATAAACCAACAACGAATGCTGGCAGTTATCCGGAGACTCAAATAATTGCCTTTATTGCCCGTCATATCGAAGCAATTATTACCCGATTATTTGAATTTACGTTTTCTCGGTGTTATATGCCGAGATGCGGGAGGTCGTGCCGCATTAGCGTTGTTTACCTTTCAGTGAGCGGTATTATGTCGAAATTTGTAGTGATCTAGTGCGCTAGGGTTTTTGTGAAATATGTGTGTTTAGGATATTCTCTAACTCTGTTTTGTTTTTAGAGTATAGTCCAAACGTACTAAAACAGTAACATCAATTACAGTTACAACTAACTGACCTAGGATTGCCCGTCTTGGCTGGAGCTGCCAGCTTTGTTGAATCCCGAGTGTATTTGACTTAACGACAATCCCGTCTTGCCTCCTTTTATCACGATTGGTTTACGTTGGGAACTTTTATAATAAAACCGTACAAATCTTTGATCAAGTGTGATCTTGAGTGAATGACTAGTCAATAAAGGCACGAGCTGTTTTTAGACTTACGACGTACAGCGAATAATCATATATGTAGTTTGGCTGCTACAATCATTCAAACAATGGTATCCGTACAGTTATAAGTTTTATTCTGTTCCCTAAAAATTCCGATAAAAATGAGTTCAAACAATATACTCACTAGATATATATATGATTTTACTCTGCAAAATGTATTTTTTTTTTCTTTGTCAAATTAGTTGTACTCAGATTATAAAGCGATTTTTTTATGCATGCATGGTCAGTAATGTAATATACAATATTGCAATTTTTTCATATTTCGTTTTCCTCACTTCAGCAATGTTTCAAATAATAAGAATATTTAAGCATTTTACGCAATACTAGAGACTCCCAATAAATCGCAGTACATGACTTTCATTTACCACTTAAAAATAACGGTTATCCTTACACCTAGACTCATCGGACTGATTATTTGAATCTTATCGGTATCGGCAAAAAGGCAAGTTTATTCAATTTTTTACTTTTATATGATCATAATCGAACTAATAATATAATGTGCGAAAGTCTGTTGCCTGGTATATTCAATTCAATTCATAAGGTATATAATAATGAGTAGTCGATATACCATTACCATCTAATCATAGGATAGAATTGGACAAGTAAATTAAAAAAATTAGAGGCCAATGCATTCGCAAAATTGAATTTGAAACATAACCGTACATTATGCAATGTAAATTAAAGTATCTTCTGTAAAAAACGTTCTTCTTCTGATATAACATCTTCGAGCCGTATCTTATCATCCCAGTACTTGATACATGCGTGCAATGCGCTTGATATACGAATTGAATAACCAATAAAATAACGTAAAAAGTATTAAAACTTTTTCGTTGAATATGAAGCACCAATCTTACTGGAAATGTTTGTCTAAATACATTTTGGTGAGTATGGGTTAGCGATGGATCGTGCCGCCAAGGTGCGATCTATCTGTAGATCATACTTGTCAAATTTTTCGACCGGTGATGAATAATTTCTATAGGATATGGGTTTCGGCATTATTTGATTTATGATAATAGCTACATGCATGATCATACTTATAAATACTTCTACATTTCTAAGGTCCGAAATTGGCAATAAATGTTATTAATGCCATATATTTTGCAACATTTCAATTTTATCGTTATGTTTAATGAAAAGTAATATTCAACGTACAGCGAGGAAATGGATATCGTATGTCAATCAAGTTGAAATCGTGAATCGAATCATATTTCTATCAACTATTTTGTCTTTAACGAATATCAAAATATTTTTTGGAATTTTCAATCACCGAAGCAGTGAACTTTTCCGGTTTGCTCAATCGCTCAATGCTCAAAAATGAGTTCGAGAACTGCAAAGAAGAGGCACTGTATATTCGATCCATGTAAGGTGATTCAAGTAACCACGGTTAACGTCTTCCTCCACCAACAATGTCCATGCATTTGAAAATAAGTGTCATTCAACATTAAAAGCTCTATCATTATTGTGATACTGATAAATGACTTCATAAAATGTTTCTTATGCCCCCCTATGGTGTTTTCCTTTACAATAAGATATAGCGTAATTGGCGCTAAGACGTATTTGTTGCTTGGAATGGATCACAGATGTATTGTGTTTTGACAGCGCAGTCTATCAGTGACCCTCATTCGTAACGAAATATACTCCGAAAACTTTTGCCTGGGTTTGTATATGAACACCATATATGGTGTTCACACAATTTTGAGCCCACAATCGTCTAGAACAGTCTGACTGACCACATTTGTGGTTATGAAATGATATTATTAATTATTTCACGATTCATATTATTTCACGACCATTTTATGTCCAAAACGTAAAACGTGAGGCTGGGTGTATTGATTCGGTGATTCGAATCTATTCGAAGCACTCATTGTTGGAATTAATCGTGAATGGTTCATAGCAAGAAAATAAAATGGAATTTTGGATTTAAGCGACAAATGATATAGATTGTGGTCAAATTTAACCATCGATTATATTTTGTCTATAAAATTTAAAAACAAATATAGAAACAGACTCAGACAAAGATTGTGAATTGAAAACGGAGTTATGATACTAAAGATATTATATTGGTTGATCATATGGAATTCTGAAAATTTTTTTTTGTTTAATCCATCTTGCTGTTGTAACTGAATTACACTCGGGTTTGTTTTTAGTTTGTGCATAATAACGCGTTTGGACGGACATTGATGCTTCCAATCATATAGCCATATTTTTTACTTGACTAATCGTTCTTCTAATGACTTGGCCAATATATTTTGTGCTTTTGTATATACAGAAAATATCCTAATATTAATTTAGTTATCTTTATCAAGTTTTTTGTAAATCGTGATTGTCCAATTTTTCCTTTAATCCCAAAACAATATGCAATAAACTACTCAGTCAGAAAATTTTTTCAAGTATGCAAGTATATTTGCTTTGCCAAGAAGTCTGCAATGTAAAGGCAGTTAAATTATTGAGATGAGAAAAGAAATCGTCATTGAAATCCCTGATGGATCTCACCTCTAGTTAAAAATACATCGCTTTTGTTTCTGTTCATGCTAATATTGTATTTCGTATATACAAATTCCTTGATTTGCAAGTTATGATAGTAAAAACAGGATATTTGTTGTTTCTTTAGAATTCACTGATGGATCTCGCGAAATTTTGTTAAAACCACAAGTCATCAAAACAATTGTTTATCAAAGATTACAGAAATATCAATGAGCGCTTTTGTATATTTCACAGAGCAACCCTATCCCTTCTATGATGAGCAGGGTTGGCGGAAGGCCTGAAATCTTTTTTAGGGGCGGGAAAATCAAATTTTATTGCAAAAAGCCAACAATGTGGAACAAAAAAGAACCAAAAACGTAAACAAAAAGCAATTTCACCTATCACGGTAAAATTTTTTGAAAAATATTCAAAATGTTGGGTGTAGTGCTTCCCTGTATAATATACAGTGTTCAACGAGGATAAATAATTTTGCTGTACATTAAAGTAACCAATGTATGGTCAATCAAATAGAAAAGAACTGCTTCAGAATGTAGTATCAGCAACTGTAGATATGACTGGAATGAGCCGCCATAATAAAGTGCAGTGAATGATATCTGTCCTGAGTCCCGGTAAAACCATCCATCACTTTTTAACTTCTCTTTAGGTTTCCTTTATTTGTATGGCATAATTCTGGTCCTGCTTGATGATTCCAGATATACAATCCTTCTATTCCTTAACACTAGGTTGAGAAAAAACGCCGTACATTATCGTCCATTTAGCTTTTTATTTAAGGTCATTCGAAGTCAGATTAACGTATGCAAAATGTGGCATATCTTTTAAAAACACAAGAATATACAGAAATAGGCACATTGTCTCAGTAAAAACGTGACAATTTTAGGAAATGTCGACAGTTTTTGGACAATCTCTCTCTATATAAAATGCATTGTCCAATAGTGAGAATTTATTCCACAATAAACTTGCTAAAATCGACTCAGTAAATACTACTGAGCTCATTACATTTACAAACTTTAGTCTAAACTTTTTTTTAAGTCTGAACCACTATTGGATAGCGCCATTGAGGCGTAGTTTGTTTCTGATCCGCACGTGGCAAAACATTGGAATGACCTGCATACTTATTATAAATCCTGCGAAATTCCTTTTCATATTTATAATCATTTCCAAATTTGGCGCATCCAATTACATATTGATGATGCTCATATTGTTTGCAGATTTCTTCTTTGGTTTCGAATTCTGAAATAATATATTAATGCAATTAGGAAACAAAAACCTTACAAAGGTGATTGGGTCAATAGCGTTCCAGTCATTTGACTCAGGGTATGGTATTTTAAAGGCTACTGATAAGCAAATTATATTTTCATGTATACTAAAATTATCGCAACATCTGCGCAAAAATGAATGTCTATTTTAATTTTATTATAGCGATTCTTCAATTATCAGAAGAAATAATGATCGGATATGCTATGACTCCTCCTCGCATACCAATATGACGTGGAGCTAATGTTGAAACCATAAAAGTTGATTAACTCGAAAGTTGTATCATTTTCCATTTGATATCGATGTAATAAGCAACTATTTTATTAAGGTTTACTTACTTCGTCCATCAAATACTTTTCAGAAATTTTGTTTAGAAATTTTCCTAAAAATATATATTTTATTATTATTTCACCGTTTAATACATTTTAAGGAAATATCCTTTTCGGTATCAAAATTGAATTACGTTCGAATTCGAATTACGAGTTGTTCGAAAACAAACAATATCTAACATTTTAGTGCACATCTAATTATTATTCGCTATCAAAATAGATGTCTTCTAAAGGACGCTGCACTGTGATTAAATTTCGCTCAGTGAATTCACTCTGTGATATAAAAAAATTTCAATCCGGTCCGAAATAGCCGAAATTCGGAATGAATCACTCCAACAAGATGGTTTCGAATTTTGAAAATTTAAAATTTCTCCAAATGAAGGGAAAACTTATACTTTTGTCACTGTGGACAGTGCACTTTGTCACTGAACAAAAACAAAAAATTCTTCCGAATTGAGATCAATATTAGGTATTTTTCATTCAATTTTATCAAATAACATCTTTTTCTTCCTCATTGTGAATACTTGAACCTCAATATTTTAGACACCAATAAAAGAACACCAACAGATGATTAAAGACAATATACTAGCAATTGAAATTTTATTTAAAAAATTTCTTCTGTTTTTCACCCCCGCAACTGTTTTTTATTTTTATCATCAAAACACTGACCACGGATCTACCTAAGTTTAAGAGTTTGGATTTTACAAAATCTATTTAGAATTAATTTGTTTAATTTGTACTTGCCTTCAAGTCTGTTTATGTTAATTTTAGTAATGCGTAGTTGTCAGATTCGAACTGTAAATTCGGTTTTGCCCCCCTTTAGTTGAGCAAGGCTCTGAACCAGTGGCCACTCGTCGGGCGGATGGGGTTCGTGTTGTTGTGCTGGTTAGTCATATGCACCCAAGGTTACGTTCTTGATTAAGACTTATAAGTATGAAATTTTGACCGATATTTACCGTTGGTCGAAACCGAAATCTTGAGTATGAGATGCAACATGATACCACAGGACAACTAATTGTTTGCAGCAATGACACATTTTTACTTGAGGAATTATGATTTTGTAAAAAACTGACGTTCTCTTTATTATAACCAGTCTTGAAGTCTTACTCTTACTCGTTTTCATCATCAAACTCTGGATCGAAGTCATTTTCATATTTTTAATCTTAGAGAGTCATCGAATTTCGCGCGGTCTACAAATTTAAAATTGTATTATGAGCATTGTTTTGCCAGTACTAGATAAAATCATATTGGTTAACCTATATATTATACTTAAAATTACGGAGCTTTTTTTGAAGTTTTACCTATTCAATAACCCAGGTACAATAGATAAAATTAACTATTTTTCGAGCATGTAGTACCCGTTTAACAAAATAGGTTCTTATCAAAACGTATAGGTGAATCCTATATTCATTACAGAAGGTTTTTAAATAGATTTTTCAAATCTATTATAAATGCTGTAGATGCAGCTGGACGACAAATTCCAAATTTATCTCTTTATTATTCAAGAATATTTATTGACTGCTGGTTGTAAATGTGGACCTAGGTTACCTGGTAATGTTTCACGTATTTATTTTTTTAATTCGTTTTACTTCGCCCATGTTTCGGGATAAATATTACATGACTATGGACGGTGGTATTTTAATTTATGAGGATAATAACATGTATGATCATACTAACAGGTAGCTCGGCTGTGGTTCTTATTTAACAATAATAGCTAAGTATGCCACATGTGTTTATCAAATTATGTCGTTGTATTTTACGAACATATGGTTAGGAAATTAGGAAATTGATATCGGATGTCTGCATCGTTGAAATCTTAAATCTAGTCCTATTTCTATCAACTATTGTGTCTGTACCAACTTCAATAGTATTTTCTGGAGCTTTCTCCCTGAAGCGTGAGCTTTTCCGGTTACCTCAATCAGTAAAACGTGTGAAATGTTCCTTAAGTGTATACGTACTCCTATTTTTCAATGGAGCAAACGTGCGTTTAAGTTCTACAAAGAAGTCACTGAATTACCTGTCGTTACAGTCTTGCACCTTGTTGTCGCGATCTATCAGTGATTCGTCTCTAACAAAATATATATAAAATTGATTTGCTTCAAGCAAGGCCTTTTACGGCTATTTTTCTGTGAGTAATACGAGACGACAAAATGGAAAAAACGAAGCAATAAATTCTTTGTTTTGGACAGATATCACGCATTAGTATAACGGTACTGTTCTTTTTGTAATGTTTTACACTTCGATTGCAGTCGCCGTTATTTCATTTTTAGTAGCTCTTTGTCATTAAGTGTCCGTTGGTTGGATCCTTCTAGACACTGCTTTCGGCTTTGCAATAAGCGAAATCAAATAAAAAATGATTGAAATTCAATGATCTTAAAGACAATTGATAAACATTCATGTTGCAAGAATATTTCACCATGAATGTAGGGTGATTCACGTAACCATGGGTAACGTCTTCTATCACCAACGATGTCCATGCATTTGAAAATTAGTGCTATTCAAAATTAAAAGCTCTATCATTATTGTGACACTGATAAATCACTTCACAAAATTACTGATTACTATCACACGATAATTTCACGATGAATGTTGTGTATGAATTAAGAGGAAACTAATATCGGATGTCAGATATATGAAAATTATGCCGAAAAATTTATATCTAGCTCTACTAAAATAACATCAACATGTGATTAAAGACAATATGATAGCAATTGAAATTTCATTTTATAAATTTCTTCTGTTTCTCACAACCGCAATTGTTTTTATTATTATCATCAAAACATTAACCACAGATCTACCTAGGTTTGAGAGATTGGTTTTACAAAATCTATTTAAGACTAATTCGTTTAATTTGTACTAATTGATCAAAGTTTTCTAGCCATAGACCTGGCTGAAATTGGTATTTTATTGGCATTTGATTTGAGTTGATCATCTTGAGCATAGATAGGGCTGGGCCATATGATTGTGTAATTCGCATCTATCCGAGGTACAAATTATTCGAATTATACGTGAAATGTTCACAGGAGCGTAAACTTGCCAATTAAATTGTAATTTTAACTTTTATAGACAAGATACAATGAATTTCGGTCAATTTTGACCAAAATCGATTGTATTTTGACGTTAAAATATGAACATTTTCGCTAATAGTCATGCAGTGCCAATTGAGAATTGATCGTCTTCAAGTTTTTTTCTATTAATATTAGTAATTATTCGTATTTATTCAGATTCGAATTGGCACCTAAGTAAACATTCTTGAGGTAGTCTTATAAGTGTGAATTATTGGCCGGGACTTACTGGGGGTCGAAACCGAGATCTTGAATACATGATAACCACTGGACAACTATTTCTTTGCAGCAGTAACACATGCTCACTTGAGGAATAAACGTTTTAGAAAAAAAACTGACCTTCTCTATTTTATAACCTGTCTCGAAGACTTTCTATTACACTTTTTCATAATAAAAATCAAGATGTAAGTCATTTCCTTATTTTTAATCCCCAAAAGAGTCATTGATTCTAGTGCAGTCTACAGGTTTTAAAATTGTATTATAAGTATAGTTTTGACAGAACGAGATAAAATGATACTAGTCTACTTATATAGTAGACTTGAAGTACGGAGCTTATGTTTGAAGTTCTACCGAGTCAATCACCTAGGTATAAAAAATAAAGTTAAATATTGTTGGAGTAGGTACCCGGTTAACAAAAAAGGTATCTATAAAAAATTATACGTGAATCTTATATTCATTACAGAAAGCTTTTGAAATAGAATATCAAATCTATTGAAACATCTTTAAATGCAGCGGGACGACAAATACCTGATTTATCTTTTTATTGATCAAGTATATTCATTGCTTTCTGGGTTTAAATGTGAACCTAGTATAGGCTAGTTACCCGGTATTGTTTTACGTACTTTATTTTTGATTCGCTTTCCTTTGCCCGTGCTCGGGGATAAATAATATATGGATATGGACATTGATATTCTAATTTATGATTATATTAACATGAATGGTCGTACTAACAGTCAGCTCGACTTTGGTTCCTATTAAACAAATATAGCTAAGTATGCCACATATATTTAGCAATATACGGTTAGCTCGTTCAGTAAATCGTTTAAAATGTTCCTCGGTGTATACGTACTGCTAATTTTCCAATATGGCAAACGTGAGTTTAAGTCCTACAAAGAATAGTCACTGAATTGCCAGCCGTTACAGGCTTAGTCCTTGTTGTCGCGATCTATGAGTGATTCATTCTTAACAAAATATATTTGAAAAAACACTTTTTTTTACGTTTTTAACTAATGGTGCTTACTTACCTCATTTCTACAGTAACGCAAATTTGGGTAACCCATTTATATTTGAATAGTTTTCCTTTTTGCGCCGTGTGCTTTTTATACCTTGTATAACTTAATGGTAATGTTCCATCTTCTCGAATTTTGTTCTCTAAATATTTCTACATATAGGTGATTTGAGATGCATGAGTCACTGATGAATCGCGCCGCGTGAGATGTCATTCTCGAGTGTGACATTTGGTCTTCGAAGATAAATTGCTGAATTTGTACATCCAACATCTATGTAGGTTATTATTTAATATGCATACGTACAATACAATTTTGCGATGATATACCAATTTCGCATATATCTTATATCTACTGTAATTTACATAAACTATTAACCTAGTTGTCGCATATCAGAGAATGCCCACTCTACCTAATTATGTTTTATTGAGCAAGAATCACAGTTGGAACGCGCTGCAGGGTCACGTTTCGTCTCTGACTCGCTATAACAAAACGTTATTCGCTATCTTTAATTAAGTATGATGGTTTACGCCGCTGAGGCGACGTGGTCATTAAGGTAATTATATCTTTATATCTTTTTCATTCAATGTGAAACATTTTTATAGCAACTGCACTTATTGCACTTTTTCCTATTTTTTTCGTATTTTTATGTAATTAGAATTTACACCATTATTTAGTCGCAACAGTTGTTCATCATTATATTGGTAAAGCAAAGAAAATATAATTTTACTGTTAAAGTATTATGATGGTGTTCACGCGAAGTTTGGTAAAACAAAAGCACAAAATCAATTAAATGTTTACAAATACCCTCGGTCAAACGGGATCAAGCAATATAACATGAAAAAATTCATTTCAGAACATCGTAAAATTCGACTCAATTCTATCAATTATATTCACTTATATTTGGGAACCAAAAACTCAAATAATAATGTACAAAAAACCAACTTTGATAAACTGGATCAATTGGCTTGTTGTATTGATCAGAAAGTCGATGGCGGATACTTGACATTACCATCGAACACGCGTCATCAGCAAGTCTATATTTGGACGAATGTGACAGACATCAATTTATTTGTTTTAAAAAATAATAAGAATGATATTCAAAGTGCAAAGAAATACGAGAATGCATGTTTTCTTATAAAATTTTCCTTTTTTTTCAAATATGAATTATATATGGACCCATTCTTTATTTTAAAATAGTGTTTAGTTCTACATTTGCAGATTATTTAATGTTTTATATATATTTTTGGTTCACGAGTACTTCGTTCTTTGTCTGACTAATAGAAATTTTAATATCGAGAAATTATATATCAAGTACAAAATTTTCTTTTATGCAAGGCCGTAGAAGCGCATAAACACAGTAAGTAGATTTATTTTGTCAAGCACGAGTTACAGTAGGAACGTTCCTTGACGGTGCGATCCATCAGTGACTCCAGCTTAACAAAAATTACTGACAGAGAAAGGAATAGGGCTGGGCAATTAGAGTGATTTGCATCGATTCGAAAAAAAAGAATTCGAATCAATCGCGAATCGAACATCCACCCAAAAACTTGTCAAATGAAGTGAATAAGACCAAAATCGATTTTATTTTGTCGTTAAAATATGAAAATTGTTTCTTTTAGATACGGTATGAGCATTGAAATACGTCGCCTTTAAGTATTTTTATTCCAATATTAGCAATTCGTAACTATAAAGTTTTTGATTTTCATAATGAAGGTGCCATGTATAAGTAAAACTTGGATTTTTCGTCATTTATATTAAATTAGTGATTCGATCAGATAAGAAAAAATATCCGAATCAGATTCGAATTACAAATGATTGGATTTTTTCCATCTCTAGAAAGTAATAACGGACAGATTTTTGGAGCTACTTCATAATGTAGTACCAGCAACTGCACAATCGGAATAAATCTCAAATTAAAGACTACGAGCACGATATTTTATTCCTTGGGTATATTTTAGACATAAGGTAGCACTTCATCGTATGTTAAAACTTTGTTTATTGCGAATTTCCACTTTTAATCCTTAAAATCAACTCGAATGACCCGAAGGACGATTTTTAATTTGTGTTTTCAAAATTATCAATCATCATTTAAAGTAGTGGATTTTTCACAAAGAGCTCCGTGAAGTGGGTTTGCTGGAGATCGATTCATGACGCCAAACCTTGGGTCATTATATCGTATTGCCAAGTGAGTATTACTAAGTGTTGCTAGAGGATATATTGTGTCGGGATACCACCAATTTCCAATCGTTGCTTCTTCGCCAGAAAGAAAATACGTCGTTAGGTTCTGTGAAAATGATATAAAATAATAAATAATATGATTAGCATAGATATGTACACTGCATTGTTCAGGATATTCATAATTAATTTTGAATGCGATGTCCATAATATTAGCATCATTGATAGCGCTAAACCAATCGCAATTTCTGAGCTCATTCGAATTATTAATAACAAAGACAATAAAGAGAAAATTGCGACGGTGAACTTGTCCACAATTATTCCACCACCCCCGAAACGACAGGAAGTAAAATTCTTTATAAAAGTCATCTGTCGTCCATGTTTGCTAAATTTCATGTCGCAGAAACTTTGGATGATATATCGTAAGATTGTAATTTTAAAATAATCGTGAAGATCTTACACTAATCTGATGTGGATAAAATAATCATAGAATGTCGGCTGCGTTGAGACAGTGGCTAACCAAAAAACAAAAATCACTAAAAATACATTTCACAATGATTTTTGAATTCCAGATGATGACGGTTCTCAAAATGTTCAACGTCAAGGACTTTTGCCAGTAGGCAAGAGAAAACTACGTCTAAGACAAAGTCTTAAATGAAAATACAGAAAAGTAAAAATAGAACAACCTTAACCACTTGTAGAACGCAAAG
Organism: Styela plicata; assembly: GCA_963675895.2. Classification (NCBI taxonomy): domain Eukaryota; kingdom Metazoa; phylum Chordata; class Ascidiacea; order Stolidobranchia; family Styelidae; genus Styela; species Styela plicata. Next base: position 5,610,050 of record OZ023146.1, read on the forward strand.
TCTATAAAAGCATAGAAGTAATACAATGTGTATATATCATCTGGATTGTTCCTACTTGGGTTCAGTGTTGTCCAATTTCCATTTTACTCCAAATCCAACGGTGCATTTTGAAGTAAAAGCGCCAATTTAAGATTAGAAAACATATATCGAAAGGTGTTTGAAACATTCACCTTTCATTAAGAAGGAAGATAAAACTCTAACCAGATTAAATTGTAAACGCACCTAATTACATGTTTCGAATAAAGTTCATCATTTAATTTCAATATAACATATTATATCATATTAAAATAAATAAACAAGTTTCAAACCTCGGGGTTCATAGTCATTCCTATCCATACATTAAATTCATCTTCACGGTGTGGATGCTTATTTTTCATTAAATATTCTTTAATAAAATCAAAATAACATTGATCATAAATATTTGCAAGATTCCAATCAGATCCAATATCTCTGCACATTTGTTTTGCATCTTCATAATTCTTATTTTTATATTCAGAAAATGTTACGTTGAAACATTTTCCTTCAAAGCACCCTTCGCCGTCTGAAAAGCAATAATAACGACAAAATTTTCATTGCGCATTCTGAAACATTTTCCTCTATAACATCCTTTGAAAGAAAAAACAAATATTAGCGATATATCATTATAATGGTATTTAAAAGTAATGCCGACATTCGGTTTATTTATTTCATCATTCCAATCGGATTATTTTGTGCAAATATGCTTTGTTAAACATAAGATAAATCCATAGGTGGTTCATACTTGATCTAATGTAATTTTACACATCTACATGTAAAAGTTAAGTATGAGCAGATGATATCAATGACTTCGGCCTGACTCTGTTGTGAAAATTATTATCGTTTGCTTTTTCTTTGTTTTCACTTTTATATTTTCAAAAATAACTTCTTTTCTTAAATAATACGTTTAACAAATTACAATTTCAAGTACTTTGATAATGGGAAGCAAACCCAGAATGTTTGATTATATCACGTGGAGGATCTGTGTTTTGCTGACTGACTTTTATTTTCAAATAACTTCGAAAAAATGTTTTACATATTAATTACATATTATTACATATTACATATTAACTGATTTGGAAACAAATTTTAATCTAAAGATGTGGTTGCGTTCGTGTTATACTTTTCATTGCATAGAAGTGCTGTCGATTTTGTTTCTGGTTCTGTTGTATAGTCCAGTTCTTTTGGTATCGTCTGTATCTTTGCCGTTGATTTTTGTGACGTCGTTTTTAAACTTGCTTCATCCGTTGTTTCTTTTGTAAAAATAGGTTGGGTGCTCGGAGCCATAGTTGGGATTTTGCATGCTGGACAATTTTCAGTCGGAGACACTTCGAATACTGTTGAATAAAATATTACCTCATAACACATAGCTTAGACTGCGCGCGAGTGTGTAGCGTGTTTGTGAGTTGACTACATTTTCATATTTAGGCAAAAATTTCGGCTAGAAAGCAAAAATTATGTTCAGAAATTTTTGATGTTCAAAAAAAAAAAAAAAAAAAATCCAATGCGTGATACAGCTAAAGCTTTTTCTTATCAAAATTTATTTTTGCCCAGTTCCGATTACAAAAAAAAATGTGGAAACTATTTTTACCAAGCATGTGTCACTGATGGATCGCGTCGATGAGACGCGGTTCATTTGTGGTTAATACTTGAGAAAATTGATTACTGAACAAAACATATCTCGGCATAATTTTTTTGTTGATTCTTCTTCCCCTTTTGGTAAGAATATGATATTATTTACCTTTCAGAATCTTTTTCAAAGCTAAATTGAAGTCCACAAAAGCTTTGTTACGTAGAAATTCCTGTAGTAATGCAATATAGAAAATTAAAATATTCGTGTTATTTTCTAGTAACAAATATCACCAACTGCAGTGGTAATGAGACCCTAGTTTCTTCTTATGCTAGATAAAGTCGAACTAATTTTTCCACAAAACTAAAGGCAAAAAGTAATTAGATTGTTATCTATTGAATATACTGATACGTAAAACTTCACAAAGAAAATTTGATTTTTAAGTTTAAAAAATTGAATCTAATGTGATTGGAACTAAGAGAAAGTGTTTGGGAATTGAACTCTGTAGTCTAGGTAAACGTGGTACTATTACCTAAAATATCAACACTACGCTGCAATTTCACACATTCTTTAACTTACTAGGTATTTGTGTGAAGTTAGTGGTTTTACTCCCATTATTAATTTTTGTAAGTTTTTTCTTTTCCGTAGTCGTTAGTTGGTTTGCACTCGCTTGTTGCCTCATATTTTCATTAATTAGAGCAAATTTCCAAAAAGTACGAGCAGTTTACAAAATATTTAAATCGGGTTTCCGCAAACTGATTTTGCCTAACTGTATAAAAACAGTCTGTGACCAAAAATCAACAAAATTACAAAAAATAATTTGTACCGGTGTGTGTCCTTTACATCCTAGTACTGGTAGAATTTGTCGCCATGTTGTTTTAACAAATACCTCGCCAAGACAAACAACTGGAAGATAGCAATGTCTTCTGATGCCTAAAATAATCGATAGGACAAAAATTATGTTTCAAAAATTCTGTAATGATTGTTGAAATGCACGTCTGTTTTCAATAAGAAATTTGATTTTATCAAGTATAAGCCACAGATCGACCGCGCCTAGACGCCATCGAAATTCCATACTGCCTTCCCACATTTTGCCGACACTAGATAGATAACTTTAATATTTTGTTCAGTTTTGGCACCTTTATGGCGCTGCTTTCAGCCTTGCGTGGAGCAAACTTTTGTAATGGAAAAGAGCAAGAGTCGGTGATGCCTCAACGTGTTTCAAGGTGCTATTTATGCGTCGTAAGATGCCCAGGGTATAAAAGTAAACACTCACTGCAGTTCACTATAGAGAGGTTTGAATATGTTTGCCACTCAGATGCACTACGGATCTCTTCGAAAAATAGATAATTAGTTGGTTGATCAGGCATTATACTTGCGACCTTGCTTGGATTGATTGAATTTATATATATATCAGAAGTAAGAACAGCTGTTACAAACTGCGGTGAGAAAGGTAATTATATTTATTTATACTGTTTTCAATAATCATAGTTCGAGCGATTATTTCTGGTAAACCCAAAATCAAAACATACCTTTTGGATCAGTTATCAATTTTGTTGCTTTTAATTCCTCAATAATTCCTTGAGATGATTCGTTTGAACGTTTTCTAAGAAATATGGTCAATTCTAAAAAGTAAACAAAATATTGTAGGTAAAAACTGATATATTGATAAACATATAACTGGGCAGAACTGAATCATTTGTAATTCATATTAGCTTCCACAAACCTAATAACGTTTCATTTTCAATTAAAATGTGATCCAAAATCAAAATTTTTTATTCTTACAAAAAAATACAAACGATTTTGAACGAATTTGACCAAAGCCGATTGCATTTTATAGTTAACAATAGACAATTTCACCCCATTTAGCATGTTCTTGTTTCTTTTGCCCTTTCGCGATTGATCCGAATAATCTGTACATCGAATCGAATTGCCCGGCACTGGATATAACATAGATGTTGTGGATTAAAACTATATTCAAAAATGCAGTTTGGATTAACTTAGTTTTGTCAGAATTTTTGCAAATTTTGCCATCGCGCCCGTTGTAAATAAAATTTTAATAAAAAATATCGCAGTTAAAGTTTCTTGATCCGCGTATTTATGCATTATATATTTTTTTTGAAATGCTGATTGCCCTTTTTTCGATGCTCGACACGACGTAAAATTATTAGCGAAATCGATTAATATTTCAACTGACAAGGATTGTTAAAATATTAAAACGACAACGATTAGAATTTAATGATAATGATAAATTGGAATGCAATCCAGTTATGATACTTTATAAAAAAAATATGTAGAAATGTTGAAAACGACATTTCTTACCCGCGGTAGCATGTTGAATTGAACTTTGGAAAATTTCAGCAATCTTTTTCGTCAGTTCTTCTTGATCCTGGTTCAAAAAACAACAAATATAGGAAGGAAATGGAACAGCCAACTTAAAAATGTTGGCAAAACAGTATTGTGACGTCACGAAACGTATATTTCTTGAGTACTATTTTTTGTTTTTAATGCGTGTCGTGATGCACGACTTTCGCACACGAGCATCATATTTCTTGATCCTACTTTTGTTTTAAAAAAGAGACTAAATAGAAAAGAAAAACTATTAAATTATTTTTTTGATAGATCATACCATATCCTCGACCTAAACCAAGGTTAGAGGCAGTACCCAGGAGTTATTGACTATAGTCTACCAAAACCTAAAAGTATACTTAGAATGAAACTATAATGCAATAGGACCACCAGCGAAAATCACTGTATTGCATGTACGAATCTTTATAGTTACCAGAAAGGTATCTACGGTTGAGGAGTCCCATTAGTGTCTCATAATTAAAGAACTTATTTTTACTGACCAAGATAGAAAGCTCATTTAATATATTTATCTAAATTTTTACCTCCTCACTTTCTGAACAAGTATTAAAGGGTCGAATCTGCATCCAAGTTGGAAAGGTTTTGTTGTCAGAATCAGAACATAGGACAGGACCAAAACATTTGTTTTCTTCTAAAAATATATAAGAAATAATGAAAGCAAGCAGGACTTAGTTGTAAATAAATATTTGGGAAAGTAGAGTTTTATGTAAATTACTCAGATATGATAATAATACGTTAATTTGGATTTAGGGAAATTTTGAATTAACCCAGTTATGGAACAACATGGCGATAGAATGTTGTATGACATTATTTTTATATAAGATAAAATTGAAACTTTTTTCAAACATAATTAAATGTATTATTCAAAAAAGAAAAATATTCTCTCATGAGCTTTTATAATATTGGAATATTTGATCTGATATTTTTTTAATATCAGTGGGTGAGAAGCATACAGACATATGTCCAAAAATGCCAAAACCAGTTTTATTATTTTTTTCACAATTATTTTTATTTATATCCTGGGTCAAAATTTTGCCTCGTTGTAACCTCCCTTGTAAGAGTCACCTATTTTTATTAATGATTTCTTACCATTTTTGTTAGATTTGTTCATCTCCATCACATCTATTGTTGCATTGTTTGCCGAATTTTCTTTATCACATGAACATATATTTTCGAGTCCTGAGAAAAAATATGTACATACAAACTTTTTTACTAACATTAATTCAACTTTTTATAAATGAAGAAACGAATAAGCTTTTGAACAATATTAAGTTACGACGCTGATGCGGTTGAACAAACCTCAAACAGATTTAGAGGCATACTATAGCTATAGTGAATTCAGAAACGCATTTTTCCGTTTTTATGGAGAAATACAATTGCGACACTCGGAAGAACGATAATTCGGTACATTATGCATCTACATGCGAAGTATTTTAGTATTAAAATTGCGTAAAAATTATCATTATATTCATTTTCATACTTACCTTTAAGAAATTGATGAATAGAATTGTTGAAATTGTTTTCAAGTTCTTCCATTTCATTGTTCGCTTTTTCCTGAATACAATGAAATTATGATTGGGAAATGATTGAACAACATTCCTTTCAAATTAGTAAATAATTGTCAACAGTTTAGAAGATCACAAGTTTGTGAAAATATCACAGAGAAATTTGCATGAAAATATATGTACCAAATCGACATACTGACAACTGTTTTGTCAATTTAAAGCTGGTCGTGGTGACTGGCTTTATTTTTACCTGGTTTCATGAAAAATTTGTTAAATTATTGAATCTTGTTTTATTGGTTCGTTCGTCACTTCATCCGCGACTTCAGAACCACCCATCACCACCCGAATGATAAAGTATTTTGGACAACAAAGCTTCTAGTATTACTAAATTTTATTCTTTTTAAACAGGGACCATAAATAGAACGCGCTTATTATGATGTGACTCGTCTGTGGCTCATACCAACAGAGTAAGCATGAGAAAAAGTTTTGTAACTGGTTTAGTGAGTAATTTCTGCGCATGAAAGCGCAAACGCTGCAATCAGTTTCTTATGAAATAGAGAGAGAGAAAAACTTATACTCGACCAAACATGATTGAGATATGAATACTTTATTCTGTTCATGTTAGATCCCTTGTATAGATATAGTTATGGGCCTTGTATGAGCCGGCTTTAAAATAGTCCTAACATCTGTAAAAAGCCACTGCCCAGGGCAGATGCACTCTCTGCTCACTGGTTCAGTTCCAATGGGATGTTTTTCGCCTATTGTGAAGTTGGTGGTAATACATCTTTTAGTGTCTCGTTGCTGCTACGCTTGTAAATTTCAATAAAATGAAAACTAATGAAATTGAAATCAATCGAGCATGATCATAAAAATATTCCTCACCGAATATTTTCCGTCGCATTGGGAAGCTGGATAAGTTTGAATCCATTCTGGGTTGTATTTCTCTCCAACCATACATGCAGCTTGTGAGAAGCATTTTTTGTAATCATTTTCTAAAATAAGAATTTAAATTGTTAGTTAATACTAAATTTTCTAAGAATGTGACCATGTAAGAAACACATAAATGCTAAATAACAGAAAAACAATTTGATTTTAATATTTATATTAATTTCCAGAAAAATATTTCAATCAGTGTAGGGCAACTGTTAAAAAAATAATATCTTGTTTATTAAAAATCACCTATATAGCTCACTCAATACAGAATACTTTGAAGTTTGGTTATGGGTCGCTATATGTTTAGATCGTATTCTCGTTTTTTTCTCTCCAGACTTTATTCAATTTTCGTTTATGAAATAAAATATCCTGTTTCTATTATTTACAATGATGTAATGAGAATATAATTGTTGATTTATTTCAACAAATAAATGTAGCCGACATTTTCCTGTAACTCACAACCTAATGGTGGATTCAATTCCAACCTAGAGAAAATAGTTTTGTTAAAAATACAATCTCTTTTCAACACTGTTAAAATCACACACGTCTTATTTCAAAAAATAAATAAATAAAAAAAAACTCAATTAAAATTTTTTAACAATGAAATTTGGAAAATTAAACCGTGAAATAGAATTTTACGTTTCAGGTTATTAAATATTCACCAATGAAATGTTTTGTCAGAAAAAATATCTAATACACAATGTATAATAAATTATTGGATTTCGATTAATTTAGGCCGAATTGAAACTATTGTGACAAAGTTTAATAATCCGGTTTATCCATGATTGTTTATCCATGATCCCTATCCATATTTTACGTTATATCAATTGATTGAACAGAAACTTACCAGAAAATACTTTATCCCATTGAAAAATAAAAAGTAAGAAGATTATAAACGTCATAAACGACATATTCGCCGCCTTTTGAGGCAGAAATACTTCTTTCGTTCAATTTGACTTTCTCGTTTGTTTACTTAAATATTAGGTATCAACCTTTAATATATAGTAAAGCATGACATTAAATCAGGAAACAATTACATATAAATGTTGAAAAACGTTCAATCAGAAAAAGTTGGCACGGTATGTTTTGTAAAGTATGTCCCACTGATGTATCAGGCACAGGCGTACAGTCATCAGTGACTCAAGGTTGATCAGGAAAAAAATCAGTTCGGGAGGGCATCTAACTCGTTTCCAAATTCGTGCAATAATAAATCGACGAGAGAACAGCTGAATACAAACCTTTGTGATAACATTATCTATACAAAGTCAATAGACGCCTATAAAAGTCCAATACCTATTCGACTCATTTTTATGAACAGTCATTATTGACAAAAAATCCTTATAATGAGTTTTTCGCATTTCACATTTTACTAGATTAAGCTTCTCTTCAAGTATTAACTAACTATATTATGTTTGTCTCTACCAAATTTTATTTGAATTTTCACTCGAAATTATAGAATATGCAGTAAAGAATGTGAAATTGCTATATAAAGTAGGATGTATGATTCGAAATAAGCTTTTTCAGACAATCTTCATCTTGTTAAAATTTTAATAAAACGAAATACAGCTTTGAAACATTTTTTATTTGTGAATACCTTTTGACACGTAAATTCAACAAATTTTTCATTGAATATATATGGATCACATAATGCATTTCACGTAACAACGTAGATTTGAACAAAATCTGTTTTTACTAATGCGCAAGTGCATCAAATTATTAGTTTTTCACTGATGCAGCTCATCAACAGCTCGTGTTAAAAAAAACAAATATCTGACTCAGAATTATGATGTTCAAAGTCTTGCAAAATTTATATTTTATACAACATGAAAAATACCTGAAAAAGATGAACAGATCTTTCGACATACGGAAAGATTTTTCCTACGTGTCAAAGGTTGTTGATTCCTCACTGAGGGCTTACTTAAGGCTTCTGTTTATCAGCACTAGTGTTCGCAATTCCAGGTAAAAGTATCGATTTCACCTAGTGTACTTATTTTACCGAGTTTGTTTCATAATTACTTATACCTAGTTTCACCTATATCACCTAGTTTAACTTTTTCGAGTTTTCTGTTTGCAGTTTTACTTATTCAATTTACTGGGCCAAATAGGTGAGATTATCGAATTTTTGCTACGTGAAAAATTAACTAGGTACGCAGTTAAAAAAGTAGGTCTAGTATGAAAAACTTCGAATATCAATCTTCAAATCAATTAAATTATCTTGCATCCGGCGAAACGACGAGTACGTAGTTTGAATAATTTTAAATCTAGGCACTATCTAGTTTGAAAAAGGAAGCTAGGTTATCTAGTAATACTTCGTCTAGTTTTCTGACAATATTTTATACTCCACCTAGTTTAACTAAAACCTAGGTTGCCATCACTAATCTGCACCATCGTTAATGCCCATTTGTTTTCTCATTTAGCATCTGATCCTTTAAAAATATCTTCTATCTAATAGCATAGCATTGGTTCATTTAGTTTTTTTCTGTCTATTTTCTTTATTATTGTTATAAATACAACGTCTATCATACAGCCACAAATAGATTGGTATAGTGTGTCTAATATTCATGAACACTATGTATATTGAAGTTATTCCTGATATAATATAGACTGGATACTAATCTGCTCCTCATTTTAAAAGTATTCAAAAATGGTTTAGCTTGTCATGTAGGCATATGCATCTGTTCGAACTTTATTCAATTTATTCTTTATAGTCATACCAGGAAGTCAAAACTACAAACCTATTCATCATTCCTATCAGGCGATAGAATTGGAAAATATTCATCTAATTTTATTAATATTTTACGTTATTATTTCATATGTTGTCCTACCTATAGGCGCGAAACCATTCCGTATCCCAATTTCCATTCTTCCGTGCAACTGTTGACGCACTGCAAAACTCAAAATATCTTGCATTTTCTAAAAAGGTTTATTGTTGGAACGAATTGTTAGGATATAATGCATTTCATTTTGTAAAGCGTGAGCCACAGATGGACCGCGTTTTGGCGGCGTAATCCATCAGTGGCTCATACATAACTTAACTTGTTTAGTCAGATGATTTATGATATTATTAATCGTTTTACAAATTCAAACAGCGTTTCTGGTATGTTGTGACAGAAAGCCTAATATTACACATGAATGGACAAAGTATAAAACTAAATTTATCATTGAACATCTCTTTGTTTGTTACCGTCGCTTTTCCAACCTGTTCTGCCTTCGTGTGATATGAGGACGGAGAACATAATCTTTTGAAATTGAAATCGCATATAATATTATTTATACAAACACAATATATAGACGGAGCATATTCGTTTAATGTCAGTGTGACTAACTATTTGTTTTAACTTTTAACCTAAAATGGGTCATTATGTTAAATAGATAACGTTCTGTTTTAGTATCTCAAACTGGATACGTTTTATTTATCATAGTCATACGAGGAAGTCAAAATGACCTCTTCAGTAATTATATCAGGCGTTAGAATTGTTTATTATTTATGGGATCTTTATTATTATAGCACAATAATCTAGTGTTATGGTCCATATGCGGAAACACATTGGTATCGTTGTGTCCGTTTGTCCGATTGTTCATGAAATTACAAAATTTCGGATTTTTCAAATAATTGTGAAACGTAAATTGTAAATTGTAAAATGCATATTTTAAATGTTCAAATGCAATTGTCATTTTTAAAATCTGAATCTAAAATATATTTTACGTGTCATAGGAATCTATTAAAACGAAATAAAGAAATGATTGATGGTATTACCATCGCCAAGGACGAATGCAACTCACTACAATTTAGTATGTCGGTTCAGTTCTTTTTGAGATGTTTTCTGCTCCGAGCGCAATTGCTCTTACTATATCTTGTAATATTGTCTCTCTCAACTACTTTGCTAAATCAGAAATTAGATTTTATGAAGCATGAGCCACAGATGGACCAAGCGGAACTTTTTGTATTGACTTCACTGGCAACATAATATTACTAATACTTCATATATTGTCAGTTTTGAAGATTTGTCTTTCCTTGGTCAGAGAATACGTTTACTGAAGTGAATCATTATATTTGTATTAAATGATTGCACGAATTCCAGTCTGATATACAATCGCTCTTCATATAGAGCTTAGTCTATATTATGTGCTCGAAGGGTGTTGCATGGGTTGCATGCCGAAGCGCAAATCCGAGATTTTCAACCTTGGGATGCCAACATGATGACCACTAGATAATCGCGCCCTAACTTTTTCGATCAACATCAACGGCGCGGTCTATCTGTGACTCATATTTAACGCATGACCTATCGTTTATAATTTGCTGAATAGGTATAGCTATAGTTTAAACCATATCTAAAATTCATTTTAGACATATAATAATGTTTGTTCATTTTAGCTAAACGTAATTGCAGACATCATGATTTTGCGGCAAAATGGATTAGTTTAGAAAATATCCAAGAAAATGAATATAAATTCAGAATACTAGAAAACTTATTATATTCAAACAATGACATCTCTAGAGTAACAAGTTCTATTCTGTTCCAAAAAAATTTTGACTAAAATGATTTCAAATAATAAACTTACTCGACAAAACAGCATAAAAGGATACAACGAATATAATTTAATGTTGCTTTTCTCTTATATGATATTTAATTTTTATTAGGCGGTTTTTTTCATACATTATACATAGACATTAATTTTGTCAAATTTGGTTTTTCTCACCTCAGCAATGTTTCAAATATTATGAATATTTTACCGTTTTATGCAATAATGAAGACTCTCAATCAATCGCAGCACAAGGCTCTCTTTTACAACTTAAAATACTGGTTATCCATATCTAAAGCCAGGGGCATCAGATTGAATATTCGAATCGCAGCGGTTAAAAATTGAGTCCGTTTGTTGCCAAAAAGGCAAGGTTTTTATCTTTTATTATTATATAATTCTAGTAATCATAGTGAGTAGTATCTTATCACCATAGCACTTAATACATGTGTGCAATGCGCATAGTATACGAATCGAATAACGGTCATTAGGGCTTTTTTCTTTGAATACGAAGCACCAATCCTACCGGAAACGTTTGTCTAAAATCTTAATATATTTTGGTGAGTATGGGTTAGTGATGGAACACGCCGCCAAGGTGCGATTTATCTGTAGATCATACTTAGTTATCGTGTCAATTGAAAATAGATTGTCTCCAAGTCTGTTTATGTTAAAATTAGTAATTCGTATTTAGTCACATTTGAATTGTAAATTCGGTTTTGCTCCCACCTACAGTTGAGCGAGGGACAGGTTTCATGTTGTTGGGCCGGTTGGTCTCATGCACCCAAGTTTACATTCTTGACTTGAGTCATATAAGTGTGAATTATTTGCCTGGATTTATCAGTGGTCGAAACCTAGATCTTGATAATGTGATGCCAACATCGTAACCACTGAACAACCATTTGTTTGCAGCAGTGACACATTTTCACTCGAGGAATAGACATTTTGTTAGAAACTGGCCATAATCATAATCTGTCTCGAAGTCTTTCTCTCATTCTTTTTCATCATCAAACTCAGGATCGAAGTCTTTTCCATGTTTGTAAGCTTCAAAAGAATCGAATCCATCGAATCTCGTGCAGTCTACAGATTTTAAAATTTTATTATAGTATAGTTTTGACAGTACTAGATAAAATAATACTAGTCTACCTATATAGTATACTTGTTTTACGGAGCATATGTTTAAGTTTTACATAGTCAATCACCTAGGTACAATAAATAAAGTTAACTATTTTTGGAGCATGTGGTACCCGGTTAACAAAATAGGTATCTATAAAAACGCATAAGTGAACCTTATATTCATTATAAAAGCTTTTCAAATAGAATTTTCAAATTCATTAAAAATGCTTTAGATACAGCTGGAGTACAAACACCTAATTTATCTTTTTAATGATCAAGAATATTTATTGACTGCTGGTTTTAAATGTGAAGCTAGGCTACCTGATAATGTTTCACGTATTTTTTTTAAAATTCGTTTTACTTTTGCTCGCGCTTGGGAATAAATTATATATTGATATATACGGTGGGATTTTAATTTATGATGATAGTAACATGTATAATCTTACTGACTGTTAGCTTGGCTGTGGTTTTTATTTAACAATAATAGGTGAGTATGCCACATATATTTATCAATATCATATCGTTATATTTTATGGAGATATGGTAAGGAAATAGATATCAGATGTCTGCATCGTTGAAATTGTGAATCGAGTCATATTTCTATCAACTATTGTGTCTGAACTAACTTCAATATTATTTCCTGAAACTTTCTCCCTATAGGGTGAGCTTATCCGGTTATCTGAATCAGTAAATCTTTTGCAATGTTCCTAGGTGTATACGTACTGCTAACTTTCCAATGCGGCAAACATGAGTTTAAGTCCTACAATGAATAGTCACTGAATTGCCAGCCGTTGCAGGCGTGCTCTTTGATGTCGCGATCTATCAGTCATCCATTCTTAACAAAATAGATTTGAAAAAAACTTTTTTAACCGTTTGTAACTTATGCTGCTCACTTTTATTTGTCTCACGCGGACCTTTTCACGACCTTTTTTCAGTGAGTGATACGAAATGGAGAAAATGAATCAATAAATTATTTGTCCAAGGCAGTTATCACTCATTACTATAACGGAACAGTTATTTTTTTGATGTCCCTTTCAATAAAATCCTAAAATGACTATATGACATTTTCACATCAACAACTGATATTTTCAACATAAATGTGTAGACGTGTGTTATACTCTGATCCAGAGTTTAGGAGACTCGAAGTAATGATTCGACTCGAATCACGTTTTCATTAACTTCGCTTTACTCCAGTCATTCTAACAAGATACCACGACTAGACAAAATGCTGGTGCGTCCTGGCCAGGGACTTATCATACTTATCATAAGAATTTATCATTTCACCATTTTAAAAATTACTGCCGTTGCCTTTCTTTTTATAACTCATCCTTTCAGAAGGATATGTGGAGCTAGTGTCGTAGACCTAATAATGATGATTTTAAGTGGGTACATATAGATGTGGCAAATTAATCTGTCATAGCTGATTAATAGATGAAATGACTTGCGACTTGAAATGACTTACGACTTGAAAGTACAGTAATGATTGACTCGAAATGACTTGCAACTTGAAAGTACAAGGATTCGGGACTTTAAATTATAACTTGGGTAAATCTTCAACTTGACTTGTGTGTTCTTCGACTTCTTTGAGATTTGAAGTACAGGTTTTATAAGCTGATTGAAATATTTCCCTGACTATCTTTATCATTCAATGAGAAACATTTTTAAACCAACTCTTGCACTTTTTCGAGGAAAAATCGTTCTATTTTTACCGTATTTGCAGGAAATTATATTTTAACACTATCATTTAGTTGTGTCAGTTTTTAATCATTTTATTGGTAAAGCAAAGGAAATAAAACTTTTCTGTAAAAGTATTTGGTGTATTGCCTACCGTTCTGTGAACCAATTTCATATTTTAAATGAACAGACACATAATAAAGAAACGATTATATTTCATCTCGTTGTTGAAAAAATGTTTTGAAGTGCATAAATTATTATTTTTATATCTGATGTGAAGTGAAAATATCTCCTTCATAACTGAACAGCTAAAGTAGAGTGAAGAGGAGTTAGTGTTATCTGCTTTGGACAATGGTGGACCCAATTCCATTTTGGATACAGCGGAACAATTTTTGTATTCGTACATATATATGGTCTGTTATGAGTGATTTGGGCTGACAAATTGAACTGTTCGACTCACGAATCAATGCCAATTTTGTCAAATTGAAAAAGCAAGAATTCAATTTTTGTCGAAATGAGGAAGGTTGTAGGAGTAGCTGAGAATGGTCGTAGTTCTACATCACGAATCACAAAATTAGCTCGAAATTAGAACAATTAAGGTGAAAAAGTATGATGATAAAAAGTTTGGGGAATATATCAACTGTAACAAAAGTGCAGTAAAATTACCTCTCCTTTGTATTATTTCAATTCGATGATATTAAAATCAAGCTATAAAATCAACTTTGTTTACCAATTTTACGTGGGCTGTTGATGAAACGCTTCGCCAAGGTGCATTCATCAACATCCCGTATTTGGCTTTTATGTCATCAACAAGATGCTTTTAAATGAAATTAATTTTTGAATTGAACAGTAAATTTACTGCACATTTGTCACAGTGTAGAATACCCACTTTTTAATTTATCAATACAAGGAAAAACTGCATGATCTCAAGTTTTATTGAAATAAAAAAATCAAGAAAATGAAAGGATTATTTATGATGAAAGGATTATTTACTCCAACAATTAAAAAATTTTATCGGAGAAACCTATCGTCTCATAAGTGAATGCAATTACGCGAAGGTAAAACAAAAGCCTAAAATTTTATTAGCTAAATGTTTACGAATACCCTCGGCCAACTGGGTTCAAACTTTAGAATATGGAAAAATCAAATTCAAAGCATCATAAAACTCGACCCAATTCGATCAATAGTAGTATTCTATTCTCTTTGGGAATCACCAAGATCTCAAATACTAATATACAAAACTTCTACCTTAATCAGCTGGCTCAGTGGGTTAAAGTACAGTTGTATTGATCAGGAAGTCGATGCCTCGATGCATAAACATCACCATCGAGAACGCCTTTCAGCAAGTCACTTCTCAATAAAGTGAAAAAAACATATAACAAACCTCCATTGTTTTATTTCTAACGGTTGTTTGATTTAAAGCTTGATGGAGAGACCAAAACAAAGAAATAAAAGAAAATTATATTTGGAAGAATGTGACAGACTTTATTTGTTCTTAAAACATTATAGGAATGATATTCAAAGTGCAAAAAAATACGAGAATACATCTTTTTCTATAAACTTTGCATTTTGTCAAGTATGAATCACGTATAGACCCGTTTGTTATTTTTAAACCTTGTTTGGTTCTACATTTGCAAATTATTTAGTGTTTTATCTTTATATTTTCTGGTTCTAGAGTTGTTTGTTCTTTGTCTGACTAATAGAAATTTTAATATCAGAAAATTATTTAGAATATACAAAAATTTCCTTTCATGCGAGGCTGTAGCAACACCTAAACCCAATGAGAAGTATTATTTTGTCAAGAACGAGTTACAGTTGGAACGTGCCTTGACGGTGCGATCCACCAGTGACTCAAGCTTAACAAAACAATTTGGGACATAACATTTCTGACCGGGGAGAGGAATAGGGCTGGGCAATTTGAGTTGGTGATTCGGATCAATTCGAAACGAAGAATATTCGAATCAATCACCAATCGTTCATAGAACCAAAAACTTGAAGTTTTCAATTTTACCGACAGAATGCAATAGATTTTGGTCAAATAGGGCCAAAATCAATTCTATTTTTTAATTGAAATACGAAAGTTTTGAAAATACATGGTCTTTAAGTTTTCTTTTATCAATATTAGCAATTCGTAACTATAAACTTTTTGATTTTTATAATAAAGATGAGTTGAATTAGCAAAAATTGAATTATTGTTATGTACATGTAATTAATGATTCGATCCGATTTGAAAAAATATACGAATCAGATTCGAATTCCAAATGATTCGATTTTTCCCATCTCTAAAAAGGAATAACGGACATATTTTTGGAGCTACTTGCATGATATTTTGCTGCTTGGGAAAAGGGAAATATTTTGGGAAATATTTTAGAAAAAACGTAGAACTTCATCGTATGTTAGAACTTTGTTTATTGCGAATTTCTACTTTTAATCCTTAAAATTAACTCAAATGATCCGAAGAATGGTTTTAAATTTGTGTTTTCTGAATTATCGATCATCAGCTTAAGTATTGTTTTTTTCACAAAGACCTCCGTGAGCTTTCGCTTGTGGAGATTGATTCATGACGCCAAAGTTTGGATCATTATATAGTATTGTCAAGTGAGTAAAACTAGATGTTGTTTTAGGATATCCTGGATACCACCAACTTCCAGACGTTGCTTCTTCGTCAGAAAGAAAATACGTCTTTGGGTTCTGTGAAAATGATATAAAATAATAAATAATATGATTATCACAGATAATGTATATGCATCGCCAATAAAATTATTTATGAATATCTTAGGGATTCAATATATATAGCATTGTTTAGGATATTCATAATTAATTTTGAATGCGATGTCTATAATATTAGCATCATTAATAGTGCAAAACCATTGGCAATTTCTGAGCATTTTTTTAACAAGAAAAACAATAAAAAGAAAATGGTGAACTGCGATGGTTGAACTTGTCCACAGATTATTCCTCCGGCCCGAAACAACAGGAAGTAAAATTCCCTAAAAAAGTCATCTGTCGTCCATGTTTGCTAAATTCATATGTTGCGCAAACTTCTGATGATATTTCTTGTTTACGATTGTAATTTTAAAAAATTGCGAAGATTTCACACTCATCTGATGTGGATAAAATAATCATAGAATGTGGGCAGTGCTAAGACAGTGGCTAACCAAAAAAACAAAAAGCACTAAAAATATATTTCACAATGATTTTTGAATTCCAGAAGATGACGGTTCTCAAACACGTTCAACGCCAAGGACTTTTGCCAGTAGGCAAGAGAAAGCTACGTCTGAGACTAAGTCTTAAATGAAAATCCAGAAAAGTAAAAATATAACAACTTTAACCACATGTAGAACGTAAAGTCTATAAATGCGTAGAAGTAATACAATGTGTATATATCATCTGCTTTGTTCCTACCTGGGTTCAGTGTTGTCCAATTTTCATTTTACTCCAAATCCAACGGTGCATTTGGAAGTAAAAGCGCTAATTTAAGATTAGAAAACATATATTGAAAGGTGTTTGAAACATTTACCTTGCATTAAGAAGCAAGATAAAACTCTAACCAGATTAAATTGTAAACACACCTAAAGACATGTTTCGAATAAAGTTCATCATTTCATTTCAATATAACATATTATATCATATTAAAATAAATAAACAAGTTTCAAACCTCTGGGTTGAAAGTCATTCCAATCCATACTCTAAATTCTGTTCCCTTGTCGTGTGGATACTTATTTTTCATTAAATATTCTTTAATAAAATCAAAATAATATTGATCATAAATATTTGCAAGATTCCAATCAGATCCAATATCTTTGCACATTTGTTTTGCATCTTCATAATTCTTATTTTTATATACAGAATATGTTACGTTGAAACATTTTCCTCCAAGGCACCCTTCGCCGTCTGAAAAACAATGATAATGACAAAATTTCCATTGCGCATTCTGAGATATAAAAATTCACCATTCAGTTATTTCATTTAATCAAGCAATAGCCATAGATGACCGGTACATGAACGACACATTTTTTTTTTGCGAAACTTTTTCTTATCAAATTTCTTTTTTTAAAAAGTGAGCATCATCTGTTGCTCATTATTGCTGTATTGTCGTTGTAACTCACAATAACCACATTGCGTTTTCTAGCGCATGAGCCACAGATGGACCGCGCCTCGTCGGCGCGATCCAACTGTGGCGCATACTTGACAAGGCACTCGCAAATTTCTAAAACAGCCGAGAATTCATCTTATTGTCGACTGCAATACTAGTGTTCGTACATGAAGAACAGACATTTTGAAAAACAAATATTGAGAACTTCTGATAACGCTCATAGTAATGACTGTCAGAAAAAAAGGCGGATGTTCTATAGTATTCACAATAAACCGATCAAAATAAGATAAATCGGAATGGCATTTATTTAACAGTAGACATCGGGGACGGCAGAAGATCACCGACATTGCGACTCCGATATGCGCCGAAGACGCGAAAAAATAATAGGTTGGAGGTGAAAAGGGAGAAAATTTATCGAGAAAATTTATGTTAATGATATATCATATATGATTTGATCGTAAAAGGCCGGAAAAAGGAATATGGTGTCGGGCAAAATATTTACTATTTACGTTTTGGTAATACGATAATAATAAAATACGATTTTGGTAATATATTTGTGTTGGTATATGGACCTCATCTTATTATTTTCGCAAAATTTGAATTTTATTTTCGTGGAATTGTGTTGCTTGCAAATTGCTTTCTTACAAATTATTTTAACGATTATCAACCTTATGAAAAAGATGCTACTTTTATTTTTTGACTTTGAATCAATCTTTGTTTATTATTTGAACCAAATTATGAACTAAATTCGATCAATTATGGGCTACTGATATAACAGACCGCTCAAGGCAAGATGCACCAAAATGTCTCATTTGTCATTCAAATTTTATGAATATGCAGGCACACCAAATGTTGATAAGTACGCTGGATATTTTTAATGGGCGCTTCCTCCCCAATCAGGAATTTTGTTTTGCTAAACCTGTGCCACAGATGAACCGTGTCTAAGCGGTAAGTTCTATCGGTAACGCATACTTAACAAAACTGTTCATTTCCAGTAATTGCATATTTCCAAAATTAAAAACGGCTTCGTTGATGATATAAATGCCAAGTATACGCCGTTGATTAAATTACTTACAAAGATTGGCAATTTCACTGCAATTTTGTTACAGTGTACCGTTCTAACCTGGTGTGGAAGGCGTTGAGTATTTTTCATCGCATGGTAAAGGTGTAGTCGTTTGAGTAAGTTCTGCTGTAGTTGTTGGGATTGGTGTTGTAGTGGTTTCTTCTACTGTGGTTTGCTCTATAGAAAAATCATAAACATTATTGTGTTAATATGAAATATTTGCCACTCGCAACTACTAAATACAATCGGATGGTAATTAAAGTGAAGAAGCCTCAGTAGCAATATCTGGAATATAATTTCGAAAAAAAAAATTTCTTGTTGAGGGGCGATTTGTTTGGGCCACTGACATGACGACATAATGTAACCAGATACCTAGTTGTAAAATAAGTTAAGTAACTCTATTTTGTCTAAACGATAAATTAGGTAAAAGTATATTTAAAATAAATGGTAAACTAAGGATACTAGGTAATTTTACTTAAACTTGCTAACACTATGGTTCACAACTATTCTAATTTTTTCAACTTGGAATGATGCTACTGGGTAAACTCGGAAGTATTCGTTATTTAAATTAGTTGGTTTCTTTGAGTCGCTGCTTCAACATTTAGTTGATGTTTTTTTTTAAACCAAGTACTAGAGTAAGTACTGAGTAATTTTGTGTAATTCTTTACAGATTTGATATAACTATAGTTGTATTTACAGAGTTTCGATTTGAATTTGAACCTGGTAAATTTGCTAAGTGGGTTTAAGATAACTGAACTTGTTGTGACTACGCATATTAACTATAATTATTATTGTTCACAAATCTTTCATAAAAAATATTTGAATTGTTGAACTGCATTGTATTTCAATCATTAGATTTTGTTTACATTCAAGTACCTATTTTAAAGTGTTTCAATTTATAGTTGTTGATTTACTCACAATTGTAAGTGCACGCATCTATATTAAAATATTTATTATAAAATATAGAATTGTTGCTTGCAAACAGATTTCTATTATTATTCTAAATCTACCTAATTAAATGTCAAAACAAAAAATGATTTTACTTGTCGTTTTCTTTTCAGTTGTCGATGGTTGAGGGGTTGTTTTCTTTGCCATCTCTGTGTTAGGAGAGTTCGTGCTTGCTTGAGACAATGTGGTTGAAATGTGTATATCAGACGTCATACCTTGCAAAAATTGTCTGTATTAATATTTTAAATAACTTGTGCAAAATATTACGTGAATAAATTAGTCGAACATAATCATATATAGTGAATCGCTTCTGAACACAGATGCTTCGATGTAGTCGTCGATAGAAGGCAGGAACAAAAAAGGAATTGAAAAACCTACAAATTAAATGAAATTGATTAATGGACATAATGAAGCGCCTAATCAATAGTACGATAGCGTAGTAATTTTGAACGCACGAGCCATTGTGAAAAATAATGAACGATTTCCCACAAGGGCAGGAAGACGGAATTTTTATGGCAGCACATAAACAGCCACTGTGTCTACTAGGACAAATCCTTCTAGTAACGTCGATCGACAGGTTCTAAGATGCGATTTTGGTGATTTGAGATTATGTAAACGCCTCGTATCGGCGCACGTCATTGAAGCCTCAATCACCAGTACATGCCAAAAAACGACGCATTGCTCACCCTTTGTTGCCGCATTTATTAACGCTTGTAGATACAAGAAATTCGATTGCACCTCATCGATTTTCACCGGTCTGTAGCGGTGGTACAAGAATGATAATAATTTATTTAATAATGCTATCAAACATTCGCATACCATAACAGAGTGCCTCATTTGCCTCAACGTTATTTCTGTGCATTCATAAATTTTTTCATCATCCACCAAATGCTAATTAAATATCCATCCGCGCATTCTATCATTGAACTCAACAAAATCTTTCTTACTCAATACTTGAATATGTAGTTACTCAATGTTTAATTTGCATTAGGTGGGGAGGAAAAAAAATATGATTGCACTGATAGAATGTGATAAATGATTGAGGCAAATTAGAAACTATGATATGATATGCAAATGTTTAATAGCATTAGCACAACACCCGCACGTCGCTGATCTAATGAGGCGGTATTGAATGTCTTCTGTTTATATTATATTTATATTGTATTTATTATTTTTGAGGGGAGGGGGATTTTCTATTCTTCGTAAGCGTCTACGTATTGATATTTTCATGAAAACCAAAAACACGTTTCACTATTCTTCGTGGAATATCCGAGAGAAATTTATTTCGTAAAAAATGAGCGTCTGGGCGGAAATCGAAAATCGACTTTTCCTCTGTCGTTCGTAAAATATCTGTATTTAACTTCGGTATGTGATCAGGGCACACGTAGAATAACATGGACAAAATTGGATTTGTTAGTTCGAAAATCATTGAATGTTATGCTGGATGGATAGACTGGTGTATATGCTGAATGAATGACAACATCATTGAATACAACAGCAAAGCATTTCATGTCGTGTGAAAATCATTTTCTCTGAGGAAGGACTCAGCTGACGACCATTAAAATGACAAAGAGCTAGCTACATTACTTCTAAGACCATCAACTTACACCCTGTGATTGTGAATCGAATTGGCACTTGTTTCCTTCAACTTTAATTATTGAATGATTTAACATTTACTTTATGATATGTGTGGTATTACGACCATTAAATGTCAATCAGTCTTCTTTTGTATAATATATTCCAATAAGAAATTTATTCTAGTAAGCATGAGCCATATGCGAACCGCGCATCGTTGGTCCGATCATCAGGCTTAACAAAAACACGTGTGCAGAAAATATTACAGATCGCTGGGTGACAGTCCACAGGTTTGCAACTAAGGATTTCTGTGAAAAATACAAAATGACCCCCCCCCCCCTCCCCAAGGGTAAATTAGGGCGTCAATGACCTTCGCCGATACGAGGTGTTTCCATATTATCAAATTACCAAGTTCGTTTATCCGAACATGTCGATCGATGCTACGAGCAGGATTTGTCCTATAGTAAACACATATGTTTTATAATGCCGCCCATGGTTCGTAACTTGGCTTAAACATAGACTTGATTAAGTGATTTAGAATGAAAAATTGTTTCAGCTATTTTTTTACTTTGTGCGACTGTTCTAAAATAACATTGACGCGTTTTATTCTTTTTCAAATGCATTCACCCACAGCTGCAAGACAGCGGGCGGTGTCTTTGAGCAATGGAATATAAGCAAAAATTAACTACATAGAATTAGCGAATGATGTTTTTTTTATTGAATTTTTTAGCGAGAAAAAATAGCGTCGAAAGGGAAACAACTAACGTCCACTCAAAATGACAGAGAGCTACTATCACATGTAATAGCAGCAACATGGCTCCAAGTGAAATACATCCTGATTGGAACTGAAGTAAAATGCATTCTTGGTATCTACTCTGGATAATGGTAAAAACATTCTACCACGTTTGAGCTTCGCTTTGGTCGCCACATAAAACACACAGAAAATACGTTAGGGCGATTCTACAGTCTGTACCATTTATACGATATGAAGCCACGTTTTTCCGATTGGCATTATAAAGTTGAGTACAAGTATGGAAAGTACGATGCTATCTAACCGCACTCCCAATATTTCCCAAATTCTCATTAATATAATGAAAATTATGCCAATTTCAACCTCCTATACACCGTCAATCAACGTGATTTTTGAAAAAGAATGTACATTTGCTCGTACAATTTTTATTTTATTTTATTTTTTTAATTTTTAAAAAGTTCGCTCTGAGCAAGGCCGAAAACAAGGCCAAAGGGGAGCCAAATGAAGGTCACTTGAATGGCAAAGAGATACGACAATATGTAGTTCCAGCAACTGCACTCAGAACGAAAAAATTTCCCATACAAAACCAAAACACCACGTTAAAGTATAGTGATTTGATTCATTTTATTGTTAATAATTTATATTTAATATTGATATAATATTTAAAAAGTTTTAAAATAATTAAATACCTGTAGTTGCTAGATTTGGGGAAACGCAGTCAGCTGCTTCCCGTGCTAGATTTTCTTTCAAAAAAGTCTGCAATTCAACATTGTCTCGAATTTTCTCTGTACGAAATAAAAATAATATTAAAAAGTGAAATGGTGCTCTCGGAATTTTATCATTATTATAATAATATAATTTATGAGTGTGATCTATTTCTTATTTTATTTTACAAACAAAGCTGAACCGAACAATAACGTATTTATTTCCCCTTCATTGACAAAATAAATTGTACAATAGCTATGAAATGCTTTAGAACTTGGGAAATTCCTAAATTTTTAGCGAACTTTTGACGCACAATTGTTATTTCCGATATTTAACTACTTTCAAACCTTGTACAAATTCAATTTTAAAAAGAAAATGAGTCTCTGGTGGGAGTTGTAAGGTTTTTTCAGCTCCCCGTGTCGCCCAATATGACGTCATAATTTGATGAACAAAATTGGATCACTTTTTCCATTTTCTAAATGCGGCACTAAATAAGGAATTGTGTTTTTATTTTGCAAATGCCATCAAATTCAGGATGAATGAATGAACTGATGGTTTGGTATGAGAAAGTATAAGACCCACGGTCAGCCAATATTTAATCTAAAATTTTTTGCAGAAAAAACTCAAGATTTTTTTGCATCCGTACATTTATTCCGTTTCATGATTGAATAATTTCTTCAACTCGTAATTTGGTCCTAAGCAGAATAAATATCTAACATAAATAAAAAGTAATCGACTTACGTTCCAGTTCTTCTGGCTGTAACGAGAGAAAAAATAAATTATTAATTTCGCTCAAAAATATTTAGGCGAAGGTAATCGTTTGCATTTCTAATCTGATTCGGATATTTTCTTTTTTAAATCTGACCAAATCTCGGAAATAATTTTATGCAAACACCAAATACCAAATTTTCCTTTTTTACAGAAGTCCGCTCTGAGCAAGGTTGAAAGCAGTGACTAAGACATTGAAATGCCAAAGAGCATTTCAACTAGAAGATGAAGTGCCAACAACTGCACTCCGAAAAAAAGCATCCTATACGGAACTATGCCACTATGGTAAAGTGCAATTAGTTGCATCTGCCCTGGGCACCGATTAAACTTATAACCTTTTTTCCCCTTTTAGTCGCCTTTTACGACACGCAGGAAATACCTTATACCGGTACAGATCTTTAATTAATATTTGGATTTATTATCAGAAACACCAAATTTTTGCTACAATTTTATTTTTAATGGCAATGGAAACAAATTGTAAAAAAATACTTTCAACTCGCCTTTCATTTTCAAAGACAGTAATAACAATTTTGATTATGACGATAAAATATAAAATTCCTATATTCAAAAATTCATTTTGCACGATTTTTCTTATGAATGATTCCTCGTGACTCGAACAGAATAAGTACAAATGCATTGTTCAGAATTAAATTCAATTCCTCATCTCTAAACTAAGAAGTCCCTGTATAAGGCAATTTTCGTATATAATATTCAATTTTTTGTGTCTGTACAGTAAAATGACATGAGATATGAGTCGATTACATGCATTGCTGTGGGGATTCATATAATTTTAAAAAAAGTTGAAAGGGTTTAACTTCCACATTCAAGATTGGAATAGATCTGAAATAATTAATATTGGGATGAATCCACTCTCGAAGATTTTTGTGATAAAAGGTTTTAAGCAAAACTTTAACCGGTATTAACATTTTTTTCACGTTTTTTTTTAAAAAAATCAGATTTGGGAGAATTCGATTCGAAAAGATTTGATTCGATAATAGATTTATCTGAGAGTGGTATCCATAGTCACAGAATCATAAAGTTTTGATCGCCTGCATATCGTCGTTGGCGATAGTCAAACTATCCAGAACTTTTATAAATCATGTAACACTTCAATTAAACAGCAAGAGAAGAGAAGGGGTAATGTTTCTCAACAAACTCTTTATATTGACAAGTACGGGGCACTGATGGAGCGCACCTTCTAGGCGCGATCCATCTGTGACCCATACTTGGCTAAATATTTGTCTAAAATATTTCAAATATTCAAAACCACTTTCTTATCATTCTTGAAAGTGCTTAAAAAGTGTGTTATATATCACAAATTATGTTTTACTGACGCCTCTGACAAAATTTTCAAATGTAACTTACCGAAGAAAAGTAAAATTCAAACGTTCTTTCCCCATCGTCATCAAAATCAGTGCCACTGTCTCCATCTAAAAACATGTGTGATTGAAAAAATCTTTCCCTGTAAAACTACCAGACGAAATATATCGTAAATTAGGGATCCATCTTTTTTATTCGAGTTCGCTAAAGCAAGGACGAAAGCAGTGATTACAAAAAACATCGACTTCTTACATGATAGATAACTATATTTAAATGTAGTACCAGCAAATTTATTCTAAGTTGAAAACATTCCAAAGTGGGCTGAATTATACTATAATAAAGTGAAGTTGAGTTATCTGCTCAGGGCGAGGGTAAAACTATAGTTTGCCAATAAATATAACACAAACAGATGATTGCATCATATTACCGAAAACTATTTTTTCTAATGTAGACCAGTTATGAATGGAGCCGCTTAGTCAAAGAATTTTTTCTTAATTATGTTTTGTTAAGATATATGTTACCAATGGAATGCGCCGCGGATGCGCGTTCAATCTGTTGCTTATGCTTGATAAAATAAAATATTTTTTATTTTGGGAATTCTTCTGTGTTCCGATTTGTGATAGTTGGCCGGCCGGTTGTAAGTAGCCAGTTCGTATACTGTAACAGAAATGCGGTAAAATCTTCGTTTTTGACAGCAATATACAGCACTCGGCTATCGCTAAAGTTTTGTATTTTTCACGCTTGTGCGAATTTGAACCTTTTGCATTTCTTATCTGTCGATGATCCAAGTTCATTCCTTTTCGGACGCTGACGACCTTGCTCAGAGCGAAATTCAATAAAATAAAACACTATTAGAATGCGCAAAGCGTTTATAACTGTTAGCAATTTTAGGTAAAAGTACCCAATCTAACATAACCTGATTTTTCAAGCAAAATGCAACCTTGTTCTCAGAAAGAAACTAGGATACCGGGCAGTAATTTTTGTTGGTTAAAGAAAAGTTGGGCCAATGGCCACTTTAATTAGGACCATCATCTTATCCAAATTATTTAACTTCATCTATTTTATATCTATGACATAAGCATAAAATATTTAATTCAGAGATCTAGTTATTGAAACCATCTTTTCGATGAGATTAATGTCAATTATGGACTGTCGATAGACCGCACCTCGGCAGTGCGGTCGCTCAACAGTCCATAATTGATTGAAAAAAGTATATTACATTTCTATTTTACGATTTTTACGTAGAGTTACTCTAAAAAGTGGTAATTTCACTCCACTTTTGTTACAGCATAATATGTTTACAGCTTACCATCGACACAACTTGTTGACAGTTGTAAAATCAGAAAAAACATGCAGATCTCGAATGTTATCTGCTTCATTTTTGCATTGTCGTTCTACATCGTCACAAAAAACAAGGTGCAATATGTATAGTTTATATTGCGGAATATTCTATTAAAATATACAGGAAAGGTCATATAAAAAATGAAAAGAACGTACGAAGTGCAGCGCAGTAAACAACATTTTCAAATCATGAACACGAATGCCCCTTTCAGAATTAAAAATTCGAATATATTCGATAGATTTGGTCGATTGATTGGAAAACACATTTTTCATTCTAAACTTTTGTAAGACATGAAACACAGATGAACTGCGATTTGACGACGGGATCTATCGGTGACTCAAGCTTTACAGTAATAGTGTGTGAAGAATTCTTTTTGAATTTATCATGAAATTGCTTTTGATGTGTTGCGAGTTTACATATATATTTAAAAAAAACTCCACCAGCATAATGAGAAATGTGTGACATTTTAAAAAATTGCCTTCTCAATATTTCAATAATCGATGAAATTCGGAAAGCTTCGACTTGAAATAATCCGATTCAATATTTGATTCGAAAAAAAGCACTGTGCAAACTTGCAGTAAATTTATTGTTTATTTGCGGTATTTGCATATTAGCAAATCTGTTCTAAAGTTTCGTTATTGATGAGGTTTATACTAAATATGGATTGTTGATAGAACGCATATCGGCGTTGCGTTCCATCAACAAACCATATTTTTCTGAAAAGTCAATTCAATATTTTATTTCACTACGGTCAGGAAAAATTACTGTCAAAAAGCAGGGATTTTACTGTATTTTTTTCTAAAAATCACAGTGTATATATAAATGTGACAATATAACAATATAAATGTGTGTGTGTGTACAATAGGAACATTTTTCACTAGCTGTGAATAAATAACATTGCGCCCACGTGATTTGATTTGATTTTTAGCATCATGCGATTGATATTACTTACTCCTACACATATCTATATATACAGATATTATTACAACATAATGTAGGATGCTTAAATCAATGTTCCAGTACATTTGAATGGTGGTAAATGGAAGTGTCATGTGGCTTTTCAAGGGGCGTTTAAACAACATATTGCACATCATTATTAGTACAATCAAAGTAAAGTATGATATCCCGAGGTAGTTATCAGTGAACTGTACAACCTATTCTCCCCGTTTCCTTGTGACTTCAGATCTGTATGTGGCTGTTGTACTAAGAATATTTGAACAAGATTGTTTCAAAGACAAAACAAAAACAGCACGATGTCTTTTTACAAAAATATGATTGTATTTATAAGCTATCATTGGGTCATAGCCTGATTACTACAGGGCAAAACAATAAATGACTTATGAACAGCGAATAATATGATATTACCGTATTCTAACTCAGCTACACTGTAACAAAAGCACAGTAAATTTACTGGTCATTTACAGTAATTGCGTATATCCAAAGTTAAAAAAACGCAATGTTGATAAGATTTTTACCAATTATGGGTTGTTGATGGACCGCACATTCCCGGTGCGTTCCATCAACAACCCATATTTGATCAAAAAGTCAATTAGGAATTATTTTTAAATACCGCCTCGTGAAATTACTGTCAAAGACCACTGATTTTGTTGCATACTTCATTACAGTGTATATGAACGCAATTTTACAAGTGGTGACAAGTTAGAATCTCGAATTAAATAAAAACTGCATCGGCGAATGGGCCAAATACCGTCTTAGGTATATCTAGACAAAAATTATTTAATGCGAATACCAATTCACTGAATCCTAATAACAAACATTCAAAATTATGAGATAATAAATAAAAGGTTGAGCATGGTTAGAGAAGTTATTCATATACCCCACATTAGTGGACTGTATTTTTAACACATATGTCAACTCAAAGCATTAATCCGAAACGTTTTTTTTCACAAAAACACAGCGTTTGATAAACATCTACAAAAAAACATAACGCTTAGGTGCGGTCCATCTGTGGCTCGTGCTTGACAAAATAACCTTTTTAAAGAAAATGTGGTTTAATCGACGCAACATTGAGAATAGCGAATTTGAGACCGATATACCGTTAAATCCCTGTCTAACCTAAACATGTAAAATATATATCAGCATAGAATTAAACTTTTCCACACACAATTTGATCCTCTTGTGCTTGAAAAGTTTCTCACTGACTACGCAAGAATAACCACTATCCTACTTGGTATAGAATTTTTGCGTGCTCCCAACTCACTGGTTTTAGATGATAACTCGAATCTAACAATAACCAGAGCCAAATGTTCTTTAATTTACCAATAAAATGCTTAAACCTACATATATATATGATCAGCGATATGCTCAATAGAGACCTAAACACCGTTCCGGAACCGGGTACTAGAATAACCATTTCGTTAACTACGACACCACTACTGAGAGTTGCAAACCTGTTTGTGGCTTCTGTCTAGAACATCCGCAGCTTTGACTGAATCCAGTTTTCTAATTTTTATAGGAACAATGCCTAAAAACAACGCCCTTTCATGGGAAGAAGTATTATTCAAAACATAGGTACAGTGACAATAAACAACTAAACGACACAATAGACTCGATTCGCAGTTATGATATAATAAGTTGCGGGAACCTGAATTCTGGCTATTAACTTCAACACCATTTCTTATATTATTCTTTTCACCAACAATTATTTATTAGAGTTTGCATGAACCATAATTGAATCGCATTTAAAACGCGATTTATCTATGGATCATGTTAAGTCGAATGAAAGCCATACAAATGCGGAAATAATGACGGACCATACTGTAGGCGTGCCTGGTTGTTAAGAGAAGCAAACTCATAATCCATCAGCGTATCTGTAGACATGTCTACGCGCACTTCCTCAATCATTTCAATGACTATGTGCTTGGTAAAATTTTGCTCAATTGTTGTCGAAACACATTTTTTAATGAAAGTTTAGAAAAAAAACACTTTGATGAACAAATTTTACCAAAAAACCTGGAAAATGATGGTAGGGCCGAATTAGATTGTTCTCTTTACCTGTATTCTAACAAAAACTGCATCAAAATCACTGGTCGTCGAAAGTATTAAACGTGGAGGTATTGTTAAAAATTCAAAATTGTTTTAGACAAATATGGGGTGTTAATGAAACACACCGCGTAGTTGCGGTTAGCAACAACCCATAATTGGCATAAATTTCATTAACATGGCGTTTTTTTACCTTTGAAAATATGCAATTACTGCCAATGACCAGTTATTTTCGTTAGAATGCATCGGGCGAGGCCCATGATTAGTGTATTTGTTTTAATTTAGGGCCTGTCGCTTGAGTGTGATTTGGCCACAGTATTTAATTGGGGTTACACTTGGCAGTCAACTCTTACCTCGGAGAAGACCAAAGTTTTATCAAGTTATTGTTACACTAAAACGAAAGCAACCCAAATTGCATTATCTGGTACTTTTCTGGAGGAATCCTCAAATATTCGTCTCGTTGGACTCACCTTGTGTAAGGACATGAGTTGGAATGAATATGTCACTAGTATTGCTAAACAAGCCTCCAGGAAAGTCGTTTCTCTATATCGAGCTCGCCATTATCTCACTCCCGAAATCATTCTGAATTTGTACAAAACTCTGATATGACCCTGCATTGAGTATTTTTGTTACATTTGGGGCAGTCCCACTGTCACTTTTCTTAGTAATCAAAATGTTTGGCCCTAAGCTTTCTTCAGGTCGGCAAACTTTTACACACCGCCGCAACGTTGCCTCAGTCTGTTTATGTTACAGATATTATATTGGTCTTTGTTCAAGGAAGGTTTCTGATATCGTTCCTCCGTACAAAATCGGTCGACCCGATTGGCTACCAGTTCGCACCTTTTCACAGTGCGAAACAGTTTTATGCAAGAATCTTTATTCAAAGAATCTCTAAACTTTGGAATTCCCCGCCTTCTTGCTGCTTTCCTGATCGTGTTGACCTACAAGGGCAAACTCGCGTTAATAGACATCTATCGGTAATGGGGGTTCCTTAGTTCCTATTCCTGCATTTCATGTAGCTCTTTGCACTTTAGTGGCTTGAGAAGAATTTTCAAATTTGATTCGTCTCCTGTGGTCTTGCTCTAAGCGAATTTCGATAAAAAAATATAAAACGCACATTGTGGTGTGACTCATCTGTGGCTCATAACAAAGTGAGCATGAGAAAAAGTTTTGCAACTGATTTAGTGAATAATTCATGCGCATGAAAGCGCAAACTCTGCAATCAGTTGCTTAACAAATAGAGAGTGAGAGAGGGAGTTAGATGTGGGTTAGCAAGTGAAAACAGTTATTTATTTGTTTATTTATTTTAACTCCATCATTTATCATTTATCGCACTATTTAAAACTCTGATAGTTGTTTGTGATAAAAAAAACAATATAGAGCAATTCCATTTCTAAGACATGGTCTGTTATACGAAGCAAGATATTACCAGTTTGATCTAGTGGTGTGAACTAATGAAACTAAGACTTCAGAATCATTTTTTATATAAAACTGTACACGATCGTGAAAATGATAATAAAACTATAAATTTGATTAATATGCGCATTGGTGATTGCACATTTCCGGCTATTTTCCGACAAAAGCAAAAGTTTATATCAAAAATTCAAATTTTGCTTAATTTAAAATCGCTTCTTTCGAGATCGAGAATCGAAATATGTGCTTTTGGTTACTTTCGTTTTTCAACGAATGATTTATTCTACATTATTGATTTGATTCACAATAGGCAATTTTATTTTTCCGGAACTGAGCCATAGATGCACCGCGTCTCTGCGGCTCAATCCATCAGTTACGTATACTCGACAAAACAAGCTTAAGATATGAATACTTTATTCTGTTTGTGCTAGGTTCCATATATAAATAGAGTTAAGGGTCCAGCATGTGCATGCTGTATAATAGTCCCAACGTCTGTAGGAGGCTACTGCCCTGGGCAGATGCACTGTCGGCACTCCATCATACTATTTCAGTTCCAATTGGATGTTTCTGCTTATAGTGAAGTTGATGGTAATCCATCTTGTAGTACCTCGTTGCTACTGCCATTGTAAATTTATATAAAAAAAACAAGTAAAATAGAATTCAATCAAGCAGGGTCTTAACATTTTTTTCTCACCAAATATTTTCCGTCGCATTGGGAAGATGGATCAGTTTGAATCCATTGTGGGTTGTATTTTTCTCCGGCCATACGTACGGCTTGTGAGAAGCATTTCTTGTAATCATTTTCTAAAATTTGAATTTAAATTGTTGGTACATACTAAGCATCCTAAGAATGTAACCATGTAAGAAACACACAAAAAGTAAATAACAGAAAAATAATTAAATTTTAATATTTATATTTGTTGCCAGGAAAGCATTTTAATCAGTGTAGGGCAACTGTTAAAAAAAAATAATATCCTAATTATTGAAAATCGCCATATATAACTCACTCAATACAGAATACACTGAAGTTTGGTTATTGGTCGCTATATGCATAGATCGTATTCTCGTTTTTTTCTTTCCCGATATCAGGCAATTTTCCTTTACAAAAAAAAATTATCCTGGTTCTAATATTAGCAATGCTATAATGAGAATGCAATTGTTGATTTGTCGATTTTATTCCAATAAATAAATAGAGCAGATAATGAACCATAATTTGCAACCTAATTCCCGATTTAATTCTATCGCTGAGTCAATAGTTTCGTTCAAAATATATGTCATAAAACTTTTCAGTACAATAGAAAATCATACTCGTCTTTTTTAAAAAACTCAATTTCAATATTTTAACAATAAGATGTGAAAGAAAATTAAATCGTGTAATAGAATTTTACGTTTCAGTTTATCAAATATACACCAAAAAAACTTTCTCTTTTCCAAAACATATATATATATATATGTAATACAATGTAGAATAACTTCACCGCCTCCTATTGAGGCAGAAATACTTCTTTCGTTCAATTTGTCTTTCTCGCGTGTTTACGTAAATATTGTAAATCAACCTTCATTATATAGCAATACATGATATTAAAAAAAACATTGAATTATGAAACAATTACCTATTAATATTAAAAAAACGCCCATTTGGAAAAAGTTGGTGCGGTATGTTTTGTAAAATATAGTCCACTGATGGATCAGGCGCAGAGGTACAGTCATCAGTGACTCAAGCTTGACCAAAAAAAAAATAGATTGGGAGGGCATCTAACTCGGTTGCGAATTCGTGCGATAATAAGTCGACAAGAGAACAGCTGTACACAAACCTTCTGTGATAATATTATCTATACGATGTCTACAGACGCCTATAAAAGTCCAATACTCATTCGACTCATTTTTATAAAAAGTATTTATTGACAAAAAAACCCTATCATAAATTTTTTGCATTCCACATTTTCCTAGATTAAGCTTCTCTTCAAGTATTAACTAGCTCTATTATGTCAGTCTCTAATAAAATTTATTTGCATTTTTTACTCGAAATTATATACTATTCACTGGAGCATGTAACATTGGTAAATAAAGTATGATGTATGGTTCGAAATAAGCTTTTTCAGACAATTTTCATTTTGATACAAATTTAATAGAACGAAAATATAGCTTGCGCATTAGTGAAAACAGATTTTTTTCAAATCTACGTTGTTACTTGAAATGCCTAAGATGTGAACAATTTTAGTAAATGAGTTAAATTATTCGGAATCGCATTACAATGGTCCGTATTTGTAACAATACAATGTGCATATCATGATTTATTGGTTTTCGATCATTTGACGACAAATTCAAAACATTGTAACAAAGTTTAATGATCCGGTTTATCTAAGATTCCCTTTCCTTTTTCATTCACATCAAAAATTATTTACACTCTATTAGTTGTTTAAACAGAAACTGACCCGAAAATACATTATCCCATTGTAGAATAAAAAGTGAGAAGAATATAAACGTTGTAGACGACATATTCACCGCCTTTTGGAGCAGAAACACTTCTTTCGTTCAATTTGACTTTTTCGCGTGTTTACTTAAATATTATGAATCAACTTTCAATATGTATATGCAATTACACATAAATATTAAAAAACGTACAATCAGAAAAAGTTAGCACGGTATATTTAGTAAAGTATGTTCTGCCTGCTGATGGATCACACGCAATGGCACAGTCATCAGTGACCCATGCTTGATCAAAAATAAATGTAAATTCAGATTGGGCGGGCATCTACACTGGGTGAATTCGTGCGATAATAAATCTATGAGAAAACCTAAGTGATAATATATCTAGATGATGTATATAGACGCCTATGAAAGTTAAATACTTATTTGACTCATTTTTTATGTACAGAATATCCTGAATCTTTTGCATTTTACCAGATTAAGCTTTTCTTAACTAGATTCAATATATGTGTCTCTACTAAACTTTATTTGCATTCTTCACTCGTACTTATATACTATTCATTGAAGAATGTAAAATTGGTAAATAAAGTATGATGTATCATTCGAAATCAGCTTTTTCAGAAAATCTTCTTCTTGATACAAATGTAATGGAACGAAAATACGAGTTTGAGAAATTTTCCACATTTTAATGCCTTTACCTAATGTACCCAGTTCGCAGAGTTTATTTTCAAAGTACTTATACTTTATTTTACGGATTTCTGATTCCCATAGTTTATCGTTCACAGAGTTTTCGGTTTGAAGTTTTACTTAGTCAATTTACTAGGCAACATTAACTAGGTTATATATGTAGGTACCTAGAAAGAAAATCTAGTTAAATCCTATATTCATTGTAAAAATGTTTTTAAAATAGATAATTCAGCGATTTTAATCTTCAAATCCTTTAAAAATGTCCTGCATGCGGCAAAACGACAAGTAACTGGTTCACATGGTTTTTGATATAGGAATTATCTAATTTAAAAAAATGATTACCTAGTCATACTTTATCTAGTTTTCTGGCAAATTCGTTATACTTTTCCAAGTGTAAGTAAAAACTAAGTTGCCAACACTAATCTGCACATCGCTATTGCCCACCTGTTTTCTTATTATGCGCGCTATCCTTTAACAATATCTTCTATCTGATAGCGCAACATCGGTCCAATTAGTTATTTAGTTATTTATATAAATACATCGCCTACAGTAACAAGTAGGTTATTATAGCATGCATACATACATGTATTAGGTATGTAAAATACATTGAATACAACTCATTTGGTTCTCATTTTGAAAATATTTAAAAACGTTCAGCTTGTAGGCCTGTGTATCTGAATTAGTATTATGAGTTTTATTCGATTTATTCTTAATAGTCAAAACTACCTAGCTATTCATCATTCTTATCAGGCGCTAGAATTGTAAAATATTTATCTAACTTTATTTTTCTTTTACGGTATTGCTTTTTTAGTTGTGGGGACCAAAAGCATTTTGTATCACAATGTTCGCTCTTCCTCATAACTGTTGATGCACTGCAAAACTCAAAAGATATTGCGTTTTCTAAAATGAATAATGGTGGAACGAATTGTTAGGATAAAAATGCATTTTA
>OZ023146.1:5644897-5656826 GCA_963675895.2 Styela plicata
AAGCACATAGTCATTGATGAATGATTGAGGAAGTGCACGTAGACACATACGCTGATGGATTTGAGTTTGCTTCTTCTTAACAATCAGGCCACGCGTACAGTATGGTTCGTCATTATTCCGCATTTGTATAGCTTTCATTCGACCATAGATAAATTGCGTTTTAAAACGGATTCAATTATGGTTCATGAAAATTCTAATAAATAGTTTTTGGCGAGAAGGAAAATATAGGAAAATTGGTGTTGAAGCTAATAGCCTAATAGCCTAATAGCTAATAGCCATAATAGTATTCAGGTTCACGCAACTTATTATATCATAACTGCGAATCGTTAATAATAGTAATAATAGTTAGTAATAACTAATAGTTAGTAATATTACTTCTTCCTATAAAAGGGCATTTTTTTTGTTCCTATAAAAATTAGAAAACTAGATTCAGTCAAAGCTGCGGATGTTCTAGACAGAAGCCACAAAACAGGTTTGCAACGTCAGTAGTGTGTCGTAGTTAACGAAATGGTAATTCTAGTACCGGTTCCGGAACGGTGTTAGGTCTCTATTGAGCATATCGCTGTCATATATTTATGTAGGTTTAAGCATTTTATTGGCAAATTAAAGAACATTTGACTCTGGTTATGTTTGAATTCGAGTTATCAACTAAAAACCATGAGTTGGGAGCACGAAAAAATGAAAAAATAATTCTATACCAAAAAGGATAGTGGTTATTCTTGCGTAGTCAGTGAGAAAATTTTCAAGCACAAGAGGATCAAATTGTGTGTGGAAAAGTTTAATTCTATGCGGATATATATTTACATGTTTAGGTTAGGCAGGGATTTAACGTTATCGGTCTCAAATTCGCCATTCTCAATGTTGTGTCGATTAAACCACTTTTTTCTAAAAAAGGTTTATTTTGTCAAGCACGAACCACAGATGGACCGCACCTGAGCGTTATGTTTTTTGGGATGTTTATCAAACGTTGTGTTCGTGTGAAAAAAAAACGTTTCGGATTAATGCTTTGAGTTGACAGATGTGTTTAAAAATTACAGTCCACTATGTAGGGTTATATGAATAACTCTCTAACCATGCTCAACCTTTTATTTATTATCTCATAATTTGGATGGTTTGTTTTGAGGATTTTATAAATTGGTATTCGCATGAAATAATTTTTGTCTAGATATACCTAAAACGTTACTAGGCCTAGATCATTCACAAGCCGATGCAGTTTTTATTTAACTCGAGATTCTAACTTGTCACCAATTTGTATATGGCGTTCATAGCTGAATTAGAATACGGTAATATCATATTATTCGTTGTTCATAAGTCATTCATTGTTTTGCCCTATTTAATCAGGCTACGACCCAATGATAGCTTTTAAATACAATCATATTTTTTAAAAAGACATCGTGCTGTTTTTGGTTTTGTCTTTGAAATAATCTTGTTCAATTATCCCTATTAAAACAGCCACATACAGATCTGAAGTCACAAGGAAACGAGGAGAATAGGTTGTACAGTTCACTGATAACTACCTCGGGATATCATACTTTACTTTGATTGTACTAATAATGATGTCCAATATGTTGTTTATACGCCCCTTGAAAAGCCACATTACACTTCCATTTAACACCATTCAAATGTACAGGAACATTGATTTAAGCATCCTACATTATGTTGTAATAATATCTGTATATATAGATATGTGTAGGAGTAAGTAATATCAATCGCATGATGCTAAAAATCGAATCAAATCACGTGGGCGCAATTTTATTTATTCACATCTAGTGAAAAATGTTCCTATTGTACAAACACACACATTTATATACACTGTGATTTTTACAAAAAATACAGTAAAATCCCTGCTTTTTGGAAGTAATTTTTCTCGATCGTAGTGAAATAAAATATTGAATTGACTTTTCTGAAAAATATGGTTGTTGATGGAACGCAACGCCGATATTCGTTCTATCAACAGTCCACAGTTAGTATAAACCTTATCAATAACGCAACTTTAGAACAGATTTGCTAATATGCAATTACCGCAAATGAACAATAAATTTACTGCAAGTTTGCACAGTGCTTTTTTCGAATCAAATATTGAATCGGATTATTTCAAGTCGAAGCTTTCCGAATTTCATCGATTATTGAAATATTGAAAAGGCAATTTTTTAAATTGTCACACATTTTTCATTATGTTGGTGGAGTTTTTTTTAATATATATGTAAACTCGCAACATATCAAAAGCAATTTCATGATAAGTTCAAAAAGAATTGTTCACACACTATTTCTGTAAAGCTTGAGTCACCGATAGATCCCGTCGTCAAAGCGCAGTTCATCTGTGTTTCATGTCTTACAAAAGTTTAGAATAAAAAATGTGTGTTTCCAATCAATCGACCAAATCTATCGAATATATTCGAATTTTTAATTCTAAAAGGGGCATTCGTGTTCATGATTTGAAAATGTTGTTTACTGCGCTGCACTTCGTACGTTCTTTTCATTTTTTATATGACTTTACCTGTATATTTTAATAGATGGTCTGTAATATAACCTATTACATATTGCACCTGTTTTTGTGTGACGGATCGTTGAACGACAAAGCAAAAATGAAGCAGATAACATTCGGATCTGCATGTTTTTTCTGATTTT
The DNA here is from genome assembly GCA_963675895.2 of Styela plicata. Taxonomy (NCBI): domain Eukaryota; kingdom Metazoa; phylum Chordata; class Ascidiacea; order Stolidobranchia; family Styelidae; genus Styela; species Styela plicata. Next base: position 5,647,526 of record OZ023146.1, read on the forward strand.
ACAACTATCAACTGTTGTGTCGATGGTAAGCTGTTAAACATATTATGCTGTAACCAAAAGTGGAGTAAATTATCACTTTTAACGTTAACTCTACGTAAGAATCCAACATAAAAATTTAATACTACTTTTTTTTCACATCAATTAGGATTGTGATGGACCAACACTGCCGAGGTTGCGGTCTATCGACAGTCCATAATTGACATTAATGCATCGAAAAGGTTGTTATCAATAATAGATCTCTGAATTAAATAATTTATGTTATGCCATTAGATATTATAAAATAGATGAAGTTAAATTTACTTTGATAAGTTGTTGGTCACTAATGAAGATGACCATTTGACCCAACTTTTTCTTTATACAACAAAAATTTATGCCTATGGTATCCTAGTTTCTTTTTGAGAACAAGGGTTTGCTTTTTGCTAGATAAAATCAAGCGTTTTGTGTTTGATTGGGTACTTTTACCTAAAATTTGCTGACAGTTATAGCTCTTTGTGCATTCTAATAGTGTGTTATTTTATTGAAGTTCGCTCTAAGCAAGGGTGCGTCCAGCGTGAGAAAAAGGAATGAACTTGGGATCATTGAACTGATAAGAAATGCAAAAGGTTCAAATTCGGACAAGAGTAAAAAATTACATAAACTTTTAGCGATAGGCGAGTGCTGTATATTGCTGTCAAAAACGAAGATTTTTACCGCATTTCTGATTCAGTTTACGGACTGGCTATCCTTACATACGGACGGCCATCTATTCAGAAACCTGCGGAAAAGAAGGGAATTCCCATAATATAAAAAATATTTTAATTTTTCAAGAATAGACAACAGAATTGAAACGCGCATCCGCGGCAAAATTCCATTGGTAACATATATCTTAACAAAAACATAATTTATGTGAAGAAATTCATTTGACTAAGCGGCTCCATTCATAACTGGTCTAACACTCTTAAAAAAATTGTTTTCGGTAATTATGGAGCAATATATGTATCTGTTTGTGTTGTATTACATTGGCAAACCTAATTTTCCCCTCACCCAGAGCAGATAACTTAACTTCACACATATTATAGTATAATTCAGCCTTTACTTTGAGAATGTTTCAACTTAGAATAAATTTGCTGGTATCTACATTTTAAAATATAGTTATCTATCATGTAAGAAGTCGATGTTTTTTGTAATCATTGCTTTCGTCCCTTGCTTTAGCGAACTCGAATTCAAAAAGATGGTATCACTAATTTACGATATATTTCGTCTGGTAGTTTTACAGGGAAATGATTTTTTTCAAATCACACATGTTTTTAGATGGAGACAGTGGCTCATGATGTCGATGACGATGGGACTAAGTACGTTTGAATTTTACTTTTCTTCGGGTAAGTTACATTTGAAAATTGCGTCAGAGGCGTCAGTAAAACATAATTTGTGATATGTAACACACTTTTTAAGCACTTTCAAGAATGATAAGAAGATGGTTTTGTATATTTGAAATATTTATATAAATATTTAGCCAAGTATGGGTCACAGATGGATCGCGTCTAGAAGGTGCGCTCCATCAGTACCCCATACTTGTCAATATAAAAAGCTTGTTGAGAAACATTACCCCATCTCTTCTCTTGGTGTTTAATTAATCTGATACATGGTTTATAAATGTTCTGGATAGTTTGACTATCGCCAACGACGACATGCAGGCGATCAAAACTTTATGATTCTGTGACTACGGATACCACTCTCAGATAAATCTATTATCGAATCAAATCTTTTCGAATCGAATTCTCCCAAATCTGATTTTAAAAAACAAAACCAAAAACGTGAAAAAAATGTTAATAACCGATTAAAGTTTTGCCTAAAACCTTTTATCACAAAAATCTTCGAGAGTGGATTCATCCCAATATTAATTATCTCGGATCTATTCCAATCTTGAATGTGGAAGTTAAACCCTTTCAACTTTTTTTAAAATTATATGAATCCCCACAGCAATGCATGTAATCGACTCATATCTCACGCCATTTTACTGTACAGACAGAAAAAATTGAATATTATATACGAGAATTGCTTTATACAGGGACTTCTTGGTTCTTGGTCCTGAACAATGCCTTTGTACTTATTCTATTCGAATCACGGGAATCATTCATAAGAAAAATCGCGCAAAATGAATTTTTGAATATGGGAATTTTAAATTTTATCGTCAAAATCAAAATTGTTATGACTGTCTTTGAAAATGAAATGCGAGTTGAAAGTATTTCCTTACAATTTGTTTCTATTGTTATTAAAATTGTAGTAATAATGTAGCAAAAATTTGGTGTTTTTGATAATAAATCCAAATATTAATTAAAGATCTGTACCGGTATACGGCATTTCCTGCGTGCCGTAAAAGGCGACTAAAAGGGGAAAAAAGGTGATAAGTTTAATCGGCGCCCAGGGCAGATACAACTAATTGCACTTTACCATAGTGGCATAGTTCCGTATAAGATGCTTTTCTTTCGGAGTGCAGTTGTTGGCACTTCATCTTCTAGCTGCTCTTTGACATTTCAATGTCTTGGGCACTGCTTTCAACCTTGCTCAGTGTGGACTTCTGTAAAAAAGGAAAATATGGTATTTAAATAAAATTATTTCCATGATTTGGTCAGATTTAAAAAAAATATCCGAATCAGATTAGAAATGCAAACGATTACCTTCACCTAAATATTTTTGAGCGAAATTAATAATTTATTTTTTCTCTCGTTACAGCCAGAAGAACTTGAACGTAAGTGGATTACTTTTTATTTATGTTAGGTATTTGTTCTGCTTAGGACCAAATTACAAGTCGAAGAAATTATTCAACCATGAAAACGGAATAAATGTACGGATGCAAAGAAATCTTGAGTTTTTTCCGCAAAAAAATTTAGATTAAATATTGGCGGACCGTGGGTCTTATACCTTCTCATACCAAACCATCAGTTCATTCATGCATCCTGAATTTGATGGCATTTGCAAAATAAAAACACAATTCCTTATTTAGTGCCGTATTCAGAAAATGGAAAAACTGATCCAATTTAGTTTATCAAATAATGACGTCATATTGGGCGATACGGGGAGCTGAAAAACCTTACAACTCCCACCAGAGACTCATTTTCTTTTTAAAATTGAATTTGTACAATGTTTGAAAGTAGTTAAATATCGGAAATAACAATTGTGCATCAAAAGTTTGCTAAAAATTTAAAAATTGCTAAAAAATTTTCTAAAGCATTTCATAGCCATTGTGCAATTTATTTTGCCAATGAGGGGGAAGTGGCCACATGCCTCTATAAATACCTTAGTGTTTGGTGCAACCTTGTTTGGTAAATAAAATAAGAAATAGCTCACACTCATAAATTATATTATTATAATAATGATAAAATTCCGAGAGCACCATTTCACTTTTTAATATTATTTTTATTTCGTACAGAGAAAATTCGAGACAATGTTGAATTGCAGAATTTTTTGAAAGAAAATCTAGCACGGGAAGCAGCTGACTGCGTTTCCCCAAATCTAGCAACTACAGGTATTGATTTATTTTAAAAAATTTTAAATAATATATCAATATCAAATATGAATTATAAAATATAAAATGAATCAAATCACTTACTTGACCGTGGTTTTTTGGTTTTGTATGGGATTTTTTTTCGTTCTGAGTGCAGTTGAGGGAACTACATATTGTCGTAACTCTTTGCCATTCGAATGGCCTTTAGTTGGCTCTATTTTGGCCCTGTTTTCGGCCTTTCTCAGAGCGAACTTTACAAAAATTAAAAAAAAAATGAAATAAAATAAAAAACACATATTTCTTGTACGAGCAAATGTACATTCCTTTCCAAAAATCACGTTGATTGACCAGTGTATATGAGGTTGAAATTGGCATAATTTTCATTATATTTGTGAAAATTTGGAAAATATTGGGAGTGCGGTTAGATAGCATCGTACTCTCCATACTTGTACTCAACTTTATAATGCCGATCGGAAAAACGTGGCTTCATATCGTATAAAAGGTACAGACTGTAGTATCGCGCTAGCGTATTTCCTGTGTGTTTTATGTGGCGACCAAAGCGAATCTCAAACGTGGTAGATGGTTTTTACCATCGTCCATAGTAGATACCAAGCATGCATTTTACTTTGGTTCCAATCGGGATGTGTTCCACTTAGGGCCATGTTGCTGCTATTACATGTGATAGTAGCTTTCTGTCCTTTTGAGTGGACGTTAGTTGTTTTCCTTTTGGCGCTATTTTCTCTTGCTAGAAAATTCAATAAAAGAAAAAAAAAAAAAAACATCAGTCGTTAATTCTGTGTAGTTAATTTTTGCTTATATTCCATTGCTCAAAGACACCATCCGCTGTCTTGCAGCTGTGGGTGAATGCCATTTAAAAAGAAAAAACTCAGAATTAACAAAACGCGTCAATGTTATTTTAGAACAGTCGCACATAAGTAAAAAAAAATAGCTGAAACACATTTTTTCATTCTAAATCACTTAATCAAGTCCTATGTTTAAGCCAAGTTACGGAACCATGGGCGGCATTATAAAACATAATGTGTTTACTATAGGACAAATCCTGCTCGTAGAATCGATCGATACAAGTTCGGCAATAAAACGAGCTTGGTTTTTGATTTAATATGGAAAAACCTCCCTATCGGCGAAGGTCATTGACGCCCTAATTTTACCTTGGGGAGGGGGGCGGGGGTTCATTTTGTATTTTTCACGGAAATCCTCTTAGTTGCAAACCTGTAGGACTATCACCCAACGATGTGTAAATATTTTCTGTACCACGTGTTTTTGTTAAGCCTGGTGATCGGATTCGACGATGCGCGGTTCGCTTATGGCTCATGGCTTACTAGAATAAATTTCCTATTTGGAATATTACCATACACAAGAAGACTGATTGGCATTTAGTGGTCGGTAATACCACACTCTATCAGAAAAGTAAATGTTAAATCATTCATTAATTTAAAGTTGAGAGTAAGGTATACAAGTGCCAATTCGATTCACAAATCACAGGGTGTAAGTTGATGGTCTATGAGGTTATGATAGCTAGCTGTTTGTATTTTAGTGGTCGCCAGCTGAGACCTTCCTCAGAGAAAAAGGATTTTCACACGACATAAAATGCTGTGCTGTTGTATTCAATGATGTTGTCTTTCATTCAGCCTATACATACAGTTTATCCACTTCCAGCCTATAATGATAATGCTAACATGCAATGACTTTTCGAAACTAACAAACCCAATTTTGTCCATGTTATTTGCGTTTGCGCGCCCTAATCACATACCGAAGTTAAATATAGAATTTTTTACGAACGACAGAAGAAAAGACGATTTTCGATTTCCGCCCCAGACGCTCTTTTTTACGAAATTAGTTTCTCTCGAATATTACCACAAGAAATAGTGAAACGCTATTTCTTTTAGGTTCTAACGAAAATATCCATACTGTAGACGCTCACGTATAGATATCATAGAAAAATCCCCCTCAACCCTCCACGATAATAAATACAATATGAAAATATAAACATAAATACAAGACACTCTAATTCCTAATTAGATCAGCGGCGTTGCGGTTGTTGTGCTAATGACTATTAAACATTTGCATCGTTAATATCATAGTTTCTAATTTGCCTCAATCATTTATTCACATTCTATCATGTGCAATCATATTTTTTTTCCTCCCCCACCTAATGCAAAGTTAAACATTGAGTAACTCGACATATTCAAGTATTGAGTAAGAAAGATTTTGTTGAGTTCAATGATAGAATGTGCGGATGTGTGAACTATCTTATAATTAGCATTTGGTGGATGATGAAAAAAATTTATGAAATGCACAGAAATAACGTTGAGGCAAATGAGGCATCTCGTGTGTTATGGTATGCGACTGTTTGATAGCATTATTAAATAAAATTATTATCAATTATTGTACCACCGCTACAGGACCGGTGAAAATCGATGAGGTGCAATCGAATTTCTTGTATCTACCAAGCGTTAATAAATGCGGCAACAAAAGGTGAGCAATGCGTCGTTTTTTTTTGGCATGTACTGGTGATTGAGGCTTCAATGACGTGCGCGCGATACGAGGCGTTTACATAATCTCAAATCACCAAAATCGCATCTTAGAACCTGTCGATCGACGTTACTAGAAGGATTTGTCCACCCTAGTAGACACAGTGGCTGTTTATGTGCGTTGCCATAAAAAATTCCGTCTTCCTGCCCTTGTGGGAAATCGTTCATTATTTTTCACAATGGCTCGTGCGTTCAAAATTACTACGCTATCGTACTATTGATTAGGCGCTTCATTATGTCCATTTAATCAAATCATATTTCATTTAATTTGTATCGGTTTTTCCAATTCCTTTTTTGTTCCTGCCTTGCTTCTATCGACGACTACATCGAAGCATCTGTGTTCAGAAGCGATTCACTATATATGATTATGTTCGACTAATTTATTCACGTAATATTTTGCACAAGTTATTTAAAATAGTTAATACAGACAATTTTTGCTAAGGTATGACGTCTGATATACACATTTCAACCAACATTGTCTCAAGCAAGCACGAACTCTCCTAACACAGAGATGGCAAAAGAAAACACACCCTCAACCATCGACAACTGAAAGAAAACGACAAGTAAAATCTTTTTTGTTTTGACATTTAATTAGGTAGATTTAGAATAATAATAGAAATCTGTTTGCAAGCATCACAATTCTATATTTTATAATAAATATTTTTATATAGATGCGTGCACTTACAATTGTGAGTAAATCAACAACTATAAATTGAAACACTTTAAAATAGGTACTTGAATGTAAACAAAATCTAATGATTGAAATACAATGCAGTTCAACAATTCAAATATTTTTTATGAAAAGATTTGTGAACAATTAATAATTATAGTTAATATGCGTAGTCACAACAAGGTTCAGTTATCTTAAACCCACTTAGCAAATTTACAGGTTCAAATTCAAATCGAAACTCTGTAAATACAACTATAGTTATATCAAATCTGTAAAGAATTACACAAAATTACTCAGTACTTACTCTAGTACTTGGTTTAAAAAAAAAAACATCAAACTAAATGTTGAAGCAGCGACTCAAAGAAAACCAACTAATTTAAATAACGAATACTTCCGAGTTTACCCAGTAGCATCATTCCAAGTTGAAAAAATTAGAATAGTTGTGAACATATAGTGTTAGCAAGTTTAAGTAAAATTACCTAGTATCCTTAGTTTACCATTTATTTTAAATATACTTTTACCTAATTTATCGTTTAGACATAATAGAGTTACTTTAACTTATTTTACAACTAGGTATCTGGTTACATTATGTCGTCATGTCAGTGGCCCAAACAAAATCGCCCCTCAACAAGAAATTTTTTTTTTCGAAATTATATTCCAGATATTGCTACTGAGGCTTCTTCACTTTAATTACCATCCGATTGTATTTAGTAGTTGCGAGGGGATTGGCAAATATTTCATATTAAACACAATTAATGTTTATGATTTTTCTATAGAGCAAACCCACAGTAGAAGAAACCACCTACAAACAACAAATCCCAACAACTACAGCAGAACTTACTCAAACGACTACACCTTTACCATGCGATTGAAAAATACTCAATCGCCTTCCACACCAGGTTAGAACGGTACACTGTAACAAAATTGCAGTGAAATTGTACCAATCTTTGTTAAGTGAAATTTAATCAACGGCGTATTTACTGTTGGCATTTCCAAGGGGCGCCGCGGTATCATCAACGAAGGCGTTTTTTTAATTTTGGAAATATGCAATTACTGGAAATGCAAACAGTTTTGTTAAGTATGCGTTACCGATAGAACTTTAAAACCGCTTAGACACGGTTCATCTGTGGCACAGGGTTTAGCAAAACAAAATTCCTGATTTTTTAGGATTGGGGAGGAAGCGCCCATTAAAAATATCCAGCGTACTTTATCAACATTGGGTGTGCCTGCATATTCATAAAAATTTGAATGACAAATGAGACCATTTTGGTGCATCTTGCCTTGAGCGGTCTGTTATATCAGTAAGCCCATAATTGATCGTGTTTTAGTTCATAATTTGGTTCAAATAATAAACAAAGATTGATTCAAAGTCAAAAAATAATTGTAGCATCCTTTTTCATAAGGTTGATAATCGTTAAAAATAATTTGTAAGAAAGCAATTTGCAAGCAACACAATTCCACGAAAATTAAATTCAAATTTTGCGAAAATAATAAGATGAGGTCCATATACAAACACAAATATATTACCAAAATCGTATTTTATTTTATTATCGTATTACCAAAACGTAAATAGTTAATATTATTTGCCGGACACCTATTCCTTTTTCGGCCTTTTACGATCAAAATCATATATTGATATATCATTAACATTAAATTTTCTCGATAAAATTTTCTACCTTTTCACCTCCAACCTATTATTTTTTCGCGTCTTCGGCCGCATATCGGAGTCGCAATGTCGGTGATTCTTCTGGCCGTCCCCGATGTCTACTGTTAAATAAATGCCAGTTTCCGAGTTTTCTTATTTTTTTTTAATCGTGTTTCTTGTGGATTACTATAGAACATCCGCCCTTTTTTTATGACAAGTCTTTACTAGGAGCGGTTATCAGAAAGTTCTCCAATATGTGTTTTTTCAAAATGTGCTGTTCTTCATGTACGAAACACTAGTATTGCAGTCGACAATAAGATGAATTGTCTCGGCTGTTTTAGAAATTTGCGGAGAGGCCTTGTCAAGTATGCGCCACTGTTGGATCGCGCCGACGACTAGGCGCGGGTCCATCGGTGGCCTCATTGCGCTTAGAAAGGAAAACGCAATGTGGCTGTTTTGGGAAGTTACAATCGGACATACAGCAATATATGGCAAACAGATGATGCTCACTTTTTAAAAAAAGGAAATTTTGATTAGAGAAAGTTTTTCGCAAAAAAAAAATGTGTCGTTTCATGTACGGTTCATCAATGGCTATTGCTTGAGTAAATGTAATAAACTGAATGGTGAATTTTTTATATCTCAGAATGCGGCAATGGAAATTTTGTCATTATCATTGTTTTTTTCAGGACGGCGAGGGTTGCCTTGGAGGTATATGTTTTCAACGTAACATATTCTGTATATATAAAAATAAGAATTTATGAAGATGCAAAAAACAAAGGGCAAAGTTTTTGGATCTGATTGGAATCTTGCAATTATTTATGCATCAATATTATTTTGATTATTATTAAAGAATATTTAATGAAAAAATAAGTATCCACACGACAGGGAACAGAAATTTAGAGTATGGATTGGAATGACTTTCAACCCAGAGGTTTGAAACTTGTTTATTT
>OZ023146.1:5656926-5669199 GCA_963675895.2 Styela plicata
TAGTTATATTTTTCACATGAATCAGCATAAAAATCGCACGAAATTTGTTCGATTTTGTCAAAACGCACAGTTTTTGAATTTTTCGAACTATGATAGGGATATATTGCACTATATTTGAACCACATGCGACACTTTAAAGATAAATGCAAATTAAAAATAGACGAATTTTTCCAATGCAAACTTGAAATTAAATCAATATGTGAACACGCAAAAAACATTGTAGAAATAGTAAAAATCACAGTCAAAAGGAAAGTTATATAACTTTCCTATAGGAAGGTTAGGAAAAAGTTAATAGCAGGTAATTTTCATGGAACGGTATAATGGGTATAATCAAAATTTGGGATTGGATTACTTTACTTAATTAAATACTTGAAAAATACTTGAATCCATTGTAATAAAAACAAAAAAAATTTACAAGGACACAAGTAAAAAAAATCTAATAGTTACAACTTTGATTGGAGCTATTTATTATATTCATAACCAAAAACACACATGTTAAATGAGATTTTTTCCTTTTATCTGGTGCGTGATAAGAGATAGATAGGGAAAAAAATAAGAAAAAGATGGCCTACACTTATCATAACACTGAAATATCACTATTTACATTAGAGAACTGTACAATATAAAGAAGGCTAACAATATGGTATCAATGGAACATTAAACTATTCCAAAGTAACACTAACACAATTGCTATTACTAATATGATGATTCCAAGAGGTGAATGCAGAATAATATCACAAAGTTGCAAACAAATCATTTAAAATCATAGCTCAGTAAAGAAAATATCAGAAAAGTAAAGTAAAAGTAAAGTAAAATAAAGCTAAAAGCACGAATGTCTTGAGGCACTGCGTTTAATAGTAAAGAGCTGCTAAAAATGTGGTACCAGCAACTGCATTCTAAATGGAAAACATCCCAAACTGAAACTGAACAACTATGTTGAAGTGCAGTGAGTGGTATTTGCCCTGGGCAATGGTAAACCATCTACCACTTCTTTGTTTCCTTTTAGTCGCCTCTTATGACACGCAGGAAATACGTTAGGACTATTCTAAAGCCCGTACACGCAGGGCTAAAAATTACCTCAATTTCAAATACTGATTAATCACACAATTTCAATACTGATCCAAATTAAATTGTAGCAGAAGTTCGTTTTAATAGTAGTCTCAATAGTCTTCAAACTGATTCAACTAGTTGACTGAGTTTCATCACTTTTGGATGCAAACCATACTTCAATTTTTTTGAACTTCTAACACCGGAGGTATTTATTCCAGCAAAGTATCTAAAAAGCAATATAATCATGTGTAAAGACTTCTATTCACCTCTTTCACTAAATGGGAAATATTTTGGCACAATTTCAAAGATCGCATGTAACATCTTATAAATAATAATTTAATATGGGATTATTGTTGGGAAGAAGTCAATTCACTTAGAGGTGCAAGTCTTACTAAAGTTTAAATTTATAGTCTCGAGTCACATGTGTTGCAGACTCTGGCTAAATTCCTATTAAGTCCAGAGTCAATTTGCATTTTGTCAAGTCACATGAGAGTCGAGTTATTTTGTCAAGACGACTCGAGTGTGGCCTGGGGGCAATGTGAAGAATTGGGAATAATTAATAACATACTTTAGTACCCACCTCCGTATAAATTCGTAGGTCAAGAGAAACCCATCAGGGTACTTCATGCCAAAAACATAAAATGAGCAGAAAGCATAAACCAGCGCAGTGAAAAATTCTGTGCATCTCATTGCTATATTTCCTTCAATCGAAACAGAAAAGTTTGTTGCTGAAATAAGACTACCACCTGTAAAAACAGACATAAGACTGTCACTTACAAAAAAGACCAATATACGGGTCTTGACCAGCTTAATAGGAAATATAAAAACAAACACAAATCGAATCAATGACTGACAACAATACCAGGCCGAAATTTTTACTCCCATCTAATATAGAATCATGGTAAATGGCTGGCCATCTTAAAAATGATTCCTTGACAACCACATGCTTCACAAGTATTGCTCCACCACAAAGTTTCATAAAAAGATGTGGCCTTTTATACCACTTGCCATTATGCGTTTTTATAAAACAGTTTTATAAAATGAGAAATGAACCTACGACTTTCCTATTTTCAAAAATTGAATACCATCCCATATCTTTGCCACTTCTTTTAATAAAGACGAAACATAAATTTTCAAAATAGTGAAAACTCACCAACAACAAGAATAATCGGGGCTGGTTGGATTGAAGACATTTTTTCTTGTAAATCAACACTGTCCTGAAAAATGATAAATATAAATTTGATAAATATAAATTTAAGGTTGAATCAAATCTAGAGCTGGGCGACATATCGGTATGACGGTAAGTAATACCGGTATTAAATTTTCTAAAATCGTATCGCGTTATTTTTCGCAATATTGGTTTGCTGTGATACCGGCATTTTGTGAAATACCGCCTAAAACTGTTCAAGTCGATGCATTATTGCGTCAAAAAAAGGGTCTTTAGACCACTTATAACCACATTATAACATTAAATCAATTTTGATGGCTTGCTTTACACAAGTAGAACTAGAATCAATAAGTTTGACATAAGATAGCAAGTCTCATTAGGCAAGTTGCATAATCTCATAATTGGCTACATTTTATACGAGTTTAATGTATTGTTAAAATAATTACATTTCATAATTATCAACTTATTAAATTGTAATTAACACATACATCCATCCAATCCATTGTTTCAATTGTTATCCGAAGGAAAAATGCGGCACAAAAAATAACTTGGTTCGTACCTTTTTCTTCTGGAGTCTTCCAAGCGTTCACAAGTTTTCTGGCCTGTATGCGATTTAAAATTTCTGTCCTCAGTAAATCTTCCTCGGTTACGAGGGCAAGATCCTACAAAGCTTCGACACCAATCTCGCTGACAATTTTGTCAGCCAACGAAATGGCTATATCTGGTGTCAAAGTTATAACTTTGGATATTTCAACCCTGACAGTTTCCATTCCTAAATTACTAACCTTGTAAAAGCAGACTGAAAGGAAAAAAACACATAGGAAGTTAAAAAAAATAATTTTCTAATCAGTATTTCTTATAACTGGACTACAAGGCAATTCATTGTATCGAGACGGCAACCATTAGTCCAAATTTTATGTTAACAATAAAGGTTATCTTTTCACCTAGTCAAGATAGCAAGAAACTGGTAACTACATCATATAACTGAATAAAAATAAATCGTGAATAATAAAGGTATATATATGTTGATTTTACAGAAAAATTAATGCAGTCAAAAATAAAATAAAGAATTTTGGAATGGTAGAACAAGCAGATGTGGAAATTCTGAAATCTAATGCTAAAGATCAATTGCAAAAAATAGGAGCCGCATTCCCACATCTTCAAAGCCAACTGAGAGGAATATTGCGGGTATTTTGATGATTAACAATTTTTTCCAATTAATACGAAATTCTGAGACTCGGTAGATTTGATCAGGGAGTCCAGAATCTTATTTTTCTTGAGAAGATATGTCTTTCAATCTGGTGAGCTTCAAAATCAGCAACGCTATAGCAGTATTGATGCTTTTGAACTTTTTGTACAGTTTGTTTGCCATCAAACCCTCCAAAGAGGTGATTTTAATCTTTCAGCACGAGATATATCATTATATGTTGCGCAGCACTAGCTAAATTTTCTTCTGATGGAGCCATTTTCTTCGGGTGTCTAAGCAACAGAGTAGCTGACATTCTGCCAGTCTGTGCCTTTTGATTCTAAAAGGTCGAGAAAAATTACCGTTAATATATTTTGTTGTAGCCTTTGAAGCGGATCATAAAATTATGATAAATAAAGTGAGAAATCATAGTACATGGTTTTAGTAAAAAGGTGTAAGTTCAACCGCTAAATCAATATATTGTGGGAAGATTAAAATACCGTCTTTGGGTGTTTGACGGCGAACGAACTGTACAAAGAGTTTCGTCATTGCTATGAAATAGCAGTGTTATGGTGTTGAAGCTTTTAGTTCATCTGAAGTAAATAAAATGAACGTTTCGGATACCTAATGACAAATTAAATTCTGTCTCCCTGTTATGTGAGTTACAGCCACTGTTTTACCAATCATAATTCTCTGAATTTACGATCTCAGCTATAAACAAAGCTTCACGCTGATATAGGCAATTGGATAGAAAGTTTATTTTTCTTATTCTAGAATCTGGAGCCTACGAATAATAAGGTAGCAGCCTTTCAACAGCAGATGAACAATCTCACAATACTATCCGCTTTGAAAGTATTCTTATCAAAGATTGCTGTGAATAAAGTCACAACTACGCATATCGGAAGTGAGTTAAAAACGTAATACTCCGAATAGGAATCCATATACAAAAGTTCGTTTTCTGAAAATTATCTTAGATTTGGATAAGAATATATCGTTTGAATTTTGAAAAAAAATACCGCTCAACATAATAACAACTATATAGTGATTCTAATTGCTCAATCTGTGTTGTGCAAACGATGTTTTATTTTTGCCGCTTCGAACGTTTCGAATGTCTATATAGACGTTCTTCATCGTGGCAATGGATCAGACATTAGGGCAATTGAGCATTACCGGTTGAGCAAATAGGGTCGCTATTAATATCCCTGGTGGCAACTAGTCCATCGCCGCCACGAGCAACATTTTTTCTGACCGGCTTAGCACCTTTATGGTGATTTATTTTTATTTATCAACATTCGCTCATAGCAATGGTGCGAGAGACGCATCATCACTGAAAAGTCTCCTGAAAACACTTATTTGCAAAGAGCTACTTGAATTAAAGTATGGAGAACTAAGAAATTGATGCGAGTTTTATAGTCAAGGATGCTTCAATATCATAATATTAATATAAGTTGAGAAACACGAAGTTTACAAGTTCGATAACTGATATTGTCTATATGTATTCTTGCTATAATATCACGTTTTAATAAATTTTTCATTCAGTCGTCGGATACGAAATGAGAAAAATAGCAGATTGGATTGCTATTCCACGTGCATCATGGTCCTCTGATGAATCAACCAATCTTAAAAATGAGTTGAAAAGAATTGAACTGAGTGTTCGCTTATTGAATAACCTTGGTAAAATGAAAGAAGATACTTTCAGGTAAGTCTTGTTTCGAAACAAAATTCTGTAATCGGGGGGTTGATGGGGCGATGCAGGAAATGCCTATGTAGCTATTTGAAATCCATCTTATAATTTTCGATACTATCATTTTTCCAGCAACAAGCCTTCCATAACTGAAGCAATAAGAAAAGCTAAAACATACCTATTCCAAAATATTCAAAGTTTGACAGATACAAAAAGAAAATGGATCGATGACGTCATCAAAGTTTTGAACCAATATGTAAGTAATATCATGCAGTGTTTAAAACTTACTGCCTCACCTATTTCCTAATACATTGTCTAATGGATATGCGTGGATATAATATGGATGATGCTTTCCACTGTCAGTCTATGAAAACCAAAGCAATGTATTAAAATTACGGAATAAAATGATTAGTATGGTATATATATTTTTTACTTTGTAGGTACAGGCTTTAGAATAGGCCAAACGCATTTCCTGTGTGTCATAAGAGGCGACCTAAAGGGGGAAAGGCTGAAGACGGTTTTACCATTATACGGGTCACTCGCTGTACTTTACCCCGGTGGTTCAGTTCTATTTGGGATGTTTTCCGCTAAGAGTGCATCAGCGTAGTTGCTGGTACTACTTTTCGTAGAGCTTGTTGCTATTTAGTGGACGCGATCCCCCTGTGGCTCCTGCTTGACGGAATAAGTTGTTCATTTAAGCTTACTCAAAAAAGGTTATTCATTATTTAGGGCGAAATACAATCGCTTTAGATAAAATCGTAAATCACACTTAATTGAGTAAATTTTGTACCTATGTAAGACTGACGAATTATTCGTGCTTCGAACCGATTTGAATTGAATTGTCCTCAATCAAGATTGCAGTCAAGAAGACAACGATAACCATGGACTTAAGCTCAACGCCCATTTACTTAATCTTTCTCTTGCTACTACAACTTTATTATATTTTATTAACAGTTAAAAATTTCTGAAGATAAATTGATGGAAGAAATTCAACAAAAGGAAACCGATATGTTGAAGCCGAAGGAATCTCACGTACATGAAGAATGGTTTTTGACCCCAACGGGCGAAGACAGCCACACACTTTAAAAAATGCAGAAAAATTACTGCTCTTTCACAATATTTCTAACTGTTCTCAGTTAAATAAAAGTCTATCTATTTTTGGCCAATTTTGAGATTTTATACCTGACATAAAAAGCGGTTTCTAATTTACTAAATGCAATTACCAGAAATAAACCGTAAATAAACATTTACTGTACTTTTTTAACAGTGGAGTTACGTCCTGCAATCAAGCTTTCTAATAACACGGACCAACTCTTCAATATACGCCCAGAACTTTATTAATACTTTCAGTAACAACAGGCTGCAAGGCAATATTTCTTTCCAAAAAGGTCACTATTATTATTTTAAGGTTATTTCGATTCATAATATCACTTTTACCGAGCATGAGCCACAGATGGTCCGCGCCTGGGAGGCGCGATTCATCAGTGGTTTATACTTGACAAAGCATTTTTTCATGGAATTTCTTTCATCGAGCAGTTTGTATTCTATTTCACGAAGATTTTTGTATATAAGAAAAAAGTTTATTCAAAACCATCAAATCTGTTTGATACAATTACGTTTTAAATATGGGGTAATGTTAATTAGTCCCCTTTTCAAACTATTTTACTCATTATTTTTTTCTATAGCCACTTCTCAGAGTGGATCAACCTGTCCAAGGCCCCGTAACAGCGGCAACTTATAGACGGACAGGGTTGCAATCACTGGAAAGATATGATGTTTTTCTGTTCGGCTCAGCCTACCCAAGTTATTACACCCTGGGTTGAGTGGTGGACTGCAGCGCTTTCATGACCTATATTGATGATTTGCAAACTTGTTTTATCTACGTTAGGCAATAAGTTGAATAATGGCATAATTTTGTACATACTGTGATTTTACTACAAAAAAACGATTGATTTTAGAATAACTGTGGGACTGAGATTATGCACTGTAACAAAAATTGAAACAAAGTCACTGGTCTTTGACAGTAATTTATTGTGGCGGTATTGAAAAACATTTAAAATTGACTTTTTTGGCAAGATATGGGGTGCTTATGGATCGCACCGCGCAGGCGCGGTCCATCAACAGCCCAATATTGGCATAAATATTATCAACATTGCGTATTTTTTTTGCAATTACTGCAAAGGACCAGTATATCTATTTTTTATTACTACAGTGTATATGACGAATACATTACTGATTTTTCTTCACTAACCATTCGGAAAATGTCATTTTTTATATCTTCCTTGATTAATAGATTTTTGTCAAGAAAAGGCAAGAATATTCATAACGTATCTCCCGCGTTTCGCAAGAGCCAACTGAAAGAAAACAATAAGTAGTAGATGGTTTTGCCTTCGCCTATGGAAGATACCACTCACTGTACTTTGCAATGACAGTTCAGTTCCTTTGGAATGCTTTCCGTGAATACGGGTACTATATCTTGTGGAGTTTGTATTAATTACTCTTTTGTTCGTTCCCATTGGACACAACTTCGAGTCTTGCCAAAAATGAATTTTAGTAACAAATGTTGAATAAATACTTAGTTGATTATGGGCCCCTGATGGATCACGTCGTCTAGACGTGTTCCATCTGTGGGCCATACTTAATAAAATAAAAGTTCTAAACAAATGGTGAACTGAAATAATTTTTACTTTGAAGAAAACTTTTTAAATTAGGAATTATATTTCATTAATGAGGGCATGTCCCAATACAATGTAACTTTCCTCTTTTAAGTCACTTGTTTAAGTGGATCACTTTCACTATTGTCCGATAACGATGAAACTATTGAATGAGTAAAAACGCGCCAACCAAATTCAGCGTTATGGGGAGCGGTATGTTATCATGACGCCCCAGTCAAGCATTTCCTACGATTGGAAAGATTTATATTTATATATATTTTTCAGAGCTGTATAATGATGGTGTTTGTTCTCAATGACGCATTATCAAACTCTAGTGTTTGTCCAGTGCCCACATACAACGAATAGTTCATTCATTTTTAAATATGATTAATTTTTAATTAACCACACCCACTAGCATAAGCCTACACTTTGAAACTTTGAGTCAATTTCAGCATTTAGCCTATAAAAGCACGCACATACAATGTGTAGGTATGGCTATGTCGTGTTGTTGTATAACCGCTAATAAATAGCTGACTGATCGAGACTAGGCAGTCTGTGGCTCATACTCGACAATATTATTAGTTTGCTCTTAATGTTCAGAAGGAAATACAATGACTAACGGTATGGTATATTTTACATCGACAAAAAATTTACATAATTGATCATCACATAATTTCAACAGAAAGACAGTTAGAATGCTATTCAAATACTGTTGGTGCGTTACGCACAAGTCTAGATCTATACAAGTTGTCCTTCAACATTTTGGTGGGCCAAAAACGATACCGCTAAGATGAACCATGTAAGCACGGGCTTTAGTATTAGCACAAATGTTTTTCCTGCGTGTCGTAAGAGGCGAATAAATGTAAGCAAAGAAGTGGTAGAGGGTTTCACCATGAGCCACTCCTGCACTTTACCATTGTAGTTTAATTTTGTTTGGGATGTTTTCGGTTTAGAGTGCAGATACATATTCCTAGCTCTTCGCTATTGAGTTAGTTGGATCCTTTTAGGCACTGCTTCCAGCCTTGTTCAAAGTAAATTTAAATAAAAAAAAAAAAAACATACACGATTGCGCATCGAAGGCGCGCCAAAATTAGGCTCATTTTCTTAATATTTTTGTTAAGATTTTGCGTTTTCTCCGTCCCACTCAGAATTATTTTGCACTTATTCTTGGCTTCGGCTCAATATAAAAAATATGTTTACAGCAATATGTTTAAAGCACCTTATATCTGTACCTGCAATACAGACAGATATATTCGATTCAACCTCTATAGTAATGAAGTGAACAAAATTTAGTTTGTTTTTTATCTTAAACTAGGTAAAGTAAAACGAATTTGTCACAAAAGTTTGTAAAGTATCAATAACTAAGCTATAGCTTCACTTTCAAAACTAGGTAGTACCAATATTAAAAACCATGTTAACTATAGGTATTCGTAGTTTGGATGCATTTAAAGTAATTGTAATAGATATGAAGGGAAAATCATATAATAAGATAAACAATCCAAAAATTGAATCTCTGTTTAATTGAGTCGGAAAAACTCTGTTTATAGCATTTGCATTGTGTGTGTTGCGTCATGTATGGCCATTTATGGCCCTTACTTAATACCATAAATATTTTTGAAAAGGTGGTTTCACATTTCGGCTGGTGTTAAATGAAACGTACTGTTTTATATAATTAACGTTCTTTAATTAAAGGAGTGCGGGCAAAACATACGTTAACCAGGGTAATACACCCTGGGTCGAGTGGTAGGCTGCAGTGCTTTCATGACCTATATTAATGATTTGCAAACTTGTTTTATCTACATTAGGCAATAAGTTGAATAATGGCATATTTTTGTACATACTGTGATTTGACCACAAAAAAACGATTCATTTTAGAATAACTGTTAGACTGAGACTATCCAAGCATGGCTGTCTGTGAACAAACTCACTATCAATGTTGCCAAAACGAAATACATGATTTTCAGCTCGCCAAGACTAAAAAGCCCCGTTACATCAAATCTGACGCTTAATAACAAAGTAGGTGCGGTCCATCAATAGCCCAATATTGGCATAAATCCTATCAACATTGCGTATTTTTAACTTTAGAAATATGCAATTACTGCAAATGACCAGTATATTTACTGTATTTTTGCTACAGTGTATATGACGAATATATTACTGATTTTTCTTCATTAATCATTCAGAGAATCTCATTTTTATATATCTTCCTTCCAATCTCTATGGCGCGATCGTCATCTCTATGTGATCGTCATCATTATTTCGTTTCATCACCTCTGTGACATATGATACGTGCAAAACTGGGTGGGAAAAAACTGTTTTTGAGGCTCAGCAATTTGAATTGAATCAAACATCGAGTACCTAGAATCCTCCACTCCACATTAATTGATTTTTGTCAAGAAATAGCTAGAATATTCATAACGCATCGCCAGCGTTTCGCAAGAGCCAACTGAAGGAAAACAAAGAGTAGTAGATGGTTTTGCCTTCGCCTATGGAAGATACCACTCACTGTACTTTGCAATGACAGTTCAGTTCCTTTGGAATGCTTTCCGTGAATACGGGTACTATATCTTGTGGAGTTGCTATTATTTCCTCTTTTGTTGGTTCCCGTTGGACATAACTTCGAGTTTTGCCAAGAATGAATTTTAGTAACAAATGTTGAATGAATACTTTGTTGATTATGGGCCATGAATTTTAGTAACAAATGTTGAATGAATACTTTGTTGATTATGGGCCACTGATGAATCACGTCGTCTAGACATGTTCCATCTGTGGGCCATGCTTAATAAAATAAAAGTTCTAAACAAATGGTGAACTGAAATAATTTTTACTTTGAAGAAAACTTTTAAAATTAGGCCGATTTTTTTTAAATTTAATTATATTTCATGAATAAGGGCATGTCCCAATACAATGTAACTTTCCTCCTTTAAGTCACTTGTTTAAGTGGATCGCTTTCCCTATTGTCCGATAACGATGAAACTATTGAATGAGTTAAAACGCGCCAACCAAATTCAGCGTTATGGGGAGCGGTATGTTATCATGACGCCCCAGTTAAGCATTTCCTACGATTGGAAAGATTTATATTTATATATATTTTTCAGAGCTGTATAATGATGGTGTTTGTTCTCAATGACGCATTATTAAACTCTAGTGTTTGTCCAGTGCCGAAATACAATGAATAGTTTATTTATTTTTAAATACGATTAATTTTTAATTTACCACACCCACTAGCATAAGCCTACACTTTGAAATTTTGAGTCAATTTCAGCATTTAGCCTATAAAAGCACGCACATACAATGTGTAGGTGTATGGCTATGTGGTGTTGTTGTATAACCGCTAATAAATAGCTGACTGATCGAGACTAGGCAGTCTGTGGCTCATACTCGACAATATTATTAGTTTGTTCTTAATGTTCAGAAGGAAATACAATGACTAACGGGTATGGTATATTTTGCATCATACGCGGTTCATTTACCTCCATTTCAATAACGTTTGATTGGTCATAGAGAATGCTTTCAAACAAAGCACACTTTTAGTAGCTAAAATAGTAAAAATCCGATAGGTAAGTGAAAGAAAGTGATATATTTTGTTAAATAGTTTTAACAGCAAACAGTAACGGAGAGGGCGTAAATACTTGGAGTTGGGGATGGGGGGGGGGGGGGGGGGGGGGGGTGGTATTACAATTTTTTTAGAATATTTTAATGAGTAAGATTAAAGAGTAGATAAACCCTGTAGGTACGGAAGTCAATAGTGTAATACTATATATTTGAAGAATCTGTGATATACATGAAAGACAAAGCTGTAATTAACTTTCTTGAGTTAAAGGAGGGCGGGCAAAACATATGTTACCTCCTTCCTTACACGCCCACGTATTTAATAATCCAGTGATAACGGGATTCCAGTTTTTTCAGTTATGATATTATCTTGAGCTTTGCTATTCCATACAGTGAGCAAAACTGACCTATAAGTTTATCGAATAACGTTCAAAGGATGTGGGTTACATTTAGGGCTGGGCAAAATCGAATCATTTCGTATTCGAATCTGATTCTGATATCTTTTTCGAATTGGAACTTCCCCCTCGCCGACTGAAAAAAATCCCAAAATAACGACCGCCGTAATTTTTGCAATAGTGACCCATCAAATTTTTTAGTGGGAAACGATGGACATTGGACTGCACTTGATCTAGAATTCTCCACGTGATATTCACGCATGATTGGTAAAAATACCGTATGATTCCAAAAAGGTCATCTCAAAAGTGTAATTTGGTATCAAAAAAGTGTATATCTATTTTACGCAATAAACTTGAACCCGACAGATATATCGGTGAACCGATATCAACCCAATTTTGCTTTTTCCGATATATCGTCAGATCGCAGAAGTGACCTATAATATCGGCAACCAAAATACACTTACGAATAGGCGCAATTTTGATAGGACGCATCTTTTTTTGTTGTTGTTAAAATGGAAAAATTGCGCAATATTTTTTGCTTTCATGTGGAAAAATTCTCTGCATATGTTAGTTGCGTGAGATGA
>OZ023146.1:5677696-5707021 GCA_963675895.2 Styela plicata
TTGATGACGCGACAATATGTTTAGTCAAGCATGACCTTTCTCGCTTGTGTTGTTCTATTATCTGCGAGATATTGATGTTCCACTAGTTTATGTTATAGGGTCGCATATCTGTTATTAACGTAATATGGTAGTGTAATATTGCATTGGTAACTGATTCATGTTACGAGAGATGTAGACTATTTAGGTAAGAATTTATTTGTCTGTAAACTGATGTTGAATATTTGTTTATTGTTTAAAGCTATGTAAATATGTTGATTCGGCATTAAGCCACTGTGATTCAATATCAGTTACCGCAGTTTCTATTTGTTATATTTCATTCGTGACTCTTTATCATGGGATCTATGAATCTACTTGTCTATTGAGATACCAGGATATCAACAAATCAAGAATTTGCAATACATAATTTAATTTACAATATTAAAATGGAAACAAGAGTTTTTTAAACTGTATATTGAATCCAAGTTCAGAGTTGAGCAGGATTTTAGGAATACAGCAGCCAAAACTATATATCTATATATCCCAAATCTGCCCTGGACTCATATTTTCATATCCACTAAATCGCAATAATCGATTTGGCAAATAGAAGAATCTGACACAATTTAGAACGCATTCTTAGATAGAACCAATCGACTTGTTTATGATGGCAAAACAGTGCAAATTTAGAATCTCATCCAAGCAGAAGTAGAATTGCGCCCATTTCGACGGTACATTGGAATAATTGCACTTAATTGTTAAAACCCAGTGCGATTGTAGCCAGTGTGACTGTAGCCAGTACGATCGCACCCAGTGGACCTGTACGCCGTGCAATAACAAGGAATGTAATGTTGTGGGCTCTAGAAAACACAAGAAAAACCTGAAATCTTTAACCTGCAATACCAACTTGTTAACAACTAGTCCATCGCGCCAAAAAATTAGGATGGAAATGTCACAGAAACAGAAAATCATACATTAAATTTATCAAAAACAGTTAGCAGGCCATTTTGAATGTTACGAATTTAGGAAGTGTGTCAAGTTATCAAGTCGGGTTAATAAGTATCTTTTATGGATGAAGATTCTTTATCTTTCATTTTATTTGCACTGATGTAGCTTTTGGCACAATGGTGGTTTTGGGATCATCTTAAATTGAAAAATAGTTATTTCAAAGGGAGCATGATTATTGAAAATGTAATGAACGGTTCGTCGAATATTTTTTTCAAAATGAATTTTCAATATTGAACAATATTTATGGCTTATGGGCAGTCAAAAACTTACTATGAAATGAAAGTTAAGTATTGGTCATTTCATTGCGGTACTGAGGCAACAAGAATAAATCTGAATATGATTGGATTTAACAGAAACTTTTGAATATACCTTAGCTGTATCGAATTTAAGATATTAAAATGAATAAAATATCGGCGGGAAAATAGGACTACCTCAACTTTAACAGACCAAAATTCAAAAAAGAGGTAAAAAGCTTTTCTTAAGGCAAATAATTTTTATCACAAAGACGACAATATTGAAACAGCATTCCGTCGCTTTGTGATAGTTACATTTTGAGAGAGTTTAAACGCCGAATTAGCATCATTTAAGATATACATTTTTAAAATACTTGACTGAAGACGAGCTTGATCAGACGAAACATTAGAGAAATAAATGCAGCAAGACTTTGAACCTTCCAATTAGTCATAGTTTCTCCTACCACCTTATCTTTACATTTACTGCATTAGTATCCACAAACACAAAGGCATATGCGAAAAATGGGTTTGGTAAGACCACATCCCTCAGACCAGTCTTATTCAAAGTAAGACTGTGTATATGTTCCTTTACAAACAATGGAGAGAGCTAGATCTAAAACAACTCGACATCTCCTGAAAGATTTTGCTTCTAACGCAGAATATATGATGATACAGCTAATTACCTTGGAAAACATTATTAATTTGTGGCAAAATTCAGTAGATTAAATGGCTAATGGCCGCAAATTTGAAGGCCCAAGTTCGTAACACACAAATGCCTCAATCGATTGCAAAAATTAGTTACTAATTTAGAAAGCTTGATGGCAGACTAGTACACTGTCTCCCGATGTTTTTGTATTGAAATGTGTCATGTGGAAAGCGGGAAGCAACATCTCAAAGAATCAGCTAACGTCAAATAGGAAAAATTTAACCAAAGCGTTTTTTGTTAAGCCTTAGTCACTGATGAATCGTGCTCATGAAACGGATTTTGCTTTTTTGAAGTGAATATTCGATGTGAAGATCATGTAAATTTTTTTTTATTTAGAATTTTGCTTCAAGGAAAGCCGGAAACAGTGACTAAAAGGAGCCAGCCGACGGCCACTCATATGACAAAATGCTACTACAAGATAAGGTGCCAGCAACTGCACTCAAAACTGCACTGTGCCGAAATTTCTCATACACAATCAAACCACTATTTGAGGCATTTTTTCATCAACTGTGATTGTATTTTACATTTGTTTGCGTTGAGTTTTCTCACCGGTGTACATTTGTGTCAAACGTATATGAGTGCGGAACTTCGAGTTCATGCCTTATTTTGTTCTGCTAAGCCGAGACTAATCAGGAGGACAGTGCTTCACCATGGTAAAGAACATTGACTGGTTCCTGCCCATTAGGGGCCATGGTACAACAATTCACTATTTCCTTGTTCCCTTCCAGTCACATCTTGCGTCACGCAGAAAATGTATTAGGACTGTTCCAAAGTCCGTGTCTATACAGGGCTTAGAATGTTCTTACAAGCTTACATAATCTCTAGTGTTTATTATCGACTAATTTCGGTAATTCATCTAACAGTCGCTCAGTGCCTTGATCAGCATTATTTAATTTCCATAACCATCAAGTTGCACACTTCTTATCTCTAATTCTGCATCAATGCAGAACCATCTTTGTCTCTGGTTGCACTACATATATTTCTACTTACATACTCCCTCTTACCACCCCATATAAAATTCCATATTCATTTCTTAATATCACATATAAAATTTTATGGCACAATTTTTAAAGCGGCTAGGTATCACACCTAGGATAGGGGGGCAACGTTTTATTTATTGTTATTTTCCTTATCGTGGATAAGCTTCTACCCTTCCGTACGTTTATCACATTCTTCAATTTTTGTATAGTTAGTTTTCAACTCTTTTGCAATTTAATTCCGGCATTTCCAATTCAACACCCAAATACATAGATTACACCCTCATGTAATCTAAAATGTTACCATATGCCAGAATTTGTGATTTACTCTCGTTAACGATTGTTCCAGTGGCACCTTCGTTGTGTAATAACTTTCGAATAAATACAAAGTGAGTAATAATCTTTTTATGTTATGATTGCATCTTCAGCAAATCCTTTGTATTTTTGCTTTCGATTTGCCACATTTACAACACTCTCCATACAAACATTATTCCTTATATTGTTGCAAATACTGCAAAAATAGAGTGAAAGGTCGGAGACTGGAGACATCCATGTCTTAATCATCTTTCAATTTCAAATTCTGCTTCAATATGCCCATCGGTAAGTATTGGTTCGGTGCCATTCGAAATTATAAACACTAAAAACACTAAAGAGAGTAAAACACTAAGAGACCTGTTTTGGAATAATTTGCATAGAATATATCTCCCCGAATAGTCAACAAGTTTTCATGATTATTTCTACCTTTAATAAAGCCTGTATTATCTAGATGTATCAAACTTGGTAAATGCAAATTAACCCTATTCGACAGCCTTTTTTAATTTTATAATCTTATAATCAAAACTAAGTAAGGAAATGGGTCTCCAATTGCTTATTTTTTCCTTTTTCGTTGACTCAGTCATTATTTCTAGTTCGATTCAACTTAAATAAACTATTACTTTTATCTTTCGAATTTCTTCTCCAAAACATTCGAAACTTCTTTAGTCATACCATCTAGACGAGGTGCCTTATTAGAATAATTTTTGTTTTTTGCCCATTTTAATATTCGTGACGATAGTACCATTTTCCATTTCCAACTCTTTGAAAAGCTTAATTTAACCTCTGCACTTTTCCAAATTCAAGGAATATGAGGTGGACTTTTCTTCTTTCTCCACCCATTTTATCCTGCTTTCAATCACGTTTCTTTGCGTTTTTTGTTTCTGTCAAACATTTCTTTGTGATATAATAGTCACTTCTAAATTATCTATAGCTTTATGATATTATATGATGATGGTATTTTCTATTTTACTTTCTTCTTTTTTTTAAACAGTGACTGCAACCCATAGCCCAGTGTTTGATTTCGATCTTTATTTCATCCTATTTTTTTAAATCACCTCATTATTATCACATTGTATCAATTCATTTTCCCATTTTTGCATCATAACTCTGATTCCTTTAACAAATTGTGCATTTTGGCATAACCTAGAATTAAATTTTAAATATCATTTTCTGCACTTCATATTATCTGATACGCACATATGAAAAGTCGATATATCATGGTCAGATACCGTTTGTAATGATATATCTGATCTAACACAATTTGGTGTAAAACTCTTAGAGATATAAAGTTAATTCAATCTTCTTTGCATAATACATGCGATGTACTTATTTGTTTTTGAGTGTATTTTCTTTCACGCGGGTGTGTTGGTCGCCATATATCAAGTAAATTATATTTTGTCACTAGGTTATAGAAAACAGCACTGTTATCGATCGTTAGTGTTCGAATTCTTCGTCAATACAGAGTTGAAATCCCCCTCCCAATATTAATCTTTATGTATTTCGAATACCGTTATCATTGAAAATTTATCTATGCCCTGATCTAAAGTTTTAAATAGGTCTCATCTTTGTGAAAGTATGTTTGGAGAATGTATATTTATCAATATCACACTTTCACCATTCATTTTAAAATGGCATATTATAATCCGACCATATTCGTATATTCGTATCCGTGAATATTGATATGCCGGTGCGCAATATAACCCGGTCCTGCTAACCGCTGAATAGGCCTAATTATTTCAAAAAGGACTGAATAATATCGAGCAGGACAGAATAAGCGGGTCCTACTAATCACTGTATATGACCCAAATAGACTGAATAACACCGATCGGGACTGAATAGGACCGAACAGGAGCCGAATAGAAAATCTACGAATCCTACGAAAGCGGTTCCCGCCATGTCATACTCGAGAGAATTGCGTCATTTGACTGAGTTTTTGAACACACAGGAACTGCAGGTATCATAGAAGCCTAATTCGGCGATTTCGTTGTTCGTGAAGCTCGCAATAAGCGTGAAGGTGTCTGAACGCCTTGCGAAATATAGACCGGTAATAGAATTTTGTAGCGTTGACTGGTAAAACGGAACGAGGAAATGTGTACGGTGGGTATGCAGTATGAAATAGGTACAGGCTAGCATGTGGATCTTTATCAGTTTACAGGCCAGAGTGAAATGTATAGGGGACTGGCAGGTAGTCTTGATCTTTCGACTGATGGCCTAAATCCAAATTTAGGCCAAAGGTAAATGTTTTTCTAGCATCTATAGGCTGTAGAAGAGAACTTCCGGCTTCATGATTTCAGATTCTGTTACCGGATTTTTTGCCTTTTTCAGTTTTTTATTTTTCATCATTCAACAATGGCTGTTTATTTTGCGCGTGGTAAAACTGTACCACGGGTGAAAAGGAATCCCTTAGAATTGCCAGACAACATAATTTTGGCGGAATATAGGCTCCCGCAATGTTATCATCAAAATTTGCAAATTGCTCGAACCGAGGTTGAAAAGAATATTTGATTTTATAACTGTTCCAGAAGATTTGAATACTACAGCGACAAAATTCCACCAAATAAAAGAATTTCCTAGCGTTGTCGGTGCCATCGATGGCACGCATATTCCGTTAATAGCTGATGACTATATTGAACATCTTTATTTGTGTCGGAAAGGATTCCATTGATTAACGTTCGAGTACGTTCGAACGTTTCGTGACTGACCGCAGAGTAGTTTAGATTAGGCTACCATATTCCGTATAAAACTCCCAGAATATACAAGTTGTACTTGGTCGGGATTAAAAAACGTAACCAAAGTTGGGTGAGATACAAAACCTTATATTAAAAAAATTCATAAGCATAAGATGTTTTCACTTTATTCGATTTGTAGTTCACGATTATCATAAATAAAATGATTTACCTTTTTCTCTGATTCAACAGTTATATATTAAAAGTATATATTTTTAAGAGTAAAAGTTTTTTATGCAATCATGAGGAAATATGTCTTTGTTTGTTTAAAATAAAATCATTGATTCGAATATTCAATTTTATTCTGAGAAATTATTAGATTCTAAAATCTCAAGTTTTTTGATTGTGGCCACTTGCAGTAGCATAAGCTCTAAGCAAAGCATGTATGTGTACAGTCAGTGTATGACAGGAGTTTGACCTTCCGTTGCCTACTCCATCATCGCCTTCAGAACCTGTTTCCCACTGCAAATAAATAGAATTCACTGTAAATTGAAAGTGCATTACTGACCTAATTAGATTGGATTCAGGGGTATCGTTTGGGGAACTGAAGAAACCTTCTTCCTCGTTTATTTGCGATTTCAGATCAGTATGTGACTGTTACCACAAGAACATAAATAACATGATCCCTTTCCACAAAATTACTAGTATATTTGTTATCTTTCGTTAGGTCATAGCGTATCTTTTTCATACAAAGCAAGATATGACCACATAATTAGAAGAAAAAAAGAATATAGGGCGCATAGGTGAAATTATATGGGTGGAATAAAATTTAATTTTGACCGTTGCTCTGGTCTCTAACTCGAATAGCGGATCTAAGATTGTCAAAACTGAATGTTATAAGACCCACAGAATTTTACCTAATGCGCCCTATACTGTATTTTTTCTATGCAGTCATAGCTTGTTTTGTATGGAGAAGTTAGCCTATGACTTAACGAAAGCTTGCAAATATACTTGTAATTCTGTGGAGATCTTGTTATTTCTAATAGGATTACTCTGGAATTTCTTGGTGATATTTAAGCAAACTAAAGTCATTTCACCACATTTATGGGTTTAACGAAGTGTTTTCACTAATTCTATAGACCTTTCGTATACCTGATTATTTCCATCGAATTTTCGTCCATTTACTACACAAAGACCATACTTGTTTGGAATTCTACCTATCTTGTGGCTCTGTAAGTTTTTGTCAATTGTTTTAACAACCACCCTGGTGACAGAAAACAATTTTCATGAGAAAAAATTCACCCAATAGACTATTCCTTAATACATTAAACCTTGGAAAGACGAAAATCCTAGTAACCAGACTATAAATAAGATTATGAAAAAATGTTGGATTTTGCATATCAGAGTGATTTTGTCAAATATCGTTTGTGAAAGTTGCTGATTTATTCTTTTGCATCACAGGGCATTTGGTGTTTTGAAGCAACGGGGGCGAACATTGGATCATACTGGTTGTACTCTATGTTACAATCTGCTAAAAGTCTGTAACATCATAGTGTGTTGCATAAATTCGCATAATATATGCCCACACGATCAAGTTCCTTTGCCAGAGCAAGTGCCATCCATTACTAGCCATGATGAGCCAGACGTTCCGAATGGCGGTTCATGCACCAGTGCTAGTGCTATGGAGTTTCGAAAAAACATTGCAGCAACCATATTACAATTTGAAAATTTTCGCGAAGGATCGTCTTGTTATTAAACTTCTTCCTGTAGTAGTTATGTTTGGCTAAATGGAATTTTTTATTTGGAACGAGCCGTTTAGCATTAAATTTAATGACCCTAGTACTTTGTGTGCCCATCCCGTAAGCAGTTATGTAGCCCGGGTCATCCGCAGCAAATAATAGTAGTTTACTGGGTAACTTTAGCCTTGAGCTAACCGAGAGAAACAACAAGTTTCATTTCAATGTTGTCGTATAAATATCATGAAAAAGAAACCTTATTGTTCAAGCAAGGAAAACTAATAGTAATAAGAATAGCTATCAAAAACATGCAAACGCATCAGTGACTCGAACAAGTCTAAATGAAGTACTCTGGCTATAAAGTTGGCCCCATTTTGGCGCTGCTTCTGGCCTTGCTAAGAGCGAATTTCTTTTAAAAAGATCACAGAATCGGATAGAATATTTGGATCAATAACTGATTTTTGTACAGATAACATTTTTTACTGATGCTAAAAAACAAGTTTTTTTACCAGGAGAGATGAGGCTTCCAAGCAAAAACAGATTGAACATTCCATTAGATACAATTTTGTCTGTTTACCCGTGACCAATCAAGACAATCCGAATAGGGAAACTTTAGTATGAAAGTTTAATTTTGAATGTTTGAGTGCGCTTTTCTATATTTTGTAGCAGCTCTTTGTCATTTGTTTTTGGGTCTTTTGGGAACTGCTTTAGGCGGTTAGATCGGATTTCCTATAACTAAAGTATCGGTGGTATGTGTCATTTTGCGGCCGATACTTCCCTATAAAAAGCAAACATTTGACAAGCACTAAAAAATTTTCGAGTTTTTATCCTGTTTATTTCAGATCTATTAAAAAGGTTAGAATTGAATCAAAGTCTTCTGACAAAAAAACATCTTTCCAGGAAATTATCAAACCCAATAATTTATAAATTCCTGAATACAATATTTTGGACGGCCCTAGTGAGGTAAATATTATGAATATTATTTAGTTTCCAAAATGTTGACTAATTTTTGGGGCGATTCTGAAATACTCTCAACATGACTGCACAATATTTTCTGAACTTCTAAAATATGAATCAGTCACACTCTAATTTGGTGTAGACATGCTCTCTTCAAGCTCAATAACTACAGGAAGAGCTGCAAATATAGGATTGAATTGAATGTTGTTTTAGCAACTGAGATAAAAACAAAGATTTCAATAAACGGATACAGATGTCAGCTACTCTGATACTCCAAAAAATGATTTCAATCTAGTGAAACAATATTAGCAATTTTTTTGGGATATAGCTCTTGCGGGAGAATTAAAATAACTGACAGAAGAGCCCGAAGAGAATTGCATGAACATTTCAGACACCTTAAGAAAACCAAGCTTATGTTGCCCTGAAACAATACAGGAGAATTTTAGGTTATGTTGTGAAAGTGGAACATTCCCAGCAGCTAACACTATGCTAAAAACATGAAACAAGGATACTTGACTCACTAACTAAAAATTATGCTAAAATTTTACTTACTCAACCAAAAATTAGATGAGGCTCCCGGGACACCTTCAACAGACTCGTTGCTTATGATTGAAATGCCGCCCAGTTTGCACTGACTCCTTCCTCCATGTAGCTACTTTCTTTTTTGCCTGCCATTTTAAATTGTACCATTTTTCTTCCTTCTGACTGCTTCTTAATTCGCCGGATATATTAACTGAGTTAACCTGCAACGCAGAACATAAACTAGAACTGTAAATGGATGATCATATTACTAAATACATTCTTGATAAAGAAACATTTGTATATAGTTTATATATTGTATTATATATAGACTTCAATAGATTTGAAAAACAACAAAGTGGGCGAATCCTCAAACTGATCACTCATTCGCCTATATGAATGGACCCTTATTCATACTTATGATTCTTCTCAACTTAAATGCCGTACTACCAAAAACCCTAGATTGCTGAGAAACGAATCTGTAATTAGCCTAGCTGATTAAACTTGCTAAAAATGTCTGTAATTTTTTTAATCAGAATTTCTGATGAACTTATCATTACAGCAAAATCTATGCTAGCATAACCAATTATCGGTAGGACTTAGACTGATTAGTTACAACTTATTTAGCCCACACTTATAAGGAATCAACTGATTACAGTATATCCAGAGCAATGGGTTTCAATAAATAAGGTAATACTTGCATTTTAATTTAAAACCACTATCAGAAACTGAGAAACAACTCGGAAGACAATGCAAAACGCCTGCACAATAAAAACAGCAAAATTTGTCCTACAATTGGTACTTATATATTGTTTGCCCGGAATATGCTTTGGCTGAAAGGTAGACAAACTTAAAAAATAGTTGGATTTTCAGACACCACTTATGATAAATTTTATTCACGATGAATCGATAGCCGAATATGGCTAATGGCCTAGAAAACGTACATTCGGCGAGACAAACAAGTCAAAACTATTTTTTTCTGTGTTAGACTATGGCAGTAACAGACTAGGGTTAAGCCACTGTCTGAAAACTTGCGCAGAATTTGGTTTTTTGTTTTTCCCAACTGCATCTACTAATGCTCCGATCTCCTCTGACTAACGTCTACTTTAGATTTAATTATTGTGATTGACCGCATACAGAAAATGAATACTTTAGCGTTCAGTTCGTTACCCAGTCGCCTAACTCTGAACTTACCGTAGATAGGTTACCGGTACTCTGTGATGCATATCAGCATAGCATGTGATGGTACGATGACATCACGCTGATCGCCAGCGCTTATGCCTGTAAGAAGTCGACCTAATCTGCCAAGGTGCCTGTTAGTTATAAAACTTCTATTTGTTTCTCCTTCTTCAACTACGGAAGATAAAAAATTATAGCAAATACATTTGAAACTTTTCATTATAATATAATTTATGTAATTTATATAAATAAATTAGATTTACCATTGTCGTATAATCCAATTTCTATCAATTAGTGTTTTATCCATTTTGTTTTCAAGTTGAAATCATTGTAAATATAATGTACCGTTGTTTAATAATTATTTAAATAAGAGAGAGAGGAAAAAACATAACTTCAGTAGTTGTGAACAAATAGATAATGGGAATAAATAAGTTAATAAATAGTTAATAATTACTGTCCGAAGGATTAGTCACAATATTTGGCTGGTTGTTGTTCAGTGGAATAAATTCAAATATAAGTCATGTATCGATAATTAAATCAAAAATTAACCGGAGACGTATATTATTAAATACAATTACAAATAAATTCAATTTTTTCACATAAAGATATCTATTTCGGTGTTTTTCAATGGCAAGGCTGCTGGTAAAATATTTCCTAATTTGTGATATTGCAGAAGAAACATTTGGGATACCATTTGGAAAAATAAGTGTATTTCTATGTAACCATAAGTTATATCTACTTACACATAATAATAAACAGATAGCATCCAGTTGTTCTCCATTGAAAAGGGAAAATTCAGGACCAGATAAGTCTACCATAACACAAGTTATATAATTTGGATTAAAATAACATTGATTCATATTCATAACTATTCGATGGATGAAATCATATATGTATTGTACAAATCGAAACCACCAAACTAAATGTGATATAAACTCAGGTTCATTATCATTACATAATACACACATTTCATTTCCAGAAATCCTTTTGATTCCCGGTTTTGTTTTCACTGGCAATATACTATACATAATTTTAGAATTAAAACTTTTCACATAATTGGTTAATATCTTTTCATGCATGTTACTGCAGGCATTTTGTATATTAACCTGATGCAATAAAATTATTCTTTCACTTTTTAAACTTAAAACAATCTTTTCATACAAGTTTTCGTGGCCGTCCCTCTCAAAATCATCTGTGGGTATGTTATGTGTTTTAATAAATTCAATTGTACTTTTGTAAAGTATATTGGGTGTGAATCTATGTGGAATGGAATTATTAGACACTTTTTAGCAAATATGCTCAGATGTTGAAATCCATGAAATTAAAATCTGCAATTGAATCATCACAAATTCCTTCTCTGACGTCAAAATAATACAAAACTATCATTGCGTACATGCAATTCAAAAAATTGGAATGTTAATAATATCATGACCACCTGCGTTTTTAGATCTACAAAAGGTTGAAATATTTAATTTAAATTGACCATCAAAAGCAAACCTCTAAATCGCATTAATTTCTTTACCTAATTTACATGACATTGGGAATACTTTCCAGATATACAAAAACTGGGGTAATATCTCAATTTCAGCTAATAGGCATTTCCCTTCTAAAGTAACTTTAATCCTATTCAATTCATCTACAACTCCTATTGTTCTATCTATACATTTTCTCCAGTTGATTACCGTAGTGTCTTCATTGCTAAAAATAACACCTAAAATTTCTAACCTATCTTCTTCTTTTATAACTTAATTTGTTCATTTTTTTTCCAAATATCTAATTTTAGCGTTTTTTTTATTTAACTTCCATCCGGTTGATTATTTATAATCTTGAAGTATGCATAATGATTCATTGATTGATGCTTTTGTTGAAAGTTTCAGTGTTATCATCTGCATATCCAGCATTTCTCATTTCGCTATTTTCTGGTGTTATGATTCCGCAGATCTGTTTATCATTGTTTATATACCTGGTTAAGGGTTCAATTACAATTATCAACATAAAACGGCTCAAAGGATCTCCTTGTCTAACTCTTCTCTGAAGATGTATTTTATTGCTCAGAAATCCATTTTATAATGCGTGCATCTACATTTTTGTATAATTTCTTTAAAAATTTTATCATCCTATTTTTTATTTCAAATCTTTAAATAAATAATCCAGGTCTAATGAATCAAATGCCTTTTCAAAATCCAGTGATAATAACGCAGATTCTTCAATTTTATTTTTTTTCTGTGCTGTTATGTTTCTTATCAACGTTAGTGTGTCTTGTATTTTACGTTCTGGTACAGCAGTCTCCTGTGAGTTAATTAGTTTTGGCAAAATATTTTTTATTCGTGCAGAAAAAATCTTTGTAAATATTTAACGACCTCTATTGAGTAAACCGATGAGCCTATAATTCTGCATTACTCCAATAACCATTTCTTCTTTCCATGATCTCAGTATTAATCTGAATTTCCACACTAAACATGTCATGATCTGAGTGGATCGTAGGAATGCTTTTGATAGAAGTTATACTATTGAGAGGGGGTATATAAATCCTGTATAATCTAGCTTGGACCAAACTATTTCTTCGGGTAAAAAGGTGTTGTTTATCAGAAAAATATTTAACAGAATGAATTAAATCGGAGCAATCAATTAAATCATTTAGAGATCGTGAAACATATTCTTGTTTGGGTCTTTTTTCGTTTTTTCGTTTTCGGATCGGACTTGAGTTTTTTTTTTGTAGATTTGGAATCAAGCTATACAAATTTTCCTTGTATTATTCCTCGATCATCATCACTTTTTATTGGACTTATAGTAGACAAATAAATGAGTTCAGTGTCCTCTGGTATTGCTGGTGTACTGGTGACCTGATTGTCGAGTTGATAAATTTTCTTCAAAAATTTTACTGGGTGTCTCATTTGTATTTTCATCATCTTTTTTCCAAAGCGCAGGAAATTCTTTTTCGTATTGTGTTTTTGTAATATCAGAAACTAATGGGTTTTTATATCTCTCTAGTTTCGGGATGTATCAAACACATTCTTCCACCAGATGATCATTTACTCCACAAATAGGGCATGTAGATTCCTGTTCCCAATATTTTACTAAAATGGTGTGTCCGTTTATCTTTATATAACTTTTTATAGGCTTGTCATTCAAGTCATCTTTAGCGATAAAAAATCTTCTAATACCGTTTTTAATACCTCCGGCGTCTGTGATATCGTATATATCACCGATTTTGCCATGTTTTTTTTAGTTGGTTTTTTTATTTTCACATTTTTCAATTGGGTGGGAACCCAATGCATAAAAACAGCAACACTATCAGGAATATACAGTCTGTGTATTGGAAGACCAAGCACTCCCTCATTTTTCAAACGCCAAATCTCTCTATATACTTTTACAGCTTTTTCTTTTTATTTAAAGTAATATCCACTCCAGATCTAGTTGTTTGGACCATACCAGCAATGTTTTTCAATTGGAATCTAAGTTTTCTAAAAAATTCCCTGGGTTCTTTTTTACTTGAGGGTTGTTCAAAACTCCGTGCATTTAGATCGATCAGATTTCTTTCGTGCCTCTTCGTCTGCTTTTCTTTCATTATTTGCATGTCTCAATATTTCAGCAAAAGTAATTCCTGGCGATGTAGCGGCCATCTTTCACTAGTTTTCCCTTTGTTCTTTCATGTAGCTCTGGTTATTATCACAGTTTTGGGGTAATAAAGATATATTATTACAAAGTACCGGTATTATATATATCTTATATCCTTTTTTTCTTAATACAACCAAATATTCCAATTTGACTTCTACAAAGTCGTTCACCCGACGACAAAATGCGAACGCCACCAAATCTCCGGCGCTTATATATTGCGTCAGAGAAAAAATTAAACGTCAAGATTGTTTGTACTTAATGCGTGCCTTCTCACGAAAATACTTCTATGTTGGCGTTGGCGAACAGTTCGTCAACGTCAATCACGAAGTTAAGTCTACGAATCCTAGTTCTTCCATTTGCGAACAGTTTCTATGATCCAACCCCGGGTCTGAATAGCACTGAACAGTAGAGCAAAAATAACGAACAGGACTGAGTAGCACCGAACAGGACTGAATAGGACCGAACAGGACTGAACAGTGCCGAACAGGACTTGTTTATTTTACAAATATTATGATGGTGTCTGTTCAAGGGAGCTTTCTGCTCTCGTTCCTCCGAACAAAATAATTTTTTAAAAGGTCAACACGATTGGCTGCCAATTCGCACCTATTCACTTTGAAGGATCCACATATCACATACAGTTTTACGCAAGAAGCCCCCCCCCCCCCAATCTATCAGGGCTCTTAGAAAATTTTAATAAAAAATAGGTTCAAATAAGACTGAAAAGTACCGAACAGGACTAATTAAGAGCGCAAAAATACCGATCAGGACTGAATTATTCTGAATAGCAACGAACAGCGCTAAATAGGAGCGTAAAAAATCGCCTCGATAACAAGGTCCGTTGGTGGCTCATTCGAATCAAAGTAGACTTTAACTAATTCGGTCAGACTGGGTGCTACAGATGCAGACGCATCTTATTTTTGATTGGATGATTTCTTCCAACCATGTGCCGCTAATAAATCTTATTTATGGCCCATATTCGCCGTTTTTTCATTTCCATTTTCGCATATATTTTCCTTTTGTTATATGTTGCCGTTGTTATCTGTCATCTACCTATTTGTTGCTTAACATTGTGAATATTCTGATTTTCCTGTTTTATGTTGCTCATGTGCAATTATATTGGTATCTTTAGCTTCTAACCATGTGTCATTGATAGAGCTTGACACAGACCGAGCAGTGGTCTATTTCTGGCACATGCTTGCGTTTTACCTTATGATTTTGCATCAACATATTTATTTCTTGCTTTTTTTACCGTATATTTATTGTGTGGCAACTGGGCATTATTATCCGTCCCTTGTTCGTTTGTGAATGCAAATTATTTTATTTTATGTGGGTGAATTAATTTTAGGGCTAACGGGTGCACGTACTTATTACGTGTTTTTAAACTGCATTTGAGGTTTTGTTCATTTTCCTGATCTTTCTTACGTGTAGCTATAAAATGTAAAATACACCATTTGGGGGGCAAAAAGTATAAGATTCCGAATAAAATGTGATTGTTCGCCAAAAACGCGAAAGAAACTTATTTCTTTTTAGAATTTTGTGTTAAAATTGCACAAACTTTCTGGTAGGACTGCCACTCCCTTCCAAAACCTTTGAGGGTTCTCGGCTGCTGGTACCGTCGCCACATGCACTTTGACCCCGTTTTTTTTTCTTTTCCTTGAAATGCTGAATGGTTTTTCGGATTAAATTTTATGTTTCAAGGGGGTTAAAAAATAAGGAAGTATACTTTTAATAATTTTAAATTCTTTTCCTGCAACAAATAATATCAGAAATTATGAGTGTTAAAAGAATAATATCAAAAATAGTGATTAGCTATTTTGTCCAAGGTTATCAAACTGCAAAGCCAAGGAGCTAGGCTATCTAACGTTACGGTAACTTAAATTTAAAGGGTCGAAAAAGAACTAACGTTAGCCTACATTACCATACTGGTACATATTTTGATGGTGAAAAGCCATCACAACTCCTATGAGTTTTAGGCTGGTATTGAAAGAAACTTTACCGTTCTGCGAAGCAGATTTTTCTTCTGTTTTTGTTGGCCGGAAATGAGGAATTAGGCTACAGTATCTTCCAAAGTCGCCTGGTTTAACGGTACCGGTAACTTACTGATACACTGTACAGAATACCGGTAGCTGATGGGGTAATCCGAATAAAGTAAAATAGGCAGTGTGTAGGCTAGTGTGTATGGCACTGAAAGTATGGCAAGACACATTGTATGACAAATACTGAATGAATAATGGGGTCTCCTTGACTTTCTGCCCTCTTTCTTTTTTGGGACGTTTTTTCTTTGTTCATGACTTTCAAACCATGTGTCGGTATAGTTTCTGGGATTAGGAATATGCGTGGGTGCGCCGTTTTGTAAATCTCCAACTTTTCATAGGGCATTATCATTATTACTTCCGTTCGTCCGTCTTTTACTCGAGTCGGGTCGTCGGGTAAATGTATGTACTTTCTTTTCTTTTTTCTCAACCCATTCATCAATATTCCGGGGAGGTTTCCGCTATGGGTCATGTAGTACATGATTCTTGTTCCATCATACTTTTCATAATTCGGTGGCTGTCCTTTGGTATGGCCACATATGGCCCATACCCTGTCATTAGTCACCTTTATCTATCCCCCCTCTTCGAGAATGTTTTGCAGCTGTTTTTTGGAAACCATTCTCTGATTTTTTCAGCGATTATCGCTTGAATTTCTGACGGGTGTATACCATTGACGCTCAGGGGGCATTTTTGTGCCTCAGGTGTCGGACGACTATGCTTGATATTTCAGCATCTCTTTTAGTGTCGGAGTTTATTATTTTATTGGTCATAGTTGGCCAGACTCCGGGTTCATCATCGTCCGCTTCCAATTCCATCCATCCTGATCGTGATAGTCCATCGGCGTAAAGACCTCATTAGTTGTCCGGTGTATTACCTTTTCGATCGGATATGCGGAGAGTTCGTTGAGCCACCTTATTAACAGATAATCCGGACTTGGTTGTTTCGGAGTCTGCATTTTGCGCATTAGTCCCAGGACTCCCATGTTATCCGTTATGATTGTAAAGGTAGTTCCCATCAGGAATTCTTTAAACTTTCGTGCTGATTCTTTGAGCGCTTTTAATTCTTTTTTACATGGATCATAAGCCCTTTGTCCTTGCGTCTTCCATTTCTGGCTGTAATACGCAATGGGGTTCACCTGCATTGAACCAGGTCCTAGCTCTTCAACGGGCGTTCCTGGTTTGGTTTGAAACAGTATTGCGCCAAACCCTTCATCCGAAGCGTCGGTTTCAAGGTACGTGTCGAAGTCTGTTTCAAAATGAAATAATTTTTCCGGGTTTGTTACCACCTCTTGGGCGACTTTGTAATCTTCTAACAGTTCCCTTGTCCATTTCAAGGGGGTGGTCTTCCCCCCTGGTAGCGGGTACTTTCTCAGTTTGTTCATTAAATCTCGACAGGATTAGACTCAAATTCGGAATGTGCTGGGCCAAGTATCGTAAGGCTCCAATCCATCCTCGTAATTCGTTTATGTTCTTGGGAGGGGCATCTCTTGTAACGCCCTTATCCTTTCGGGTTGTACCAAAATCTCGTGTCCCGTAATCATAGCTCCCAATATGCTTATCTGTTTCTTCCCAATCAGGCATTTGATTATACTGATAGTTAGATGCATTTTTACCATTTGTTGGAATAACACTTCTAATAATATTAAATGGTCCTCTGTTGTTTTGGTTGCTAGTATCATGTCGTCGATATATATCTTTATTGGTTCTGCTTCTTCTTCGTCTTTTC
This sequence comes from Styela plicata, assembly GCA_963675895.2. Lineage (NCBI taxonomy): Eukaryota > Metazoa > Chordata > Ascidiacea > Stolidobranchia > Styelidae > Styela > Styela plicata. The sequence continues at coordinate 5,695,342 of OZ023146.1, forward strand.
TACCCAGTTCTCGGATTCTTTGTCTATATATTTCCGTAACTGGTTTTTCCACACATTCTTGCATGTTAGCTGACCAAATAGCCGGTCCCGTCTTAATTCCGAATGGCATCTTTTTCCATCTCAGATGGTGGCCTTTAATGGCTATTCCCAGAAACTCTCTTGATGTTTCCGGGACTTCCACATGATAGTAAGCTTTCTTTAAGTCGGGTAGACTGAGGACCGGTCGTCCTTGAGCCATGTTTAGCATGTCGGGGATGAGTGGCGGTGGGACTTCTATGCCTTTTATAGCTGCGTTAAGGGGTTGGAGATTTTGGACTACTCGCCACGCTTGTTCACAATCCGCACTTTGTTTTTGTTTTTCGTTCATTTTCTAGGGCACAACAAAAATGGCCAGTTTCCATTGTGCAAACCCTGTTTCGACTACTCCCAACTCCTTAACGAGCTTGATTCCGTCCTCCAACGCCTTTCTTTGTCCATCTCCCTTTAAGTTATATGGACCGGACACAAAGGGCTTCGTTTCAGTATCTTTTAATTCTATCTCGCATTTATATTTCATCTTTTGTGGTTCGTTCAAATGCTTTTGTAGATTCTCCAGTTCTTTCGCATAAGGCGCATATATTTTTCGCCATTTTTCTTCCGGAATGATTTCATTATTTTTTACGTGCAAATCAGGGGGGACGTATTCTTCTTTGGCTAATCGTATTGCTTGTTCTCGTAGTTGTTCTAATTCTTCTTTCACTTTTAATTTTGTCCCCTCTGCTAACACATATTCATCAACAACCTTTGCATATCGCCACATTCGATCGTTGGATATCTTTGTTTCGTTGGAGTCCCTTTTTACAGCAATGGGGGGTGAATGTGATGCATCCAGTTCACCCCGAGGAACAATTTCTGAACCCGCCAGACCGGATTCTCTAACTTCAGTTCGAGCTCCTTCAGATTCAGTCGTCCCAATTTTTTTAGTTCCTTTATTTTGCTCGTATTGTGGAGCCCAAGCAAGGCACATTTCCGTATTTTTTGTCCGGTTCGGCACCTCTCCCAATTCTGGGTAATCTCTTAATGGACGCTGACGTTCCTCTTCTCCGTCATTATCTTTTCCAGAGTCGTCACTCTGGGTTCTGACAGCCATTGCCGCTGCACTTAGGTAAGACGCTGGGTTTTCCATTACGGTTTTTATTGATGGTAACCATTGGACTCTGTTAATCCGCTGAAACCCTATTATATTTATCGGTACTCGTTTTCCTATTGCAAACGGGATCTCGGTTTTATTTATTCGCACATTTACCAGCCAGTTTACGACAGACTTCCCTCCTACGCCTGCAAGTTTCATTATTATTGGTTTTCGATTTTCCCAGGATTCGGGATAACACAATTGAGCTGTTTCTTGTTTCATTAGGTTGGGTATGCTGCCGGTATCAGCTAAGAAAACGGCACCCGTGTCTGTGTCTTTTAAGAACATCAGTTGTCCTCCAAATAATTCAGAAAAATTAGCTTTGTTTGTTGTGTTCGTGTTCCCCATCCCCATAAACAAGGGTAGTAAGGGGTCAGTTTTGTTCTTTACATATTTACAAGGTAATGCTTTGTCGGAGAGCTGACGTACCGGATCGGTCAGCCCTCGTATTCTTCCCCCATCAGTTGAAATGCTGACAGGTACTCTTCATCTGTCCATTCAGGTAAAGTGCTCATGGTGGCACTCGATCCTGTTTGTCTTCCTGATCCAGACGGTCTCTATGATGGTCTCCACGGGGGTCTGTCCGCCGTTCTTTTTGGTCGTTTTCCGTAATATTGTTTCTGTCAGTTTTATTCTTTCCTCTAAGGTCGGTGATCCTTGAGATTTGAAGTATTCACCCAGTTGTTCAACCGTGCCCAAAGGCATTTTTAGTGGGTTGTTTCCTTGAAGAAAGGCCTGCCAGGTATCTTTTGTTTCTTGCAGCCATTTCTCCGAAATTTCCCTTATTCGTGGCGTTACTATTCCATCTTTGATTAGCTGGCCATTTAATCGTAATATCGCGCCAGCAATACAATCTCTGTTAAGGTGCCCGGGTGCTTTGCAAGTGAAGCAAACGGTGAAAGCAGCTCCAGACTGTTTGTCTGTATATAACCCAAGCGGTGCAAAAATGTTAGGATTTGCCCAAAAGCTGTATTTCTCACCAAACTCCTGTGCGATTTGAGCCGCATCCCGTGTGCTTCGCGGAATTTGCCTTACATCGCTCGGATTTGCTTCTCTGCCTTGACCCTTTTCCATTCTGTTCGGGAACTGTCTTGGTTCAGACTGAGATCTTCGTCCCGAAAATCGCATTCCTTCTGCCGTTGTTTGTGCCGGCGGATTCTGCAATGGTGTAATTCGTTGGTATCTTCCTTGCTTTACTGTTCTTGGCGGTCCTCGTCTTGGTCGCTCATTTTGGTTTTCCGGTTGGTTGCTACTTTTTTTCATAGAGGGCTGTATTGGATACGTTGGCCATTCTGACACATTGTTGATTGCGAACCCCGGAGATGTATCCATCTTCTGTTGTCTCGGGAGTTCCATCTTTACGGAGCCTGCTACCTTTTGGTCCATACTCTCCATATTCCAGTACGTTTGTAGTTGTGTCATCACTTCCAACCACGTATCTCTTTCGCTTCCTTGAAACATATATTCCAGGGTTCCCGGTAGCTTGTTTCGCAATACCTGAAATAGTCTTCGTCCATCGGAGCTTTCTGCTATTACACTGTTTTTACTTATTTCCATCTGTTGCAGAGCTTTCGTTATTTCTGTCCATGGATTATGGGCGTAATATCGATAGGTGTCTTTGAACTCACTTATTACCAGGTCATTATTTGTAAGTCCCTGCGGGTTCGTTAGAGCCAACGAGTTTAATATGTCCTCCCAATTGGGTTCGGGGTCGGCAAAAGCCACTGCTAACTGCTCTGCGTCATTGATTCGCCCTGCTTGTCTGAGTTTCTCTTGCAATGCATTTGACAAGATACGGTCAGTGGCCGTGTTGCCTTCGCCATGTTGTATCAATTGCATTGCTCGAGTCATCCATTTTAGCATATTCGAGTTCTCAGGTGTTGGCATCAACTGCAGCATTTCTGACATTTTCATCTGCCTGGGTCTTTGTTGTTCCTCAGGTTCCTCGAAGGGATTTACGGGTCCATGGTCTGGTGCCGGGACCACTGTCCGTAATTCTGGTACCTGCACTATTACGCGTTGCTCTCTATTCCTTCGTTGGTTTCGAATCGCTTCTTGTCTGTTGTTTCGCTGTCTCTCCATCCTCTGTGGCGTTGTGAAGATAGGTTGTGGTATTGGGAGCGATCTCTGGTACGGCGTTACGTTCCCTTGCCGGAGGTATCTCGTTAGTATTCCATTCTGGATGCTACTGTTCGGTACTGCGTCTATTCCTGGTATTCCCACCGGGAGAGCAATCATTGGTGTTTCTTGCGTTCCGCCTTCTTCTTCCCACTTTAACTTTGGATATATTTTCTTCACCTGTTGGTGATCCGCTCCGGGTTCTACCACCATCATTGGCCGTGATGGAATATCTGGGTTGTCAGCAAAACTTACTTCTTTGATCATCGGAGCTGTCGGTATCCTTTCAGGGTACGCCGGCGGGGGTGTTTCGCAAACAAAGCTTTCGTAAGTAGGGTTGTCATAGGCCGTTATATCTTGGATATCCGTTTCATTTCTTGATTTTTCGTTCTGTTTCGCGTCATCGATTTCTTTCAACCATTTCTCATGGGCTCTTACCATTTCGTGTCGGGTCTTTTGTTCTGACGTAATGGGTGTTCGATCCAGTGACTGGGTACGAATTTTTCGGCCTATTTTATTTATTTTACTCTACGTTCTTCCTCTGTCTGTGTTTGTTAGCACGGGCATTGCTATTGGGGTCTGCGGCTTCGGTGTGTCGACCGCCGTAGCATGGGCTTTTCAAAGTTCATACTTTTCGGCCTCGGCTGTTTCAATATCTTTTGTGTCGCTTTTGTGGCCACTTTCGTCATAATAGTCACGCCCTTTTCCGCTTTCTCAACGTCTACCTTTGCCGTTTTTAATTCTTTTTTTAGCTTTGTTAGGACCGTCTGCAATTGTTTAGATTCCTGCTGTAGCTGCTTTAGTAGGGCCGTTTGACTCTTCATTTTCTCTTGTAGAGTTTGATGATTTTTCGCCGCATCTTCATGTTGGTGTCGTATTAATTCCGAATGTCCCACCTTCTTGGCGAGTTCTTTTTCATCTTCTGATATCTCCCTTTTCTTTCGAAGTATTCCTTTTAACATTTTGTCTTTGGTGTCGTCTTTTCCCCTTTAATCTTCATAATTCGCCTTTGTGAAGTTTCTGGCGGTGCCTTGATGTGCAGATGTCGCTGTATCTACAAAGTAGCAAAAGAATTGGATGATCTAGAGGGTCGTCTCGTTTTTTTAAGCAAAAAAAAACAGATGTTTTAGAATGATTAAATATACGTATAATAATACAAATACAACTATTTTAATGATGAGCCCCACGTTGGGTGCCATTTTTTAAAGTGGTTTTCTTTGCAAACATTTTTCCAAGGTTGATACCTAAGATCCAATCTTTGGTCTCTGAATCATCTGTCTTCTCTTTTCAACGTCTGCAAATATTCCACTTGGTTCGGGTCTTCTCTTTATTGTTCGTATTTATATCCTTTTTCTTTACGGTAAAATTTTCTTTCTTCATATGACCCAATAGTCCAAATATTTCGATTTCTTATTTTTAATTAGTTCTTTTAATTAATCTTAATACAACCAAATACTCCAATAGCATTAATTTCATCAAAAATACAATCATTCCAACAATATTTCATTCTTAAAATTAACATAAAAACAATTTCCTATAGGTCTTAGGCGAGAATTAAGTTTTCGGTAGGCTCTTTTACTTATATACAAGGAGTTTCCTCATTTTATTCCCGGCTTTTAATATTTTATGATACTCATTCTCTTATTCATTCAATTACCATTCAGTAGCTCACAATACTATTTTCATTCTATAGTATTGGTCGACTAAGTATTTTGTTCGTTTATATACACGTCTTAATAATATTTCAAAAAAAAAACATTTTTATTTTGAAATACACACTGTCCCACTAAATATTCACGTCTATATATCATTAATAAAAAAAATAATACAATCCCAATACACAAAAATCATAAAATTACGACTCGTTTATGTTACGAGAAGGCTCAATTTTACTTACTTAATCTTTCTAATACAAAACTTTGGCTTCTAATATGAATAAGTCATATGTCCAATTCCCCTAATTATATACATTAATAAAAACTAAAACTGATTACATAAAAATCAATTATAATAATTCCTATATATGTAAAATCATAATAACAATTTTTAATAGTCTACTTATAGAAATACACATTTAAGTTCTGTTTCTTAAGCACTCGTAAAACAAACATTGTTAAATCTTTCAAACATAATCTTTATTTATCAATATATCAAATTTATCGTCTGTAAATAATGTCTCTTGCATGTTTCTGTGTTCGCCTCCGATGGGTCGTTTCACCTCTCTCGGGCGATCTTCTATGATGATGATGATGAGATCTCTGTCGTTCCATCAAAGACCGTTGGCTTTTATCGTATGAATAATATCCATTTGGTTCTTTAATCGGCCTTTTGCCTTTATATCCATTAATCGTGGTATCATAATCATCCCTCCCCCGTTGCTTGAAAGCAGGACTTAACTTTACTCTTTTAATAGATTGATCAGCTCGGTCAGACGACCGTCGATCCGTCGAGGTTCCATGCGAGTGACTCCGGCGTAGTACTACATTTTTTACCGATCTCGAATCTCGTTTCAAAATCTTCCATTTTCTCTTTCGCGGTCTCTTCGTGGCAGTATCACTGTTCTCGCTTTCTGTAGAGCTCTCTGTGGCATCAAGTTCTTGAGTATTCTCAAGTATTTTTGTGTTCTGGTTCAGTTACCTTTTCAACATGGGTTTGTTCTTCAAGAATTTTTTTGGGTTTAACGACGTCTTTTTCACTATTTTTTATTCTTTTCTAATTGCATTATTTTTTCTTCTAATTCTTCAATCTTTTTTTACAAACCCATCGTTTTCACCCAATAATTCTGCATTTTCGTCAGATAGTTTTGCTACCTGGTTTTCGAGCTTTTCCATACCCTCAAAAGTGGTTTGGTTCTCTAGTCGTTTCGCCTTGATTTCTGCTGCTAAGCATTTTTCATACATTAATTGTATTTTTAAGCAGAGATTTATAGATTGTTTGTTTGTCGCCAATAGGTTCATTTCTTGCGGGTTTCTCAACAACTTTTTATAAGCTTCTACCTCCGCTAGTTCCTTTACCTTTTCCTCGTAAATCATTCATTTCATTCGCTAATTTTTTCATCTTGTCTTCCTTGGATGGGTTTTTTGGCGTTCTTTTCGTCGGTTGACGCGTATTTTTAGTCGTTGTCAAATTTTCATGTGGTTTAACAATCGAAGTGTTATTTGGTGACAATTTCTCTGTTAATCCTGGCATCATCTCCTCAATTATGGAGACTTCCATTTCATCTGTGCTAATCTGCACATTTTTATTCTTTGAATCTGTATTATTGTTCTCCAATACACTTCTCATAGGCTTTGTCGATAAGTGTTGACTTGAATCAAGTAACAACTCAGTATCAAAATCAGGGTTTAAATCAATTTCTATACCACCATCTGAAATCGGCGAAAGAGAATTCATTTGGAATGTTTTGCGAAACAAATTATTTGAATTACCTCCTTTTCCTCTGGGAATTGCTTCGCTTGGATTTCCTGTGCAGACATTATGGCATGCCATTAGTTTTTCTTTTTTTTTGCAGGAAACCTGTTATTGATTTTACCTTGCCATCTGCTCATGAATTTTTGAAAGGGTCCCTTTTTAATCTTTATGCTTGCTTAAGAAAAGGAGAATAATTGGTATTTCTTATATGCTTATTTGCGTGGGTATCCACCTGGCTTTTATGTCTTTTTCCCTCAGGCATTATAATGCCAATTCTGCCAAACCCGTCGTTTTTTTAATAAGCTTTTCTGCCATCGTCTTTTTTATTTGTCTTTTCACTTCATCTTCGCTGGTTCTAGCTTGGCATTCATCAGGTAGTCGTTGCTTATAACGTTTGCAATTCGGGTGATATTGTATTAAGCAACACAATAGTATTAGGCTTATCACTATTACAGCCAACGGGAGCAATATTTTAGTAATGGTGCAAACATGGCCTTAAACCCTGCTCCGAGCACACTTCCAATGCCACCAAAAATATTTTCGCCGACATTACTAATTACGCTTACACCTTTGTTTAAGATCCCCTCTACACCGTCACCTATAACGCCAATCCCACCCATTATGGTTTCTCCAAAGCTCTCGTTCGTCAAATTGTTTTACCACGGCAATAGAGTAATGTTTTCATACTTCCATTCAGTATCGTTGATTTTGATCGGCTTTCTGGTGTCATCTTTTAATTGAAATAACAGCTCCTGAATCCCGTCATCGCTCAAATGGGCATCATTTGTTAGCTGACTAAAATTAGATTTGTCTTCCCACATAGTTTGCTTTAAGGTCTGTTCCTCTTGGCTATATAGTCGAGCATATTCTTTTAAATACAAGTTCCCTTGGCGAATTCTCACCAAATACATTTTCATTTTGTTGAATAATGGTATTTCCGTCATATTTCTTAATTCTTCCAATATCATTTTATTTATGGCGATTTCCGTCATTGACAAGGTTAAGACTTGTCTTGGTTAAGACTTGTGTCTCGTGTAATAAGATATTCAATTCCATTAAGGAATTTTTTTGGGGTTGCGTTATCTCACTCTGTAGTAAGTCTATCTGTGCTTCCCTTAAATGATCGCGTTCGATTACTTGTTCAAAAATTTCTGCTATAATCTGTGTCTGCGTATAATTCACTATTGCTTGTTGGTTGAGCGAGTCAGCCAAACATTTTAACCGTTGGTTGTTTTGCTCAAATCTTTTGTTCATTTCATCTGTTAGGTGCCCTATTTGTTCTCGCATTTCAGTTTCTAAATCCCTAGTTGACTTCCATAAAGTATAGGTCTCTATTGCTGCGAACAACATGACTCCTAACGCAAATATTTGTCTTTTTTTTCGCCTTCGTGTTTTCATTTCTTGTTGTTTACCCGCTTTTACTAAATTAAATGGTTTAGCCGGAAACATTGGCCTGTTTCCTGATGGGTCAAAGTTTACATCATCCCAAAATGCCAATTTCGTCACCACATTTCCTACTGGAGATCTACAACCTTCTGCTTTCCGAGTATTGTTTAGGCATGTTTGATCAGTCATTGTCATTGATGGGTACATCGCATAAATCTTCATTGGTCCATCTTTTAATGTCGGTGTACCATTCCATAGCGTTCCAAACCCAGGTGTTATCCATCCCGTTCTGTTTTTAAATTTTTCTATTGGAAATCTTAGATACGCCAATCATAAGTTTGCTGATGGTCGTAATTGCCTTATTTCCTCAATTTCCAATATTTGTGGGTGAAATTGTCTTTTTATTAGCGTATCAAGTTTGATCGTTTCTATTCCTCTTATTTCTGGTTTTGCTTCAATCTTTATCGACGGCGAATTAGACGTGAAAGTAGGTATTGTTTCTTTTACAATTCGTGCTTTTTGTGCCGCCTGAACTACATATTCCCTGTCAGTGATCGGGAACCATTTTTTATTTATTTCATCTATTTCCGGCGTGAATGAATAACTATCTTTCCATAGAGTACTAGGCACCGGAATTTTCTGCAATGCTAATATATCTTCTTCTTGTATTACCAATCCAGCCGCATTGGTTCAAACGCTACTTGATCTCCAGTGAAGGTACAAGCTATCCCCCTCATATTTCCGGCATATCCCCAGAAATCGTGGCCATAAATTCATTTCGTTCCCAGTGTGCCATTACTCTATGAAGCTCACGATTCCGTCTTTGATTAATGACTTGCGTACAGTCTGCTCTTACCGTTGCGAAATCTTGCAGCAATATTATTATCATTGTTTTATACAGGGTCATTATTGGGGTTAACAAATTTCCTGGGTTATTTATTCGTGTTGTTCGTAAGGTTTCTTTCCATTGCCAATGTAAACGATTTCTGTGGCCCGTTGGTCGTACATAGGTTACCGATTTATTTAGTGCCTTATAAGTTAATCCTGGTAAAATATAGGTAATGTGTCTATTACATAAACACGTTCTTTCAAATCTCGCTGGATTCTTCCAAAATTTTCCTCTCGGATAATATTTTTGCTGAAGGGTTTGCTTGTTCGCTTTTACCCACCCAAACGTCCTTGAATAAAAGTATTCTGGGTCTGTCATTTCTGGCCGTTCACAGTCCTGATTGTTTTGAAAACAATTTTTCAGAGTTATCGCTTCCATGAGGTATTTGTCATATACGTCCAATTCCACGGTAGTTCTTCAGACACTTCAGTGAACTTAGCTTCTTGTAAGGATGCTTTATTCATGCCATCCACGGGTCCTTGCGTTGACGACAACACAATACAATATGCAATAATAATGCCACACACGTTAGTATTAAGATAAAAAAGGTGCTCCATTCACCTGGTACCGGGACGTTTGGCCATGCCATTTACCACTCTTTTTTTGGTCTCTATTCTAGTATGACCCTGTTAAATAAAGATTTATATGCATTAGTTCTCTTTTATACCCAACTTGGTTGTTTGTCTTTTATACACATTCCCTAAATTTATACAAGGGATTCCTTCGTATTGCTCTTATAATTTCCCAAAAAATCTGTCCTTTAGGTCGTTGCCTTCTCCACAACCATTCGCCAAGATATATAGGGATCATGTGTCTAGCTATCCCCAGCATTCTCTTGCCTTTTCGCTTTAGGTCGGCCCACATATTCTCTATTTGATTAGTATGAACCCCGTCTTCTGTTATATACTCATAGGAGTGGTTCACCACCTGGTGTTTATAACCGTGACCTAAGTCTTTTATCCATTGATACGAGGCAAACTTATCAGACCAAATAGTAGTTCCGTCAGCGATGTGTCTTACTATCGCTTCCTCCAGTGTTTTCGCCGTTCTGTCCGGTACAATCTCAATGAATACTTCCTTGGTGCGGATGTCTATCCCTCCAAAGAGCCACATTGCTTTTACCAGTCTTCCTTGAGCATTGGTGTTTGGCTTTCTTTTGGCGAGATGGCTTTCGTCGATAGCTACTATTTGATTAAATCCACCGATCTTTTTGTTTTTTTCAATCAAATCTGCGGAGCAAACTTCCCTTAGAAAGTTATACCAGTCAATTGTTATTCGTTCAGTTAAGCTACTTTCTCTTATTATCGTTCTTTGGGGTGCATCGTCTGCCTAAAAATACATTAATAACAATAAATTAGTCAATTTTAAAGAAAGATCCTTTTCGTATTGTAGCAGTCGTTTGGCATCCTTTCGTTCGACATCGCCAACGTCGTTTATCATTTTCGCAGGCTTTAGTGTCTTCCTCATACATATGCAGCGGGGCGGTTTTAAGAAATATCAGTGTGCTCGCCAGCGCAGTCCGATAGACTGCGCAAACTATGAAACGCTTTCAGAAGACTCCTACGTGCTGCAAAAACCCCACAATAAGGTTCGTCGAGGATGATGCAAATGTATTGAAACGGCAACAAATAAACATTAACACATTGACCGAAACTGACACCGGACGACCCTGTCACCGCCAAGGCGGGCGGGACGGAAAAAGAACGTTGCTTACTAGCAACGTGGTAATATATCAAGTAGTGACCTTTGAACTGTCAACCGCTATATGGCTCAATTTAATTAAGAATGGACCAAAATATAGAGAAGTGTCACTGTACCATTAACTCAAAGACAGTAAGGAATATACCAAAAATCCAGTACCGTCACAATGCCCTTGTTTTTCTTAGAGGAAATTTCTAAAAAATTTACTCTTCAAAAATCCAAATTACCCTATTTCGACAAGATATGAAAGTTAACAAATAAGAAACAAAATACGTAAAAAGCATATACACAAACATACAAGAGAAACCAGCATTTGATGACACATCAGCATTCACAAAAAATGTACAGCTCCCACTCTTATATCTATTTAAAATATTGCTCTCATTTCGCTCAGTTCCCAGAATATATAACGTCGCATATATGTAATCAAGGTCTGTAAACTTGTCGCTCTTTAAACCCCAGTATAGACAATATTTACACGCGTACTCAACACAGTGCTTCGTCCACAGCACTTCCCTTTTTCCGCTCCCATAACTGTCCATACCGTAACTTGAACAGCGAATTGCGCCACACAGTCACAATGTTCAAAACAGGCCAAAGATCATCTACTGCACACAGCTACGCCTCCTGAAGATACATCATACGCCCAAAAAGCATATCCATAACAATCATGCTTGGTCCATCGTTGACCCACGTCTTTCGCAAAGCAGGCTACCAGCAGGAATGAATCGCAGTTTGTGAAACTCAAGTACGCCACGCATGATTACATCAATTCTTCGAAAACCAAACTCATCAAATATCATCAATCCACTTGGTTTCCGACGATACCAAACAGCAAAAAATCGCACATACCAAGAAGCATACTGAAACGTTAATCAAAACAGTTTCTCGGGTACTACAGAAAAGTAAAATATCGAAGTCTATATACAAACCTGCTTTCCGTCTACCAGTATGTACACGACTGGAATCAAAGAACAGGTCACATTTTCCCTTGAAGTTGTAAT
>OZ023146.1:5715947-5742270 GCA_963675895.2 Styela plicata
AACGGGGGTAAACTAGATACATACATGAAAACATTAATTAAAACTGCCATTGAGAATATCGCATATTTCATTGTACTAAGAATTGATATCGACTTCGATTCTTCTTATAACTATGTTGATAGTTTTGATAATGATTTTCATAGTGTTGCTGGGACCTTTTGTAGTCTTTGGAGGAAACAGGTAAATTTTGTAATGTTGGCAATAATTTTGTAAGTCAGTTATTTTCTTCTCGATCCCAGTATAATTATGTACAATAGTTTCTGTCTGCACTTGGCAAAAATATACATAAAAAATTTACACGTTTCCTGTCATAATCAGTAATAAAAATGAGTCAAATTTGTAATGGGGTACGCTTGACTCAACTAGATCAGTCATAAATTTGTAGCTTGGAAAAATATGGAAATTTACTTTTATTTCAATGATAATTTTTGCCCAAACCATTGGAAATTTAATATATTTATATTGTATTTGAGTTCATTTCATATAAAAATGTATATCATGTTCACAATCAGGTATTGTCTAACCGTCAATAAAACAAACTATTGAAAAAGGACCTTCAGTTACCAAAAATGCACACTTAATTTTGACGCAGTATTCATTCAGAAGGTCGTAGATTCATCAGCAAAATGTGATTATTTTCATCATGACGTCATATAGCGTGGGAAAATTCAGGTCCAGAGTTTCCCGCCCATATTTTTGCAATATATCAACCTTTTGTAAGTTGAACTTTGGAATCGGATTTTCAATAATTTTCAATATACGGGTTACAATAAAAAATCATTAGGATTGCGTGCACTTGATTTTCTAGAAAAATAAATAAATATAAGCAATTGAACAGAAACAAAAAGAATTAATAAATGCATTGCAACTGAATTTCAATTATATTTACCAATAAATAAGAAATTTTTTAATGCATGTCGCTTATTTATCTTTGACTTTTTTATATATATATATTTATTCCCTCACTTGACAGATGATCACGCTGGAAAAGGCCATATACAAGAGGCCACTTTTTAACAGAGTTACTTTTGTGGGAAAGATATGACCTTTCCTGTTCGACCAAGTCCACCCTGTTTAACTTTAGTTTAAGTGGCGAGTAGGAAAAATTGAAGGTAAACATTCAGTCACGAACTAAACACCAAATCAACAATTTTACTTCTCAATTAACTTGATTTGACTCACACCCTCTGACGCAAGCATATTAATTATAGTAGGGTAGAGAGCGTTACATACTCAACAAACCGAAACTACAGCACTCGTGATACCGGAATCTAACAAAATACATTCAAATTCATAAACTTTCTTCCGATCCAAAAATTTACTCGTTACTTTAAAAATTCACACATAATATTCCAATCACATTGGTTTCTAGTTGCATACGAATACGAACGGTATTATTGGTATTTGAGGAAAATTGCGCTACAAACAGTGAGAATTCAATTTCAGTTCTTTATATTTTCAGTACGTCTTTTTCAATTCTAATAAGTTTTGTTTTTTATGTTTTGATTTTTTTTCTTTTTGTTCAAAGTGGCTAAACCAGAGTCATGAATGGAGTTGCACATTAAAGTTGTCATTGGTAATTCGCATCGCTGAAATAAATAATGAAATTTTTTCGTTCGTAAACAAATTGGTAATTGTGATTTTCATCATGATTTGGAAATTTGTCATCTCTTATAAAGAAACAAGAAATTTTCGTAATGTTGAAAATTATTTAATAATTCAGCAATTTATTGCTCGAATCCAGTATCTCGATGTTTCTATCTTCTAGTTTCTGTCTGGTTATGGAACAGAATTATTTTAAACAAAAATTGGAGAGTTTCCTTTTATAACGTAAATGGTTCAAATATTAGTAGGATAAGCTTGACTCAATTTATTGGTCATATGTTTTCTAATTTGGACAAAAATGTCTTTCCAGGCGTGTATTGAAAAACATAGAAATTGTATATGTATGGAATATCAGTTTGAAAAAGACATATTTCTACTGATTACAGTTCGGACTAGATCTGTATATAGAAATTCTAGCTGGATTAATTGTTTTCTGTAACTGCAGGTATGTTTGCTGTACTGTAGTATATTTTCTTTCGTCATTAATCGATTTTAATATTTCAGCATTTTCATACATTTTAACATCTTGTTGAAAACCAAATTTCGTCCTGTTCATAGAAGTTTCAACTATATTTGCTGAATCACGAAATACGAGTTATCCCGCAATTCAGTCTTTTAAAAATTTATATTGCTGTTCGTCATATTTTGCAAAAATATAAATGAAATTTCCTTCATCGCTTTTTTTGAAACGTAGCATATTTGAAACGTTTCCACTCCAAATCTGAAGGTACTTTATTAGATGAAATTGGCCAAGAAGAACATTCATCAACCTTAAGCAACTTGTCAGAATTAAATTTTATATTGCAATCAAACTCAGGCTAATTCGACAACGTGGCAGATCTTTTCTGTATTGTATGTGAAGTGATGTTGTGAAGATTATTGGATAATCTCTTTCCCAGCTTCTTCCAAATATTGTATTTCAAATGTTTTCCATTTTTTTTCATAACGGGTAGATACATTCAAGATTAAGTTGCCAATTATGACTATTATTGAAACTATTGAAAATTTCATTATGCAAATAATTAGTTTAAAATTCTTTTGTTCTTCAACCTTTTTGAAAGTTTTAATAGTAATCTTCATTATGATTTATATACCTTTTGAACCTTTGGAAGAAACAGTTAATTTTTTTAGTATTGAAAACTATTTAACAATTTTGTTATTTTGTGCTCGTTCCCAGTATCTCTATGGGAGGTAGTTTCTGTCTGCACAAGACAGAAATACACATAAAAAATATTATACATGCCCTGCCATAATAAGTTACATGTATGAGTCAATTTTGCGATATGACACACTTGACTCAATTAGATCACTCATATTTTTTAAGTTTGGAAAACATTGTAAATTTACGATTTTTTATTTCAGTGATTTTTCGTTTTAACTATTAGAAACTAATATATTTACATTGTACATGATTTCATTTCATCACCATGTCTGTATTAAGCTATAATCTAACCGCCAATAAAACAATATATTCTGCTAAAACAGAGAATTGGATTACAGGAAAAAGTCGTGCGTCTCATTTGATATTATCGCTGTATTCATTAAGAAAGTCATCTGCAAAAACTGAATAACTTTATAATTATGTCATATATCGTGGGGAAAATTTCTGTCACAAGATTACGTTCATGTTTTTCAACATATCGGAATAATATATATTTTCTATAATAAATAACAGATTGTTTGGCTGTCGAATATTGAAATTTGGTTGTGGATATTGGTGAATAGGCCGTTTTCACCAAAAGAGTAATGGAATTGCAGCATTAGAATCCATGATATAATATCATGCCCTCTTTTTTGTAGAATAGAGACTAGTCCACTCAATTTTTTTCAGAATATTCCCTAAACATGATATATTGATATAAAATAATATATGCATTATAATTGAATATCAATGAGGTGTACTAGTAAACAAACGCTTTGGAAATATAGTTATTTTTTAAATAAAGTAGTAATAACTATTATAAAGGCAAAAGCATCAACAACGATACTATCATTTAATCATAGTGTTTTTGCAGATGCTTTAAATTTTATATTTCGGTACTATCAGTATAGGTTAATGTATAGCATTCAGTAGTAGGATCATTTTTCCCTTGTTTGTGTTCAATAATTTTGTAATTGCTAAACAATGACAAATGATATAAAAACTTATATGGAAGTAAATTGTGAATCTGGAATATGAGAGAAACAGAAAAAGATTAAATCATAAACCATTCATTACAACAACAAATGTTTCAATTAACCTTTTTAATCAACTTAAGGCGAAAGATAAATTCTCCCGGATTCTGACTCTGTGACTCATGCATATTGTTAGTTAAAAGGTAGAAAAGATTTAATAGTTTAACATTTTTACAACGTACTTTCAGAGCGAACTACACTATTATAAAAGGGCCGTAAAATTACAGTACATTACAGTACATCGGCGGTTTTTCCCATCATCTGTCTATAATCCGGAAAAAAGTGGATTTGGTATTTTCTTTAAATTTCACAAAGAAAATAACTGTTAAAATGCTGTAACTTTACTGCTTTTTTATCATGTTGCCGTTTTTTCCAAAAAGGAAACAAGGGATTATTTTGCCATGTTTTGCAAACACTATTGGGCCAGTAGTTAAATATGTGTACTACACTGTAACAAAAATGCTCAGGAATCACCGACTTTTGACTGTAAATTTATCCTGTAATCTACTTTTTCCGCCAAATATGGAATCGTGATGGAACGCACTCCCTGCGGCCCATCAACAGTCCATAATTGGCTTAAATATGAGTAACAAGATGATTTCGTATCTTCGTAATATACAATTACTGCAAATGAGAACATATAATTTACTGTATTTCCCACAGTATAAATAAACATCATGCGTTTCCTTACTTCTGACACATTTATTTATGATGTTAGGCTGAACAGCATGTTATTGCTACTGTATACGTACATATACATATTATGGATTAAATAACTGAACCAATATTCAATGTTCGTATCTGTAAAAACGGTATTCAACTGACATAATTTTAGGAATTGATTTATTTTTTGTAAAACTGTATGTTGAATAATGTTGAATAATCAACGATAAGAAATAACATATTTTAATAATGTTAAAATATTAGAATTAATATCAATAATTGCCGAGACTTTAACACATATATGAATCATAAAAACTTTATTTTTCAATGATTTATTTAATTGTTCCCTCAATTGCCCCAAAATATCCAAAGATTTTGGAAAATCACTGCTTTGTTGCGTCCTCTGCAAAGTTGTCTCATGCATAGGCACTATTAAAATAGTGGAAGAAACAGATGACGGCTTTAATGTTGATGTAAATTTTCTAGTTAGAAGGTGGTTCTGCAAGTATCATATAGATTTATTTCATGTCTTTATATGAACAGAAGTCATCTTTGAACAACTTCTTACTTATTGGTGGTCTTCCAGCTTAACTAAGTATGAAGCCAGTATTCGTCAATTTTGACTGTTCAGCTTCACTCAGACTTTTGAAATGGCCACAGAAAATCGCTTGATAAAGCTTGACATCCATAAGGAACACACCAGAGGTTTAACCAAGAGGTAATTTCAAGCGCGGCAAAAGTCATCCAAGACAGTGACGATAACAAAGCATACAGGCGTACACGAGTGTATAATGCATATATCCAAAACCTTTATGATAAACTCGGTGGGGACAATAATGCGCATTCTTGAAGATGTATTTTGCAGCACATTAACGAGCTATCAGCCAACCATGAAAAACCCACTAGCCCAACATTCCAGGCCGTAAAACCTCGATTACACATAGATTATGACGTCATCATTTTGGTGAGGTACCGCATGTGCGGTTTTGGTAAACTTTTGATATGTTAAAAAAAGCCTTTGGCTACATAATATGTAAAAATTAGCCCTATATCAATTTTTAGGGTCGATATGTAGTTTGACTGGACTACAATATGACCGCGGAAAATATTCAAATGAATTAAAAAATATATACGTCATTATCATTCTGTACTGCATCCATTTCATGATATGCAACTAAATGTTAGAAATGTTAAATTGAATGTATATTTTTAAATTTACATATATTATAAATAAATAGAAAATTAAAAATTAGCAAGTAAGATAAAAAATGTTTTTCTTCGAAATAAGGACAAAGAATTTTGAAAAGTAGCATAGAATATAAATAAAAATTAAAATACAAATTATAATAATAAAAACTGCATTGGCAGTTTGTTTGCGAGGCCTAATGCATAAATATGATTTCCAGGAAAAAGTTTTGAGCACATATTGTCGGTTTTGTATAGAAATATAATAGTGGCTTAAATATAATATAAATGTATCAAATAATATAAAATATAAAACAATTCTAATAATAAAAGTAAACACAAAGATCTAATTATTGCAGTTTGGAGTAGATTTGCATATCGAAACTTTACCAGGATTATTGGTTTTTTCCTGTAACTGTAGATATATTTGTTTTACAGTCGTAACTTTTCTTTTATCGTCTATTGATTTTAATATATCTCCATTGTCATACATTTTAACATCTTGTTGAAGAATAAATTTCATTCTGTTTCTAGAAGTTTCATCTACAACATCGAGATTTGCTGATTTATGAAATACAAGATATCCTGCAACTCCTTCTTTCAAAAATTTATATTGCTGACCGTCAAATTTTGCAAAAATATAAATGAAATTTTCTTTATATTTTTGGGCATATTCAAAACATCTCCACTCGCACTTGGAAGGTATTTTATCGGATAAAACTGGCCAAGAAGAATATTCATCGACATTAAGAAACTTATTAGAATCAAACTTTATATTGCAAGCGAACTCAGTGTAATCCGACGAGATAGATCTTTTCTGTATTGCACGTGAACCAATAGTGGATGGTACACTATGAAGCGTTTTTTTCATATTCTTCCAGACTTTGTATTTCGAGTTTTTTTCTTTATTTTCCAAAACGGGTAAACTAGATACATACATGAAAACATTAATTAAAACTGCCATTGAGAATATCGCATATTTCATTGTACTAAGAATTGATATCGACTTCGATTCTTCTTATAACTATGTTGATAGTTTCGATAATGATTTTCATAGTGTTGTTGGGACCTTATGTAGTCTTTGGAGGAAACAGGTAAATTTTGTAATATTGGCAATAATTTTATAAGTCAGTTATTTTCTTCTCGATCCCAGTATCTTTATGTGCAATAGTTTCTGCCTGCAATTGGCAAAAATATACATTAAAAATTTACACGTTTCCTGTCATAATCAGTAACAAAAATGAGTCAAATTTGTAATGTGCAACGCTTGACTCAACTAGATCAGTCATAATTTTGTAACTTGGAAAAATATGAAAATTTACTTTTATTCCAATGATATTTTTTGCCCCAACCATTTGAAATTAATTTTATTTATATTGTATTTGAATTCATTCCATATAAAAATGTATATCATGTTCACAATCAGGTATTGTCTAACCGTCAATAAAACAAACTATTGAAAAATGACCTTTAGTTACCAAAAATGCACACTTAATTTTGACGTCGTATCCATTCAGAAGGTCGTAGATTCATCAGGAAAATGTTATTATTTTAATGATGACGTCATATAGCGTGGGAAAATTCAGGTCCAGAGTTTCCCATTCATATTTTTGCAATATATCAACCTTTTGTAAGTTGAACTTTGGAATCGGGTTTTCAATAATTTTCAATATACGGGTTAATATAAAAAATCATTAGAATTGCGTGCACTTGATTTTCTAGAAAAACAAATAAATATAAGCAATTGAACAGAAAAAAAATTAATTAATGCATTGCAACTGAATTTCAATTATATTTACCAATAAATAAGAAATTTTTTAATGCATGTCGCTTATTTATATTTGACTTTATATATATATATATCTAAATTTATCCACTCGCTTGACAGTGGATCACGCTGGACAAGGCCATATACAAGAGGCCACTTTTTACCAGGGTTAGTTTTGTGGGGAAGATATGACCTTTCCTGTTCGACCAAGTCAACCCTGTTTCACTCTAGTTTAAGTGACGAGCAGGAAAAATGAAGGTAAACATTCAGTCACGAACTAAACACCAAAACAACAATTTTACTTGTGAATTCACTCGGTTGGACTCACACCCTCTGACTCATGCATATTATTTATAGTGGGGTAGAGAGCGTTACATACTCAACAACTTTTCAAACTTAAACTACAGCACTCGTGATACCGGAATCTAACAAAATACATTCGGATTCAAAAACTTTTTTCCAATCCAAAAATTTACCAATTCTTAAACAATTCACACATAATAATCCAACCACATTGGTTTCTAGTGTCATGCGAATACGAACTACATTATTGAAATTTAAGGAAAAAATTGCGCTATAAACAGTGAGATTTCATTTTCCCAATCAAAAATTTTAATGTTCTGTTTTTCATGTTTTGATTTTTTCGTTAATCAACTAAATTGTTCATTCTGATTTTTTGCATGGTTTTGAAATTTGTCATTTGTTTCAAACTCGCAGGCAATTTTCGCAATGTTGAGTAATATTTAATAATTCAGTAATTTATTGCTCGAATCCAGTATCTCGATGTTTCTATTTTCTAGTTTCTGTCTGATTATGGAAGAGAATTATTTTAAACAAAAATTGGAGAGTTTCCTGCAATATTAATCAACGTAAATGGGTCGAATATTAGTAGGATAAGCTTGACTCAATTTTTTGGTCATTTTTTTAGAGAAAAATGTTTTTCTAGGTATATGGCCTCTACCCAATTAGAAATTTTGTTTTATCAAGCAAGAGCCATTGATAGTTTGCGCCAGTGTCCCATACTTGTCAAAACATATCCGGTCTATTCCATAATCCAGCAAAGTATATAAACCAGGAAGTGAAATACCACAAAATGCAAGTCGTCTCACAAAAGTTCATCGCATTATTCATTGCGAAGTTCATAAACTCAACTCAATGTGGAATATTCCGTGATATTGATATGTATGAACAAGTTTACTGCGACGCTGCGAGTTTGACCTGCGACTGATAAAAGGCGCTTTTGCTTCGTGGCAAGGCCAATCAGGCCAAGCATGTTCTGCACATAAAAAGTTATCACGCCCATTGATGTGCACATTTGCTTTTACGAAATTTAGCAATGCGTTCATTTCCGAGAAGTATTTTGAATAAGTTGGGCCATTGAATTGCGTTGGCTGAAAATGTCGGTGCATTTTGCATTATTCAGATATTATGTCTGATCTGTGTTTTGTTATTTCAAGTGATGTATAGAGTATGTTGCTGTATTATTTAGTTAGGATTAATGCGTCAATATGGTAATTTAGTTTTCGATTTTGATTAATGTGTGAAATGACTTCAATGATTAATGATCAAAGTGACTTAAAACGACTATTGATTTGGAGCATTTTAGAATTATTTGACAGATAAACGTTCCACACTATTTCACTCACCATCCAACTTACATTATCAAACTTTAAAACACATTTTCATCCTGAAGTTACGTTTTACGTTGTTGGCTCAAATTGTGTTTCATACGACAGAAATGCGCCGATTTCAATACTAATCTCTTTGGTGTAGCTTTCTAAGTCACAAGGTGGCTGGGTAACTTCTTACTGCGAAAAGACAGAGGTTGCTTGAACGCACGGAAGTGACTTTGTTGAAAAATCGAACTAACATTGTTTAAAGTATAGTATGGGGGCGCGTTATCAAACACTCCAATCCCCTAATAGACAATCGCTGTAGACCAGGCTACGATATGGGACTCGGTGGTTACAGTACTGTTCTCGAAAAATATTTGTCTCCTTGGATATTGGCCTTTTTCTCTAGTTGAAAGTCGTTTCATCAGATCCAAAGGGACAATATTTCTCACCTGAAATTATACTTCATTTGTAATCATCCGTATTCACTCGCACATGAAATATTGCTGTTACAGTGCTGCTGCTACTGTTCTCAATCACCTTGGCTGTATTCAGTACAGCTTGTGATCATTAAGACGTAGATATTTTACTAGGATGTTCTTTTATAATTAAGGCAATTTGGTCTACGGATAATTTTTATTGGACCTTTCCGAGCTTTCATATTTAATCCTAACTTAAATAATGTATGACCACTGTACGAATAGATTTGACAAAATTTTGTCAAATTCATATCCAAGGCTTGTTTTCACACCACTGGGACACAATGGGGAGATCATTATCCTGTAATAAAAACGATGTTATATTATACAAAAGTTCTGTTCTACCCTCTCACCGCGATAAAATACAAAATAGAACGGTAACGCAATTATTTTTTTCACGGGCAGAGATAAAATATCCTACCTTTCGTATTTCATACTGGCACTTTGAACTGTAAGCTGAAAAATATTTCTCCAATAATGAATGCACAAATAATTTTATTTTACTAAGTTTATGAAATACTACAGACTTCAAATAAAACTTGAAAAACAATCAGCTTCTAATATAGTAACATATCATAAATAATACTTCTGTGTAAAAATTTTGGCCACAGTTGTATGACGATATATATAAAATATGAAGATTCTAAAAATTAAAGATATATTAATGCCAAGTATGAAATGTTATATGCATGCTGGTAGTAATTACAGTTTTCACTATATTCACATTTATAAGGTCTAAAAGGTTTAATAATATGCAGACTTTTAGTGTTACTGTACGTAGCACTTCGTTTTTAATTAGTTTTGATATTTTTATACACTATGGAAGCTTGCTGAACAAATAAATTCCACTTTGAGCACCTAAAACTTAATTAGGTCAGCCATCTTTTTTACTTGTAGTTGAAAGGAAGATTTATTTTAATTATGAATAAATTAAAGTTTTATAATGCTTCTTGATATATTTATCTGGTTACTGGATACATATTTTATATAGAAACATGTAGTCTTACTGTTAAAAAATCCCGGCAAACTATACAAAGCTGAAGTTATGTTACCTATATTTACAACAATATCCATTGAGGAGACCATGGATTCAACAGCAAAATATGATTAAATTCCTGATTATTTTAGATAACATGACGATGTTTCAGCCCCATGTTTTTGCTACTACGTTCAGGTACAAGATGTTTTGTATAGTTATATTTTGCCTACAAATAATGAATAAAAATTATAAAAGAATTATACAAAAATATATTTTTCTAAGAATACATATACAAATAATTACATTTCACACAAATATAAAGCATATTAAATAAAATGAATAAAAAATAATCGAGATAGTGTAGAACAGTTATATAATATAATATCACTTTGAGGTTAAATCATTAGGAAAATTATTTTGTTGTCTTTGGATAGAAAATATATAACAGTATAATAAAAATGTAATGAAAAACATAGAAAATGTATATGTATGGCATATCAGTTTGAAAAAGACATATTTCTACTGATTACAGTTCGGACTAGATCTGCATATAGAAATTCTAGCTGGATTATTTGTTTTTGTAACTGCAGGTATATTTGCTGTACTGTAGTATCTTTTCTTTCGACATTAATCGATTTTAATATTTCACCATATTCATACATTTTAACATTTTGTTCAAAACTAAATTTCATCTTGTTCATAGAAGTTTCATCTATATTTGCTGAATCATGAAATACGAGATATCCTGCAATTCCGTCTTTTAAAAATTTATATTGCTGTCCGTCATATTTTGCAAAAATATAAATGAAATTTCCTTCATCGCTTTTTTGAGCATATTCGAAACATTTCCACTCAAAATCTGAGGATACTTTATTAGATAAAGTTGGCCAAAAAGAATATTCATCAACATTAAGAAACTTGTCAGAATTAAATTATATATTGCAATCAAACTCAGTCTAATCCGACAACGTGACAGATCTTTTCGGTATTGTATGTGAAGTGATGGATATTGAATAATCTCTTTTCCAGCTTCTTCCAAATATCACTTTTCAAATGTTTTTCATCTTTGTTCCTAACGGGCATGGCAGAGACATACAAGATTAAGGTACCAATTATAACTACTGTTGAAACTATTGAAAATTTCATTATACAAATAATTAGTTTGATTTTTTTTATTTCTTACAACCTTTTTGACATTTTAGATAGTGATCTTCATTATGATTTGTATACCTTTTGTATCCTTTGGAAGAAGCAGAAAATTTTTTAGTATTGAAAACTATTCAATAATTTTGGTATTTTCTGCCGCTCTCAGTATCTCTATGAGAATAATTTTTGTCAGCACATGGCAGAAATATAGATAAACAATATTATAAATGCCCTGCCATAATAAGTTACATGTATGAGTCAAGTTTTTGATATGACACACGTGACTCAACCACATCCCTCATAATTTTTAAATTTGGATAAAATTGTAAATTTACCTTTCTTTATATCAGTGATTTTTCGTTTTAACTATTAGAAACTAATATATTTATATTGGATACGAGTTCACTTTATTACCATGTCTTTATTAAGATATAATCTAACCGCCAATAAGACAATATAATCTGCTAAAACAGAGAATTGAATTGCAGGAAAAAGTCATGCGTCTCATTATATATTGTCGCTGTATTCATTGAGAAAGTCATCTGCAAAAAGTGAATAGTTTTATGATTACGTCATACAGCGTGGGAAAATTTCTGTCCCAAGTTAACGTTCATGTTTTTGCAACATATCGGAATAATATATTTATTTTGTATAATAAATTACAGATTGCTTGGCTGTCGAATATTGAAATTTGGTTGCTGATATTGGTCAAAACCTGTTTTTATCAAAAAGAGTAATGGAATTGCAGCATTAAAATTAATGATATAATATCATGCGCTCTTTTTGTAGAATAGAGACTAGTCCACTCAGTGTTTTTCAGAATATTCCCCAAACATAATATATTGATATAAAATAATATATGCATTATAATTGAATATCAACAAGAAATACTAGTAAACAAACGCTTTGGAAATATAGTAATTTTTTTGAATGCTCAGTAATAACTATTATAAAAATCAAAAGCATCAAGAATGACAGCATCATTTAATGATAGTGTCTTTGCTGATGCTTTAGATTTTATATTTCGGTACTATTAGTATAGGTTAATTTATAGCATTCAGTAGTAGGATAATTTTTTTCCCTGTTTGTGTTCAATAATTTTGTAATTGCTAAACAATGACAACCGATATAACAACTTGTATGGAAGTAAATTATGAATCTGAAATATGAGAGAAACAGAAATAAGTTATTTCATAAACCATTCATTACAACAACAAATGTTTTAATTAACCTTTTTAATTAACTTAAGGCGAAAGATAAATTCTCCCGGATTCTGACTCTGTGACTCATGCATATTGTTAGTTAAAATGTAGAAAACATTTACTAGTTGAACCTTTCTACAACGTACTTTCAGAGCGAAACTATACTGTGACAAAAGTGCCGTAAAATTATAGTATATTACAGCGGTTTGTCCCATCAACTGTCCATAATCGGACAAAAAAGTGGATTTGGTTAAATGTAATTTTACTGCATTTTTATCATGGTGCCGTGCAAATTTTCACGAATTAAACAAATAATTTTCTGAATATTTAAATGTTTTTCCAAAATGTAAACACGGGATTATTTTACCATGTTTTCCAACCAATATTGGGTCAGTAGTTGAATATATGTACCAAACTGTGAAAAAAATGCTCTGGAATCACCGGTTTTTGACAGTAAATTTATCTTGTAGTCTATTTTTTAGGCAATTATGGAATGTTGAGGGAACGCACTGGGTGCGGTCCATCAACAATCCAACTTGGCTTAAATATCAGCAACAAGACGAATTCGTATCTTCTAATATACAATTACCGCGAATGAGAACATATAATTTACTGTAATTTTTCGCAGTATAAATAGACATCATGCATATCCTTACTTTTGACAAATTTATTTATGATGAATAGGCTGAACAGCCTGTTATTGCTACTGTATTCGTAAATATACATATTGTGTCTTAAATAACTGAACCAATATTCAAAGTTCGTCTCTGTAAAAACGGTATTCAACTGACATAATTTTAGGAATTGATATTTTTTGGGATTGTAAAACTGTATAACATGTTGAAAAATCAACGATAAGACATAACATATTTTTTGTTCAAATTTTTGAGATGATTTGATAATATCAAATACTAAATTAAATATTTAAAAGAATTGTTTTATACAAGAATTAATATCAATCATTGCCGAGACTTTAACACATATAAGAATTATAAAAACTTTATTTCTGAATGATTTATTTAATTGCTCCTTCAATTGCCCCAAAATATCCAAAGATTTTGGGAAATCACTACTCTGTTGCTTCCTCAGCAAAGTTGTCTCATGCATAGGCACTATTAAAATAGTGGAAGAAAAAGATGACGTATTTAATGTTGATGTAAATTTTCTGGTTAGAAGGTGGTTCTGCAAGTATCATATAGATTTATTTCATGTCTTTATATAAACAGAAGTCATCTTTGAACAACTTCTTACTTATCGCTGGTTTTTAACTGTTAAGTTTCACCCAGAATTTTGAAATGGCCACAGAAAATCGCTTGATAAAGCTTGACATCCATAAGGATTACATCAGAGGTTTAACCAAGAGGTAATTTCAAGCGCGTGAAAGTCCTCCAAGATAAACTTGGTGGTGACAATAATGCGCATTCTTTAAGATATACGTTGGAGCACATTAACAAGCTATCAACCAACCATGAAAACCCACTAGCCCAACATTCAAGGCCGTAAAATCTCGTTTATACATATAATATGACGTCATCATTTTGGTGAGGTTCCACATGTACGATTTTGGTAAACTTTTGATATGTTAAAAAACAAGCCTTTGGCTACATAATATGTAAAAATCAGCCTCAGATCATTTTTTAGGGTCGATATGTAGTTTGACTGGATTATAATATGACCGCGGAAAATATTCAAATGAATTAAAAAAATATATACGCCATTATCATTCTGTACTGCATCCCCTTCATGACATGCAACTAATAGTTAGAAATGTTAAATGTATATTTTTAAATTTGCATATATTATGAATAAATAAGAAATAACAATTAGCAAGTAAGATATAAAAAGTTTTTTCTTCGAAATAAGGACAAAGAATGTATGTAAAGTAGCATAGAAAATAAAGAAAAATTAAAATACAAATTACAATAATAAAAACTACATTGGCAGTTTGTTTGCGAGGCCTAATGCACAAATGATTTCCAGGTAAAAATTTTGATCACATCTTGTCGGTTTTGTATAGAAATATTATAGTGACTTAAATATAATATAAATGTATCAAATAATATAAAATATTAAACAATTCTAATAATAAAAGTAAACACAAAGATCTAATTATTGCAGTTTGGGGTAGATTTGCATATCGAAACTTTACCAGGATTATTGGTTTTTCCCTGTAACTGTAGATATATTTGTTTTACAGTCGTAACTTTCCTTTTATCGTCTATGGATTTTAATATATCTCCATTGTCATACATTTTAACATCTTGTTGAAGAATAAATTTCATTCTGTTTCTTGAAGTTTCATCTACAACATCGAGATTCGCTGATTTATGAAATACAAGATATCCTGCAACTCCTTCCTTCAAAAATTTATATTGCTGACCGTCATATTTTGCAAAAATATAAATGAAATTTTCTTTATATTTTTGGGCATATTCAAAACATCTCCACTCGTACTTGGAAGGTATTTCATCGGATAAAACTGGCCAAGAAGAATATTCATCGACATTAAGAAACTTATCAGAATCAAACTTTATATTGCAAGCGAACTCAGTGTAGTCCGACGAGATAGATCTTTTCTGTATTGCACGTGAACCAATAGTGGATGGTACACTATGAAGCGTCTTTTTCATATTCTTCCAGACTTTGTATTTCGAGTTTTTTTCTTTATTTTCCAAAACGGGTAAACTAGATACATACATGACTACATTAATTAAAACTGCCATTGAGAATATCGCATATTTCATTGTACTAAGAATTGATATCGACTTCGATTCTTCTTATAACTATGTTGATAGTTTTGATAATGATTTTCATAGTGTTGTTGGGACCTTTTGTAGTTTTTGGAGGAAACAGGTAAATTTTGTAATATTGGCAATGGCAATAATTTTATAAGTCAGTTATTTTCTTCTCGATCCCAGTATCTTTATGTGCAATAGTTTCTGTCTGCAATTGGCAAAAATATACATTAAAAAATTTACACGTTTCCTGTCATAATCAGTAACAAAATGAGTCAAGGTTTATCATGTCCGCAATCGTCAATAAAACAAATTATTGAAAAATGTCCTTCAGTTACCAAAAATGCACACTTAATTTTGACGCAGTATCCATTCAGTCGGTCGTAGATTCATCAGCAAAATGTGATGATTTTAATGATGACGTCATATAGCGTGGGAAAATTCAGGTCCAGAGTTTCCCGTTCATATTTTTGCAATATATCAACGTTTTGTAAGTTGAACTTTGGAATCGGGTTTTCAATAATTTTCAATATACGGGTTACTATAGAAAATCATTAGGATTGCGTGCACTTGATTTTCTAGAAAAATAAATAAATACAAGCAATTGAATAGAAAAAAAATAATTAATTAATGCATTGCAACTGAATTTCAATTATATTTACCGATAAATAAGAAATTTAAATTTGACTTTATGTATATATATATATTTATCCACTCACTTGACAGTGGATCGCGCTGGACAAGGCCATATACAAGAGCCACTTTTTAACAGGGTTAGTGTTGTGGGAAAGATATGACCTTTCCTGTTCGACCAAGTCCACCCTGTTTCACTCTAGTTTAAGTGGCGAGCAGGAAAAATGAAGATAAACATTCAGTCACGAACTAAACACCAAAACAACAATTTCACTTGTCAATTCACTCGGTTGGACTCACATCCTCTGACTCACGCATATTAATTATAGTAGGGTAGAGAGCGTTACATACTCAACAATTTTTCAAACCGAAACTACACTCGTGATACCGGAATCTAATAAAATACATTAAAATTCATAAACTTTTTTCCAATCCAAAAATTTACTCGTTACTTTAAAAATTCACACATAATATTCCAACCACATTGGTTTCTAGTGTCATACAAATACGAACTGCATTATTGATATTTAAGGAAAAAATTGCGCTATAAACAGTGAGATTTCATTTTCTCAATCGAAAATTTTAATGTTTTGTTTTTCATGTTTTGATTTTTTTTTTCATTTTTGATCCAAGTGACTAAACCAGATTCATGAATGGGGGTGCACATTAAAGTTGTCATTGGGAATTCGCACTTCAGAAATAAATATTAGAATTTTTTAGTTCATCAACTAAATTGTTGATTCCTATTTTCATCATGGTTTGGAAATTTGTCATTTGTTTCAAACTAGCAGGCAATTTTCGCAATGTTGAGAAATATTTAATAATTCAGTAATTTATTGCTCAAATCCAGTATCTCGATATTTCTATTTTCTAGTTTCTGTCTGGTTATGGAAGAGAATTATTTTAAACAAAAATTGGAGAGTTCCTGCAATATTTTATAACGTAGATGAGACGAATATTAATAGGATAAGCTTGACTCAATTGATTGGTCATTTTTTTTTTTTTTTTTTGAGAAAAATGTCTTTCTAGGCATATGGTCTCTACCCAATCAGAAATTTTGTTTAATCAAGCAAGAGTCATTGATAGTTTGCGCCAGTGTCTCATAGTGCAAGTGTATCCCATTGAATTGCGTTGGCTGAAAATTTCGGTGCATTTTGCATTATTTAGGTATATGTATTCTACTAAATTATGTCTGATATGTGTTTTGTTATTTCAAGTGATGTATAGAGTATGTTGTTGTTTTAGTTAGTTAGGATTAATTCGTCATTATGACAATTTAGTTTTCGATTTTAATTTAATGTGTGAAATGACTTCAATGATTAATGATCATAGTGGCTTAATACGACTATTGATTCAGAGCATTTTATAATTCTTTTGACAGATAAACGTTCCACACTATTTCACTCACCATCCAACTTACATTATCAAACTTTAAAACAAATTTTCATCTTGAAGTTGTGTTTCATATGACAGAAATTCGCCGATTTCAATACTAATCTCATTGGTGTAGCTTTGTAAGTCAAAAGGTCGCTGGGGAATTTCATACTGCGAAAATACAATGATTGCTTGAACGTACGGAAGTGATTTTGTTGCAAAATCGAACTAACATTGTTTATATATGAGTATACTATGTGGGAGCGTTATCAAACACTTTAATCCCCTAATAAACAATCGCTGTAGACCAGGCTACGCTATGAGACTCGGTCGTTACAGTACTGTTCACGAAAAATCCTTAAATATTTGTCTCCTTGGACATTGGACTATTTGTCTAATGGAAAGTCGTTTCATCAGATCCAGATGGCGAATATTTCTCACCCGAAATGCTACTTCATTTGTAATCTTCCGTATTCACTCGTACATGAAATATTGCTGTCACATTGAGAACAGTTCTGCTGCTACTGTTCTCAATCAGCTTGACTGTATTCAACAGCTTGTGATCAATAAGGCGCAGATATTTTACTAGGATGTTCTTTTTAAATTGAGTCAATTTTGGCTACGGATAAATTTTATTGGACCTTTCGATCTTTCATATTTAACCCCAACTTAAATAATGTATGACCACTGTACGAATAGATTGACAAATGTCAAATTCATATCCAAGGCTTGTTTTTACACTACTGGGACACAATGGCGAGATCCTCATCCTGTAAAAGAAACGATATTATATTATACAAAAGTTCTGTTCTCTCACCGCGATAAAATACAAAATAAAACGGCGATACAATTATTTTTTTCACAGGCAGAGATAAAATATCCTACCTTGCGCAATTCATACTGGCACTTTAAACTGTAAACTGTAAACTGAAAAATATTTTTCCAATAATGAAAGCACAAATAATTTTATTTCACTAAGTTCATGAAATACTACAGACTTCAAATAAAACTTGAAAAAATCAGCTTCTAAGACAGTGACATAACGTAAATATTACTTCTAGGTAAAAATTTTAGCCACAGTTGTATGACGATATATAGAATATATGAAAATTATAAAAATTATGAATATATATATACTAAGTATGAAATGTTATATGCATGCTGGTAGTAATTACAGTTTTCACTATATTCACATTTATAAATTCTAATAGGTTTATTTTTCATATGCAGATCTTTTAATAGTACTGTACGTAGAACTTCCTTTTTATTTAGTTTTGATATTTTTATACACTATGGAAGCTCGTTGAACAAATAAATTCCACTTTGAGCACCTAAGACATAATTAGGTCAGCCATCTTTTTTGAGGTTGAAAGGAAAGATTTATTTTAATTATGAATAAATTAAAGTTTGATAATGCTTCTTGATATATTTATCTTGTTACTGGATACATATTTTATATAGAAACATGTAGTCTTACTGTTAAAAAATACCGGCAAACTATACAAAGCAGAAAGTACAAGTTATATTACTTATTTTTACAATAATATCCATTGAGGAGGCCATGGATTCAACAGCAAAATTTGCTTAATCTCCTGATTACTTTAGATAACATGACAATGTTTCAGCCCCATGTTTTTGCTACTATGTTCAAGTACAATATGTTTTGTATAGTTATATTTCGCCTACAAATATAAAATAAAAATTAGTAACTAAATTTTACAAAAATATATTTTTTTTAAGAATACATATACAAATAATTACATTTCACTCAAAAATAAAGCGTATATATATACATATATATATATATATATATATATATTTATCTAATTTCTGCATTTGGGTGACAAAGTGGGGTTATTTTTGCTGTATTTGGAGGACCATATTTTTTCGGTAGACATTTTCGCGTCCCCCAAATAATTTGAAGGTCATTTTTTCCGTGAACGAATAAAGCTGAGTTGTCGTGATTGCAGTTAC
Organism: Styela plicata; assembly: GCA_963675895.2. Lineage (NCBI taxonomy): Eukaryota > Metazoa > Chordata > Ascidiacea > Stolidobranchia > Styelidae > Styela > Styela plicata. The sequence goes on from OZ023146.1 coordinate 5,735,479, forward strand.
AGATAGATAGTCCACGATTTTACGCCCTTACAAGGTGTCAACGACCAGCCGACAGAAAAAGTCTTTCATTTAGGCTACCAAAAATTTGTGGGCTATAAGTGCTGTGCTAGTTTTTTTGATGATTTCGGAGACTTTTGTTTACACCACACATTTTTAGTGCCGTGCACCGTTTATATCTTGACCAAACTTGGTCAGATGAAATAGGAAATTTTTATTTATGTATTGACACCCTAAAAATCCAGCGGAAATTAATCTGGCATGGCCTTTTCACTAACAACGTAAAATCAGAAAGATATAACTTTTGTGACTGGTCACGTGATCTCTAATTCCCATTGTAAACAATTCAAGTTGTTTCCTGCGCTTTGTTTGGTTGGCGTTTGATGCGGCGTTGGTGGGGTGTTGGTTGCTGTGTTTGGTGGCGGATCTAGCGTGTATTCAAGAAGAGGGGGGGGGGGGGGGGGGGGGGGGGATGTAAAAGTTGATTATAGGAAGAAGCTATTAATTATTATAGGTGAAGATGCTGGTCGGGACGTTGATAGACACCAAGCTATGAGGTGTTTTGATCCAGGATATGCTGGTGGCTGTGGGACATACCGAATGCAGGCACAAGTACGGTGCTGTAGTGTTACAGGTTTTTCCTTGTTTCTCTGTCGGGCAATGTATATTACCAGTATCAATTTGCCGAAAGCTTAAGATAAGATTCCAATTTTATATTTTTGTACTTTTTTCCTTTCGATTTGGTTATGAACTTGGCATGAATCGCTAATCATCGAGTGGGAATTGGTCTTTCAAGAATGGCCAGACATAAGCAATTATCTACAATTCCCAATTACAACGCTAACCAAAAATTTAAATCATTTCGAAAAGTATTTTTAAAACAAAATAGTTAATTATGGGAAGCGAATTTTTTCTTGCCTCCTCTTGAAATACAGAATATGCGAACTTGGCAATGTTATCTTGTGCTTAATTGATGGATTTTAGGATATCTATACGATGCCCATAAAACTTTAAAAGCAAACAACCAAAAAAATAATATTTCAAAAAGTTGCAGCAACTCTGAACTATACTGTATAGTCGAATCAAAACCTCTTCTACGCATTAGAATTAGTCCTGTTAGCCCATGCCAAAATGCAACAGTTAAGTCTTGCTCTAGAGGGGATTGCAGGAATAGTTGTGAGATTTACAGCACTGCTCTATTCTGTGTTGGAAAGACTCTAGTCACCGTGTTCAATCACGTGAAATCACCTTTCAAAAATCATGTTGTCTGCCGAATGCCGCTGCATGTCTCATCAAGGAAGAAAATGCGCCCCATAAGACTACAACACATGTAATGCAATGTAATTTGCCGTGACTTCTGTGTTCATCGACCCAATAATGATTCTAAGTAGATGCTAATAAAAGGCAAATTAACTTGTCATTGCTGTTGAATGGATTTAGTAATCGACTTGTGATTCTTAAATATGTGACTCAACTTGTGACTGGAAAGTACAATGCAAAACTTTAAATATTGGTAAGTCTTGGACTCGCAACTTGTGTGTTTTTCGACTTGGGACTCAAGCTCCCAACACTGGTGGTTATATTCGCTTAACAGTCAGGGTGGGCAGATGAGTCGAATAATAAGTTGGCTCAATTAGTAAGAGTGTTACCCTTCTTATTGTCATAACGCATGAATAACGGCAGTCTTGCATGATCAGAAGTGTATTCAAGATGGTTTTTTTTAGCTGTATTCCTAGTGTTTATCTGCCAAAAGGACAAAATCTTGCTTTCTTTGGGAGTCCGAATCCAGATACAAAGTGCAGCAAGGCAACCAAAAAGTATTGCAATGCAGTTGATTCAGTATAGGTTTTTATTAAAACCAAACATCGAAAACAGAAATTTCGATATTCCAACTTTACTGATTTATGATGAATTATTGTGCTTTTGTCAATGTTCTTTTTCTCTATGTATACTCATTTTCTTGAGGGGGGAACAGCAGAGTACCGATACATGACATAATAATATAACTATGAAAAGTCAGAAAGATCAATTGCCCATTTATAACTAACTTGGTTCTGAATGATACTAAATTTTGTAAATGATTTCCAGCTTTTCTAGTATCATGTAGAATGCTATGTAGTATTTTGCGGTTGAATATCATGCAAAACTTTTCTATTGCTTTTCACATCAATAAATCTACAATGTTCCAACATGACTATTAGCAAGCCAATAACGCAAAGTGGAGAAATGTATGGCCGAAACCTTGACAGGTGAGTTTTGAGTAGGTTTAGGAATGACAGGTTTTTAGAATTAAATTGGTTTTGTAAAATTCATTGATTTGGATGATACCTTAGTTTACCATTGTTGGAGGGACTCGAGTCATCTTTTTAAATGACTTGACTGTCACCGTCTTGGCTAAATACCACTACTCGTACTTGACTTGACAAAATGCAGGAGGAGGAATGAGGATTTGTCTTTAGACTTAAATGGATTTAGAAATCGGCGCATGGCTCGACTTGCGACTCGTAAATGTATGACGCGACTTGACTTGTGTCTCGGAAATTTAAATTTTGTTAAAACCTGGGACTCGTAACTCGTGTTCTTTAACTTGACTCGAAGTGAAGTGACTCATTCCCAACACTGATAAAGTGGCATACATCATTCGTAGGGGTAGTCATAACCGGGGCCGACATTAACATCTACCTAAAGCTCCTATTAAGCAGCCATTATGTCCAGCAATCCTCGTGCGTAATCATACCACTTAGAAACTGAACCTGGTAGCTGGATCATCAAAAATCACAGGTTGAAACATATTCTGCATTGATTTTACTGTATGTGCTGACCAGAAACTGTTTGATTCGCCCAGTCCAAGGAAAAATATTTATTTCAATTAATTTCTGTCTGATATTTGAGCATGTTCAACTTATTTGCGCGAGAAACTGCAACTAGAAGTCCTCTTATTGTTCAGCATTCCATCATCATGGGTGTTTGACATTCACTTTTACATGGCTCTATGTTGCATAAAAAGAATCTTAAGAAAGTCTGAATCATCAATATGTATTTTCTCAGATTTCCTGTTATGCTAATTGAAGAATAATGATTACGTTGGGTGTATTGGTTACATTACATCAGTTTGCACAAACGCTCTGAGATTCTCCTATTCTGACTGGGGATTCGTCAGATGAAAGGGATTATGCGCTTAGTTCATCAGGTTACATCATCATTGGTGTAGTGCTCTATGGCTATTATTATAGAACTACAGACCTACATATATCAAATAGAGAAGGATTATAATGGCATTCTTACATGGTACGTTTTTTACTCTGATCTTCAACAATTATTTATTCAGTGTTTTTGCATTCTGTATATATAACAGGTCGTTTCCCCTCGTTCTGGTATTTGTTTCAAACATATCTGTTTTGTTGGTAATAGACGCATCATTTTTTCGCAATATATTTACGCTACCTCCAAGAGTACCAGTAGCTTGAAATATTAAATGGAAATATTATAATTAGATCAATTTATACATTCTAAGTATTTCATCTTGTTTTTATATACCTATTTATTATATCTAGGTTCATTTATTTTGAATATTCATTAATATTTTGACAGGTCTAAACAGCAATGGGGTTGTATGATTATGATGGTACAGATATTCCTGATAAAGAATAATGATATCTATGTTCTTCACAATCTACATACAAATTTTCAACATTGCCGCAATAGATCTGAGAATGATCACTCATGAAAAGAGACATTTTTCAAATATATTACGGAGAATAGCTATTTCTCATAAAAGCAAATGTGTTGATCGAAGGGGATAATAAAAACAAATGTGTTGATCGAAGGGGATACAATAAGGACTGCCTATTCAACTTGGTCATGAAACATTGAAAAGCACAAACGATTTAATTTCACTACATTTCGAATGTCTGAAAATCTCCAGATCAGCTCTATTCTTTTTCGAAAGCTCAGCAAATTACATTGCTTGTATTTCATCAGTTGAGCATATCAAAATAAAACTACGAGTCTATCTGGTGACAACCATTGATTATTGAAAAGCACATAAGTTTACAAACATAACTGGTTTTAGTTAAAGTCAAATAGACAAGTGTTGACTCATTGAGAAAGTAAAACCCAATTCTATGTTTCCATTCATAAAAGAATTGAGAGCGTGCTGTTGTTTTTTGCGAAGTACTGATCACTAAGCATGGATGTCTGCCTTTAATTCATCGAGGTCTTGGACTCAACCATTTGTCGAAGTGACTGACTGCTTTTTTGCGCAATTTCGCATGATCTAACAACCAGACTGGCAGAATATCAACTACTCTAATACTTATACACCCGAGAGGAAAGGTTTCTATCAGAAGTAAACTTTAGCAAATGCGCAAATTTTTAGGTAACAACGAAAACTAAATTAGGAGCTTTAAAAATTGGCAATACTGCCATGAAATAGCAGTGTTTTTGGCTTTGAAGCTTTTATAGCCATATGAGAAAAATGATATAAACATTTTATTTCGTCCACCCGAAGAAAATCAAGACTCTGCCACCCTGCCAACAACTATATCCGAAGTCCGAAAATAGAAATAGGAACTTAATCGATGATTAGTTGCATATAAACATATGTTGATTTTGTCACTTAAACCTGAAGATAATTGACAATTGTATTTCCTCGAAATAAAGGAAATATTTTCTATAATCGAAAATTTCAGGACATTGGGATTTATATTTTTTTTAACAAAGTTGGAATGCTGTTTTTCATCAAATTATTGCCGAGTTCAAAATGTTAGAATTTAGAAGAATTTTAGACGAATATTTCTTATCCAAATTTATTTCTTAGAATGTATGCAAGATAGTAAATATTCGCTTTTGGCAATCCCGATTAGCCGGTTTATTTTCATATTGAATCATTTTGAGTAATTAGTCGACTACTTTTTTATGCGAATTTAATTCACTCTAAGCAAGGTCGGAAGCCTCACTTAAAAGGAACCAATTAATGACTACTGATATGGCAAAGAGCTACTACAAAAACTCCAGAATCAACATTCAAAACAGAACTGAGCAATTATAAAATATACAGTGAATGGTGGATGATATTAAAACCATTTACCACTTTTTGAATCAAGAGTTTTATTACCTCTTATATGGACATGAAATATGTTAGGTATATTCTAAACCTGGCTCCCAACCAGCAGACATGTTATAAGTTTTTTTAATCATGCTAAAAATAAAAATGCGAATCACTGTTATGGATTCTTGAATATTCAACAGACTTCACTAAATGTGGGTGTGTTATTTGTTTGAGAAATACGAGTTTTTCATTAAACCCAATGTTGAATCCATCACGAAAATGAGTATTAAATTTCGACATATATCCAAATTAATATAAATATTTAATCGCATTTGTGTTTTGAATGCATATAATTTTTTTTAAATATTTGCATTTGATTTATAATTTACTTTTTTTCAATCAACACGTCCAGGCTGTCGCAAAATCTTAATATTCATCCCGAAATTAGTGTCTGTATTTACCATATAAAAATCAAACTACTTCAATAATTAGTCCAGTCAAACTACATATCGACCCTTGAAAAATGGTCTAATGATTTTTTACATATTATGTAGCCAAAGGCTTGCTTTTCAACATAACAAAATTTTACTAAAATCAAACTTACGGAAACTCCCTAAAATGATCAGCTAGGGTTAGCATATAACTATATGAAAAACAATCAGGATACTACTTGTGAACACGAAATGCCCCTTATTGTTACGTTATGCAGTTAACAGCATATTTAGGCAACATACAATCCCATGACCAACCTTGTAAATGCTCTATATCACGAAATTTGTGAATGAAAAGTCTCCTTCCTTCTTATTATGACGTCATCATTTCGGGGTGCTTTAGACCATTTTTTTGGCGATTTTTGGGCTTTCCGCAGTATTTTGACTGGACTAGCTAGATGTTTAAATTATCATCAGTATTTATCATAAATATTTATCAGTCGATATTATGAAATCTAACCGTAATCATTTTTTTTTTATTCCACTGTATAGTGTAATATTATGCAGCGGCGGTGGAAACATTTTTCGCCCTTTTTAATCATAAAGCCATCATTTTGCAAATAAAAAAAAAACAAGAAAATTATACAAAAGCAATTTCGTGCCAGATGTACATAAAAATTTCGCCTAATATGGTGAAATTTTTGATTTTGCTTATGGTGAATCGAAGCAAATATTTTGGAGCCTTACTTTTAGGCGTGGAAAAGTCTCAAAAATTTGCGCACAACTTTTGAACGCATCAGTTATTCATGGCTGTTTTACATTTTTCATTCTGCCTGTAGCGCAAATATGACAATGAAATCGAATTTTTTATTTTTATTTTCTCTGATCGTTTTTCGGGAAGCGCTTAAAATTGGTATACAATAGGATTTTGATGTTTATCTTGTGGAAAGAAGCAGAGAATACATTTATGACTGAACACAAGTAGTCGATCCCTAAAAACATCTTTGGGAGTCATCCCATTTCACTGTCCAGTTTGCGAGAGGTGGAACTCACCTCTCACCAGCCTCTTGACAGCGTCCCCCAAATGTGGACAATGTCGCCCAAATGCAGAAATTAGAAAATAACATTGAAATATAGAAATCGAAAATATTTGGGCGACGTCATTTGGCAGACATTCAGATTATATTTTTTGTTAAGCCGTATATCTAGCCGTGACTCCAGCCTGACGTCTGACGGTGTTAAATAAGGGCATTGAAGTGGTCTAAATAGCTATATATGCTGTAGAAAAAAAGTCTCCAAATGAAGAAAAATATA